>OY728119.1:1424940103-1425540103 GCA_963277665.1 Viscum album | reverse complement strand
ATGCATGCATTTAGTATCATCCTATACATGTCATTGATAGAAGAATGAAGGTTATCTATTGCGGGGTAGTTACTCTAGTAAAAATTCAATTAAAAATTATAGTTGACAATGTTAAACTTGTTAGTGGAAGCCTAACATATATTCTTAGTGGCCCGAGATATTCTATAGTGATCTATGACCACCATTTAGAGGTAAATTTAGGGATGAATTACCTTCAGTGGGAAATATTAAAATATTCGTGGTTTTATTAAGGTGCTTATTTATTTTTTTGGTTTAAATGGTTTGGTAAGGCTTAATGTGAATTCTTGTTAATGTCATGACTGTTTTTCATGCATTAGGGGCTTATTCAGATCTCAAAGACTCGCCTTCAGAGGAAATAAGACATGATGAATGGTTTTGAAAACCCATATATGATAGGATTATTGGTTACCCTTTACCATGTAGAGCATGATAGTGGGGTGCTGGAGGTTGTATAGTTTGAGAAAACAATTCCACCTCCGGGAATGTCCAGCAGTAGTCACATAAAAATTTTGGTTGTCCCAATATGCTTGTGTCGTGCACTATATTCCAAAACATACACCATGACCCAATGAGGCTTTCATTTATGATTGTAAAGGGTTCCTGGTTTGTGCACTATTTGGAAAATTGTGCCCCCAAACCATGCGGCATAGTATTTCATTTCAATTTACTATATCAACCTTAAAAATATTTGGAACCTAAATATTTATTTCATCCTTTTTTGGATATCATATAACACTTAGGAGTTTTTTTAAATGAAATTTCTTAAATTTTTCTTATAATTATCTATCCCAACTCGGATTGTAGTTTTAATCATCTCATTAGATTCCTACCAATTTGTGATTCGATCAAATTGTATTATTCAGCATTGGACTCCTTATTAATAGAGTTATTTAAATTCAAGATAATATTATCTATTTTTAATATTTTCATCCATTATTCATTTTTCTTCTGATCTAGATAAAATTAGAATCTAATACTGACTGAGTGATCTATTAAAGGCCTACGGTAGGTGGTCTATACCTTTCCCTCAGGGTATGCTTTTTATATTCCTATTTGTAGACATTCCACACACCATTAATTTCATTTGATCCCAAAAAATTAATTGAATTCCATGATTAAATGAATTGGAACCTATTAGGGATGACCACTAGATTCTTTGATATTTTTAGAGGTTTTTACCCCTTCCTAGTCTACCCATGAGGCATATCTTTATCTTTTCCTATTATTATACCAATAATGGGGTTTATGTGTGCTTTCTTATTTATAGTAACAAATTTTGGAATTGAATTAAATTTAAATGAGATATTAGGAGAAGGATTTCCTCATTTTCCATGTGTTGATGTGATGGGAATTGTTTAAACAGTTTAAATGGAAATGATGAAATCTGCGGGTAAACTCAAAGAATATAATTCTTTATGAAATGATTAGTGAAGTGAGATAATGATTGTTAATGGTAGGGGATTCCATGTCTAGTACACCTTGGATCTCATTTACATTAGATTTCTTGGATTTTTCACCCTTGAATTTTAATTATGGTAGTGTATTCCTTATAATTTTCTACTCCTTTGGTATTAATTCTATCGGATTCCTTGGGCCTTACAACCACTTGGGTCCAGCTTTCTTGGATTCATATTACAAGTGTGCTGTTGACATGATCCTATGACTCCACCAAAGTCTTTAATATGTTTATATCATGATTCTCTTGGGACTCGATGTGGATTCCTTGGTCATCTACACCTTGTATCTGAACCTTTCTAGCCACATTTGATTAAATGACATGATCATTGTGGATGAATTATTTATATTTCAAGGGCATATGGAGTTTTATGCACTATATTACATATCATGGTCATTGAAGTTGTTAAACATTATTTTATGGTGTGAATGTTGTGGATCTTTTGGCATGTTTTATATATACCTTCAGTATGGGTATCATATTTCATTTGATAGACTATAATGGGTGACTTTTTTATTTATATGTACAACTACCTTGTTATAGGATATTTGATTTTTTAAAAAAAATATAAATCGTAGGATGGAAAATATCACTTGACAAGATCAGTATACATTAATTACTATCACATATTTTATAAACTACGCTCTACATTATCATTTATTGCATTACATGGATTTTTTATATACATCCTGTGTGCTATTCTACTAAATGTTATCTCAAACCCTGTTCGAGGCACCTATGGGTAACCATATAGACTTTATTAATAATCGTAGGGACTATGGAAAGTACCAATAGTATGAATCCTAATTTGTTCTATTCTAGGGAACTTGGGACCATGTCAATGAGTTAGGATCATGATGATCGATGGGGTAGTTCTTTTGGTATTTTTTTTATTTTGATTCAAGTATTGTAAAAATTCTCATATACCAATTTTGGTTTCTTATTAGAAACACAAAATGATCATAATTTTTATATAATATTACTTTTCAATTTTTTTAGTCCTATCATGGATGTTTTTATTATATATGGATGATTTGAAAGTTCCTCACTCGACATCTATGTAATCTACTGTTGTGATAAACTCTAACATGGGGGAGTAGTCTCCCCAAATACACACCATAATTCCTTAATACTTTTCATAATCCTTTGGAATTCAGGGAGATTCACTTAAGTCTAGGAGCCACACCATCTCTGGGAACCCAGTAGTAGCATTTGGGTTTGGATGTTACACATAATTGTATAGGTGAACAAGAAAAAGTACATATGCTTCAAAATATATTCCAAATCCTTGGTTTAGTTATATTTTTAGACTCACCATCTTTTTCATCATGGGAAATAAACATTGTTTAATTGGAATGAAATATATATTTGGTGTTTCCTTCAAACATATGATAGAATTTCATACATTGATCTTATACATTCGAAGTTATCCCATGTGATGTTGAGGTCCCAATAATGGTGAATTGTTGATAAAGACTTTAGACCCATCCTTAAGGAATTGTTTCATGCCAACTCCATTGAATGTCCTTTTGTTAGTGGGTTAACCAAATTTTGGCTCGATCTAACAATGAATGTGGCTATGATACCATCATCTATCAACTACCTCCGAGAGGTGTATCTGAGGCCAATGTGTCTTGATTTACCATTTTATGTAGTGTTTTTTTGTCTTAACAAATGTTTTCTTGAATATTTGTGTGTATATAATATAGATATATTAGTATATGATATAATGTTATTTCTAATGAGTCATATCTCATCCATTTTTCTTCTATTCTAATTGCTTGTAAAGGGAAAAAAGTAGAATCCTTTTTGAGTATTTTATAATGGTTTTTTTTCTTTGAACCCCAAATGATTGCTCCACTTCAAACTATAAAAACACAGGCACTCATAGGTGATTAATCGACCAGATTTCTTATCCTGAATACATTAAAAAATGTCCTAATAACCCTGATTTTCTGCTATAACATATAAAATAATCCACAACACCATTTAGATATTTTTGTATTTTTTTAGTCGCATTCCATAAAGAATAACTTGGATTACTCGTATATGTAGTCAACATTCCAACAACATATTCAATTCACATTATTGTATATTTCCCAACATACATGAGTTTCCCAATCACCGTTTCATTTATAATTGAGAAAATTAACTACAAGGATATGTAAGTTTTCTGCTACCATAATCAAATCAGGTAGAAACTAGTGAGAAATAAAATTGTTTCAAACTCTTTAAGACTATTTCAACCTAAAGATATTATGAAATATAAATTAAATTATCTTTTAAAACAATTTTGATTAAAAAAATGATAGAATCACTTAATAATTTCATAACAATGTTTATATATGTTATATTTATCCTCATTTAATTTATTCTTATCGGTTCTAAATATTACATGTCATCATCATAAAAAAAAAAAATACAATATTATTATTTTGAAACCAACTATAAACAAAATTTATCGTATTGGTTAAATAAAAACACATTTGATAAAACTAAACCATTAAATTTATCATACCTTTATTTTTGAGCATCATTAAGAGACATATAGATGGTGCATATTTTCAACCATATTTTTTACTAGGCATTTTGAATAATTTTTTTTCATATATATTTCATAATCAAATTCACCATTTTAGAATGTGTTCTTATCATCCATTTGGTGAATTTAAAAATTATTTTTAGAATCTAAAGATAGATTAATTCAAATCAAATCGTTCATAGATATGGTATAATGTGTATCAAAATAATTGATTCCTTCCTTTTGAGCAGATATTACATCATTGAATTTGGGTTTATATTTTCTGATGGTAAAGTTGACTTTTTTTCAATCTAAATACCAAAATTAAACCTATATGTTTTTAATGAAAATGAATATCAAATAATATACACATATATTTGTTCTATATTATAGATTCCATTTCATACTTTATAGATTCATTCCAATGTAATGCATGACAATATGACATAAAGACTATGATTTTTTTGGGTTAGACTCTATATAAATAAAAACAAGAGAATGTATAAGAAAAATATAATTTGTTCCTTACAAAAATCACATATAGATATGAGATCAATATTTTATGGGTATTTGCGGAAGTTTACTTTTAAAAACACCAATGATCACAAATTCTTGATAAAATGTTTTATCTGACATAGATTCAACTGTTTGGCCTTTTTTAGGTAAGGTGGAAAACATGGATTCCTAAACAACAAAATGTGTTTATCCAATAACTATATTAAAAGATAATAACTACTTTTTGTAATTCCCAAGACTATCACACTCATATCCCTTTCTGATAGATATATAATCTATATTCTATATTTATACCAGTTGTAAACACTATGTTATAAAAATCCATTTTTTAAAAAAACTTTATCTATTACTGAATTTCATATATGAAAAATATCTTTTCATTTTTTTAGAATTAAAAATTTAGGACACATCATAAAATAAAAAAGTTGATGTCTTTATTATATAATGAAATTATTTTTAACTATAACTATGAAACAACTTAATTCACGATAAGTCTTCTAAATGTGAAGAAAAAAAATTCACATGTGATATCCCTATAAACATGTTATGTGTACTAATTTCCATTATAACATATGGAAATTTAAATATAATAAAGTTTGATCTCAAATTCTTAGTAAGGGAAACATATAACTAAATAAATCACTGGATAACCATGACATAGGTATTATATATGGAATGGTAAACAGTGTGGACCCATTATCAACATGAAACTAAGAGAATTATATTTCTATGACAATAAATTAAAACATGGATTTCAATAATATTGATCCCATAATGATAGAATACATAATTTAAGACTTTAAAAACCAATTGTTTAATAATTTTAACAAGACAAAATACATGCCATTGAGACTATAGTCAACTCATCTTTATGAATTGGGTAGAAAAATACTAAATACCAAAATGTGTTTTGGTTCATGAGGCATTTTGATCCATTGAGTGGGTATACAAATTGAAGCATCCCCTTTTTTACTATTATGTCAAATGCATTCACCATAAGATCCATCAAGAAGTTTCATTCTATTCAATAAGGAACATACTATTGAATATAATTTAGCTATGATATAATGATAAGTATAGAATATCAATACATGATCAACCCATGTTGGCTTTTAATATTCATATCAAATTATAATAATTTACCCCATCCAAATAGGTAATTTTTAGTAAATATAATCCGATAAAAATTATATAATATGTTATGTTCATTCCACATAAAATAATGTGTATATGGATAAGTCAACACTTGAATAAAATGATGATAATCCATCCATTGGATTAATGTGCATAGTTTCAAAAGAAAAGATCCATATTGTATCAAATTAAACATAGAACTATATTGACATAGATTAAAAACATATTTGGAAAATAATTATTGACTGATACGACCCATGAATGGACCATTAATTGAATTTCTTAGTATCGTGATTTCATTCCCCAAATGATTTATATGTGCGTGTATTTGTATTAGAGAATAAATAGGTAAATATAAACATATTAGTGTAAATACATTGATAATAAAGAAGTAAAATGGAAATAGAAACAAAAAATATCTTTTAGAAAAAAAATTACATTGACATAAATGAGGATGTTATGGGTTACATAAAATAGACATTTTAAATATTTGAATTTAAAAATAATTGGAAACCACTTAAATTTTATTTAATATCTAAAAATTTATTCCTAAAAACAATATAATAAATTATATATGGAATATGGGTCGAAAACTTTGATTATGAAAGGGACATTTTAATACTTCAAATTACCTCTATTGAAAAACCAGATTTTAAACATAATGATAACACATTTTTTGAACTAAAATTGTATATTCTAAAATTGAATCATGAACTACCATATAATAAAATATAATTATGGGAGATCCCATTTAGGGAACATAGATTTTAAAGATTAAATATAACTCCAAGAGAAGGATTTGACTTACCAAAAACCCTTACTACTAGAAACAATATGTATCAACATACACTTAAATATGGGAATATAATTGGGCTTGTAAGTAACATGAATGTTAAGGATCAAAAAGTATGATAATAATATATCCATAGTAATTTAATACACCATTAAATGTAAACATGGTTCATAATAAGTAACATTCCTCATAGAATTTGAATTAAAAACAAGAAAACCCTTACATATAGAATAAAACATTAATAAAACCCCTTTAAAGATAGATTTTCTAATGAACATAAAATAAATTATTAAATCATAATTAATTATATTATATTTCAAATAGATGTTACATACAACAAAAAAATTTGAAATTAGGTGCATAATACAAAAAATGTATGAAAAAGTGTAATTAGAGATAAAATATTCTTCCACTTATTAGTGTCTTCCATTTAAATACATTAAAAAAATTATATCAAAAATAGATATATCATTACAGTACCCGATTCCATTTTAATTTATATTCTTCCTAAATAGTCACTCTCTCTAAGAATTTATACAATTTTCCACATATAGTGTTCATAGTTCTGATCATTTGTATTTGTTTCACAATACTGGTATCAATGTTTATTATTCTATTAAATTTTATAATTAATAGAAAATTAAATTTAATATTTAATAACATTTATAATTATTAATTATTTTTCTATTCCCGAGAAGAGTAATCTTTATCATAGAAGATGAAATTTATAATTAGTATATTTTGATGATTCTTGAAAATCACTTCTTCAATTCTTTATTAATGAATTTGATATTTATATAACATCTCAAGAACCAAAAAAAATATTTTCTAATTTATATTACTCTATTCAAATAATTATTTTTTAATAGTCAATCATTCTATAAATTTATAGTATTTTTCAGGCAGGTCGTTAAACTAGCCCGAATATAAACATATCATAATTTAAGGAATGATTAAGATGTGGTTATATAATAATTTAATTATTACAAGAGCATGAGGATATTATTTAGTTATTATTTCTTGTGATATATTTTATTTTTTCAGAATTATAATAATAATTAATGGATATGAAAATCAAACATGATTTTAAAAATTATTATCTTATTAGAATGTTTATTTTATATGATTAAATTATTAATGATAGTTAGTTGATTTTATCATTAATATGTTCTCTAATTTTTCCTAAAAAACATTAATCATATTATAAAAACAATATTTATCTATTAATAACATCATTATATCCATCATTTTAAATCGGTGATGGAATACAAAACTTGTTATATCATGTAAGCGGAAGTCCTCCTAATGTATGAACGATGATATTGATTTTCATATTGGATGAGTTTTTTTAATAAATATTCATAATAAAATTGATATAGTAAAATTAAATTATATAAATGATAATAATATCATTATAATAGTGTGTATAAAATAAACTTTAATGAAAATAATTAATAAGAAAACAATGTAGTATAGAATACTCACATTGGGTAAATAAAATTTCTTGGGAACTTTATAAAGAAATGAGGGAATTCTCCTAAGAATTGGTTACTAGAAGCTCTATAATTTGGGATATGGTTATAGAATGAGAATAATATAATAGTTTAATGAAAAAATTAAATTGATAATTGAGTATTTAAGTAGTGATGATGATACCCTTTTATATGTTAATGGAAGTGTTATCTGGGAAAACACATTGAATTTCAATCATTTAATTTCACTATAGATGGATAAATGGACTAAAAAAGGTAAAACTGAATATATTTGATAAGTTTTGGTTAATCCAAAACTCAACCATAAATTCTGAAACATATTTTTAGTGTTTTTGTCATTTATCCATTTGTAATATAACATTTTCCATTTTAGTTTTCTTCTCGAGTAATTAATTTTTATCTTTAGTAATTAATTTTAATGATATAAAAATGCCAACTCCGATTACTCAGTGATATTATCTGATGTTTTTAATTTCCATAGATACAATGGATATAATCCCAAAGGATCAATAATTTTAGTATTACTTGAAAACCTTATATATAAATGATAAAAAATTTATATAGGTACTAAAATATAAACATCACAAAAGTTGAAATTATGAATCCTTGAAACTCAATAAAATATTTATTCTTCATAATCTATGAATAAAAAATAAGGGTGAGGTAAAATGATCTGTATGTGTTATGTATAGTAGAATATACCATTAGTAAATAATGAATATTCAAAATGGAAAGGTAAATACATGAAAACACATCACATTTGATAAATAAATTTAATATGAAATGAATCCATAGATAATATCAACACAATTATCTCACATATAATATTAAATGAATAATAAATTAAGTAAATGAATACTATATTATGTCATGATTTTAAAAATAGTGACATATCTACCATTAGGAATGTGATCTTAGATAGTTAAAAAACTATGGGTAAATACCCATTTAATTATTCTAATAGAATTGTTTCATAAGTCTTTTCTATGAATGGAGGGACTATATATTTATATTCTTCTCACACAACTAAATTCCTAATTGATTAATCATCTACCAAATTACAATTTAATTCATTAAAAATAAACTTTATCAAGAAACATCCCTATTGAGTAAAGAATATGAAATGTCAATATTTCCAAAGTCATTAAAATAAACATTCATAGAAAAAAATATATTTAGAAATGGAATATGGTTTAAAAAATACTAATTCCCATGATATATATTTAAAAAATATATAATTTTTAGTGATCATAATAATGTTATGTTTTCAAGAGAATGTTAACAACCACCAAATCAATATGAAATAAAAGGTGAACTTCAATTCATTTGAAATAATCATTTTGAAATAAAATCATTTATTCTAGAGAATAAAAGAATATGTATGTGAAAAAAATTCTTAAAAGATTTTTATTGTAATTTTTATTAAATAATTTAAAATTTGGTAGGATTTGTATAATGGTTATGGTGGACGTCACAAACTGACCTGAGTTGACCACGAATCGATCACCCATATCGATCTGCAACATGTCCCAAAGGGAGGTCATGATCCCCCTAACATTTCGAATAAATTAATTAATAAGTTAAATGGTAATTAAAATAAAATAAAGTAATATACAATTAAATAAAACATAAATTTAGAAAAACAATGATTAATCATAATAATAATATTATTATTATGTTTTTAATAATAATAATAATAATATTATTATCATCATCATTATTATTATTATAAAATGAAAAATGAAAAAAAGTAAAGAGAACTTGAGGGAAGCCCCCCTTCCCCACTCCCATGTGAGGCGCAGGAAATCCTCCCTCCTCCTTAACCTATTGTATACCAGATTGCATGACCCCCCCCCCCTTACCCTACATAGTAGGCTGCTCCAACCAACAGCCGCACCCCACTCTAGTTTCTCTCCCCCTAACCGTTCCGGCCTTCTCCCCAGATCCCAACCACCGCTAGGTCCTCCTCTTCCCTGCTTGTGTACTGGGTGCCTTCCCCAGCCATTCTAGCCTCCCTATCCTTTTTCCGGAAAGCACGATCTACCCCAGTGTCTTTATCCTACTGAAATCCTCACCTCGCTTGCCCTTATCATCGATGGACAATAGTGTCGTGACTCTTCCTCTCCTTTCTTCATCTCCCCTGTGTGAACCAAAACCCCTACTCCGGTTTGTGTTTTCATTTATCATTCCATAATTGGTTTTTTTAAAATTTGGCTAAATACTAATGTTGAGGGTTGTAATTCACATGTTTATCTCATTGATTAGGGTGTGTGGTTATTCTGTGAGGTATTTTTTTACCTTCTTTCATAATTTCATCGTGACCGCACTTGGTTTGAGGTCGTAGAATCCATGATTTTCGATCCCATTACATGTCCTTGTATCATGATGATTCCAATGAATTTATGAACTTTATACGCACCTCTATGGTGCCTCTAGTTATCTTGATATAATGTTTTGAATTTGAATGACTATGTTAAAAATAGTTTTTTACATGAAACATGAATTGTGACCTTGTGTGTTTGTTCCAAAATTGTTTGATGAAATGTCAATTGAACATTTGGATGTAAATTGGAAGGGTGAGTGGTATTTTACCAGTTGAAATATTTTGTTATATTGGGTTGGAACGTGTCTTGGGGTTTATTTGTGAAATATGTTGTTTTCCTTTTATGTGGTTTGGGATGCGATTTTTAATAGAGCATCTTGATTCTTAAAAATGTGTCCTATTTTATAAATAAGTGAAATGGTCATTTTTTGGGTTGAATGAAAATGGTGGATCTATGAAATGGTGTTCAAATGTTTCTATAGGTTTCAAAGTGTTCCACTGGACGAACGCATAACCATAGGTGCACTAGGATCACACTTGTGAAATCAAGTGAATATTTCACTCTAGAGCTAGTATCTCTCAAGAGTACATATTCTCTGATTTCTCCTATCTTCCCTAAAATGTTTTCTTGTATTCCAAAATTTGGGAAGTGGTGATATTTGTGTGTCAAAAGTGATTCCAAATGTTTCCCTCAAGGTGTTTCCCTGTTGGCCTTGATGCATACTTTGGTGGGTGGTTGGAAAAGATAAGGCTTGTTTGGATATTTCGAAGTGGGTGGGTGTGTGTGTTCAGAAACTATGAATCGTTTAGAATTTTGATTACATTTCGTGGATTTTAATTTTTTTTTAATGTCACTTGGTCACTTTTCGGGAATTATTTATTTAAGGGCCTGTTTGGAAATTTTTTTATAAATATGGTATTTGGGGTTCATTTTGTAATGGTTAATAAATGCTTTAATAAAATGTTGAACAATGTAATGCTAAAGAAATTATTTTAATTTTAGATTGTCTATTTATAAGAAGTTTGATGTGTGGTAATTTTATGAGGCCCATTTGGAATCATTAAAATTGTATTTTCAGAAAACCCTTATTTAGTTAGGTCTCTTACCCGATTTGGTGATCATGAGACAGTAGGTACCTCAGTATATGACCTCTTTTTGGTTATTATTATTTAAGTTAGTGGATTAACCATGAGGTGGATAGGGTGGTGCTGGATTGTGTAGTGTGCTCTGCTATATATGAGTCTTGTTTTTTGAATGCGTGGAACTCCCATTTGTGAACATATCACGGAAAACCGTTAGAGAAAAGATGTTTACAAATAATGATTTCTACACTAAAATTTCAGGTACCATCTAGTGGCTCATAGTAGGCTGAAATTTGGGATTATTTCTATGGGATTGTTCCCTTTGGTCTGACACAAGAAAGGGTGTCTGAACATTAGGTTGTTTGATTATATCTTGTGTGGCATGCTACCAGGGATGGAGTCAATGGTATTAGCATATTCTGATCATCCTATGAGCTAATAGGTTTATTGTGATCATCTAATGTTAGTACTATTATCACCACTTCGCTTACTATGTTAAGAATATTACCCTTGATATTGGTTTCAATGATTTCTTGAAAAACATTGTATATGTAGTTGGTTTCTAAAAGTATTTCAATTTAGCTATTTTGGAAAAGTGTGCATGCGCCCCTCTTTGTTTAATTTTCTTTTTTTGAATTATAAGGGCAATGTAATTGTTATTTTTAGTTTTCCAAATTCATTTTATATTTTGAAACTTTATTTTTACACCTGTAGTTCAAACTAGTGTTGTTCAGATGTTTTGGAATTGGAGAATTCATGAATTTGGTGGATTGTTTTCATATCCCTATTGAGAATTTTAATGCTCACACCTAACCTATATTTTCATATGTAGGTTTGATATTTGATTTAGGTTCCTATTCCAATTGTTTAGTTTTGGAGCAGGTCCAGTTTAGTTGTTTGGGGGTAACAAATAAGTCACATGGAGGTTGTGATATCATAGTTTTGTTTTCTTGTTTTTATGTTGTGGCCTATTAGATGTACATTATAACTAAACCTATTTTTTTATTTATTGAAGTTTCAGTTTTCATTTTGTTTCATTCTCTGTTTTTTTATATGGTGTATTCAATCATGGTGTTGGGAGAAAATAATTCCCATTGGTTTTATGTTTTATGCTCAGCACTAGTTGCCTACCTGGGGGGTTGGGAACACCCTTTGGGATATTTGGCGGACCATCTTCGGTTAAAGATTCATGGTCAACAGAGGTTGGTTCTTGATAGTTGTGGGATGTTTCTTTAATTCCATATAAGTCAGAAAAACCATCCTTATGATTTTTTTTGTAATGAAATTAGAAAACGGCTCCTTTTATAAAAAATTACAATGATTCCATTAGTACGATTTAAAATGTAATGGATAAAAAAAATTCCATTATGAATCATTTGGGTAAAAAAATTATTTTGTAAAATTATTTTAAAAAATAATATATACTGTAAAAATTTATAATTGATCAAGAAGAGAAATAAGATCATATTTTCTGGTAAACATTAGTCTTGAAAGGTAACTTGAATTGAATAATTAATCATAATGCATAAATTAATATTCATGTTAAAAAACTAAAATGGATAATATATTGGACACATAAAAATAATTAGATTTATATTAGAAAATATTTCAAAATGGGGTGGAAAATGAGGTGAAATCCCTTACCTCACATTTCCACTCAGTTTAACATGATTTATACTTCAATATAATGGTTTTAATCATATAATTAATTTATTAAAAAATAATAATAATATTTATAATATTATATATGATCCTCTTATAACATATTATCACTTTTTCAGATATCATTCATTGTTGTCATTATTTTGGGTGTAAACTACTTTATTTTCACGTTCATGTTTTGTCACAGATGTTCTGGTCCTTGTAAATTGTTTATAGTTCCATTATCTCCATATTATTAATCATGATAAAAATAAAATTAATATTCATTATGTATTTCATTATTAGATTTATTATAAAGAGAAAATTAAAAATGGGTCACATCACTTCATGGAGGTGGTAGTCCACACATACACACGAGTGGTATTATCATTTTACAAATAATTCAAAGGTAAGAAGGTATATATTATACTTAGACTAAATAAGAATATTTATCTCAAAAATAATATATATATATATATATATTCACTAGTTACATATTTACAACTATCTATGTAATGGTGTGATAAAAAATAATTATGCCGCTACATGGAGATGGTAAGCCACAGGTATGCACAAGTGATGTTTTTTTCTCTTAGTATGATAAAAAAGTGATAAAAAATTGTTTTACCACAACAAAATTAACATATAAGTGTGTTTATGAAACTGTTATTATTATTTTTGGATGGTTAAAACATATTTATATAATTTATAAGAAGAAAATATTTTGAATGTGTTGGTAATGATAATTGCCTCTTATTTAATATAGCTTTTTTAGATATTCACTTAAGGGGCATTGGTTTTGAATTTCATGAATACTAGTACATTAAAAAATAGATAAGGATGTTTAATAGATAATTGTTGAAGTGTTGGTTGATATATATGGCTCGATGTGTTCAGAAGAATTTAGAAAAGTGGTGTCCCCATATAATTGAGGGGATGGGCATTCTTGGAAATTAATAATTTATCAAATTATAAAGAAAATTTTTTTATGTAAAGATACCTCCAAATAAATATAATTATAATATAAGATGAGTATAAGTCTAAATCATCTACTATAATAAAATTTTGACATGTTTTGGTTTTGTTTTCACTCTTGGATTTTTGTTTTAACCCCATGTAAACTATTTTGATAATTACCAAACTAATCCAGTCATATATCCATTAACGGTTAGTAATGTTATCTCAAAATGAAAAATAACCTATAAATGGATTGTGGATATTTTTTTTAAAAATATCCCATTATTGTGTCCAATATTTTATTCAGTTTATTTTACATTATTTAATAACAAGTTATTTATTATAAAATAACAATTCTATAACTTTGGACATTAATCATTAAAATTTAAAATAAATACATCTAAAAAAGATAGAATTATAATATAATCATTTTTCACATCATTAACATATTATATTTATCTATAAAATTTGTGAAACATAATTAGTTTTTCAAATTATAATACCATTAGTATTTTATTATCAGTTATTTTATTTTTCAATTAATTGAATAAATGTTGTCCTAGCATTGTTCATGCATTTAAAATTATTTTTTCTTCAGCAAAAAAATAAAAATAAAATAAAATGATAAAAAATGTTTTATCGTTATGTTGTCTTTTTATAATAAAACATAGTTCTTAAGTATCCATATATTAAAATATTTTATACATTAAAATAAAAATGTGACATTTTTTTCCTTTATTTATCAATTAAATATTATAAGGGTAAAAATGATATCTAATTGTAAAAAAAGTAATATTATTGATTTTTGGTTGATTACGTATTAAAAAGACTCATAAAATGATGTTATGGAATTTTTTGGGTATATTATTAATTCCTCATCAAATTATTTATAACATTACCAGATTAACCCTGACTATAGTAAAAATTATTTATTATGGTTACTATTAATAATGACTAGAAATAAAATAGACCTATTTAAAAAATCTGTAACTCTAAATTCAAAAAATAAAATCATTTATTAAGATTCAATTTCAATAATTTGATGAAAATAACTAAATATTAAAACAAAAAACCCAAAGAAAACTTTTTTATAAAAAAATCATTTTTAAGTATAAATATGATTTTATATAAAATTTATGAATAAAATTTATTTAAATGACCATTATTATATTATTAGTAATAAAATTGAACTTATTTTTCATTGAAAAAAAATTAATATAAAATGTAACATTGTTTATTTTTGAAATAAAAATAAAAAATTTACATAAAGGCACCATTTTCACTTTTCATCACATTATCAAAATTTATAGAAAAATTCCAAATTTTACCCGTCAGATAAATTTAATATTCTGATAAAAGTAAGGTTTATTTATGAAAATAAATTTTCTAATAGTTAAAAAATTAATAATATTATTTTCCCAAAGAATTCATTAAAAATCATTTTTGAGGAATATATATGTTTGATTAATTAAATGAATACTAAGAAATTGAGTGTTTGTTTCATAAGAATTTAAAAATAAATTTATATTTAGTATGAACATCATATATATGTATACCATAATCTATGTTTTATATTCATATATTGAAATTCTATGACTAGGTTAAAATGGTAATATTTAAATAATAATATTATGTTGTGTGTTTTGGCTCAGTATTGGAGGTTGTATACACTCTTTAACATGATATTCCTTTAAAACATCATGATATTACATTCTTTCCAACTAAAAATATTAAATTCACAAAATTTAAATGGATATTACAATATAAAAAATGATTGTGTTTTTTCTTTATAATACCATCATGTTCTATTTTTGCCTCTATTTTATGATATACCCAAAGTACCTTTACAATTTGAGTCATATAATTCTTCCACAATTTCTCTCTACTATCCATAATCTGGATAGGCTCTTCACAATATGAATGATTAGGTTCTGATTATATTTCCTCAATGGTTCATAGATTTTTTGGGTCTGTAATATACTTCTTTATGAAAAGAGATATAGAACACATCATGTACTTCAGAGAGGCATGGTGGAATTACCAATCAGTAGTCCAGAAATCCATTTATTTATTGAAATTAAAACTGTCTTGTAAGGGACCGTATCTATAGTGATATACAATTTTCACATATATGACAACCAAAATACTCAGAGGAGTCTCCGAGGAAGTCTGGAGGGAATCAGATGATAAAATATGGAAGCATAGAAATTTCACGCTGTGATAACCTTTTACATGATGTGAATGTATATTTCACAGCGTGCAATCATTCATTGTTAAATAATGAAAATGTGACATGTTTTTTAGAGGAAACATAACACCAAGGATTACATGACATGAAAAGGTATTACACATAATTTAAAACACCGATTCTATATGTCTTATAATGTTTCAACCACTCATGTATTTTTAAAAATCCATAGCTATAGCGGTTCCTCTTGTTTTCCAGTGGTTAATAGATCCCATTTATGAATTTTAGAGAGTCCTTTTATGGGAATCAATGAGAACACTTATGTCCTTGACCTGTCGAAATCCATGATAACCTAAGCTACATTCTCAAATAATTTTATAGCATTCCACCTAGTTTTGTCTTGTTTTATCCCATATCATCTCAACATGATATGACATTTTTATACCCATATTTCTAAGAGCGTTTTTTGTGGTTTTTTTGTTTCCGTTGTGGTTTTGAATCCTTAAGTGGATGCACTTCTTACAGGATTTGTGATCAGGATCTGCAGTGTTGGACTATTCTTGTGAAAGAAATGATGACATCCTTTTGAGGAAGGGGATTCATTACTTCTCTAATTATTTATTTTAAGTCATAGATCTTGAATTATTTATCTCCTTAAATCAAAATAAAATTAACCTAATAATTATTTGAACCAGATTAATGAATTGGTATATTTTATTTGGCGATGTTATTATTTTCTACATTGATAATGGTTTTCCTCTAGTTTTACTAGATACTGAGATATCTATGTTGTGCTTGTTATTCATATATTGAAATGTGAAATTTCTAATGAACATAAATCTAGAATTAATTGATAATTAATTAGATGAAGATTAAAGAGACATGTTTAATGTATCTATATGCCATTTTAATTTGATGATAATCAATCAATGATATTTTGAATGTTTAATTGAATTGGTTAATGAACTCAATTCATGAAAAACCTTGATTAAAAATGAATTATAGGGATGTTAAATTAATATTTTAATTAATTTGTGACATCTTGTGGGATCTCTCTTCTTAGGTTAAATGCAGTTGAAACCTGTAAATAATGAATCGGTTAATTCAAGATGGAATAATAATTTGTTGTGGGATAAAAGATAATCCATTTGTAGGGCATGAGTCTCCCTATTTCTAATAAAGGCTGAGTGCCCTATGACTTGGAAACGTGAGGGATGATTATGTGTGAATGCTTATTGCCTTCTTTTTGAGCCAAGATACTGGTTTCTCTATTTATTTCCTACTGCTTGTGATATGATGTGGGCATGGAAGGGTGTTGTGGTATATCACGTGGGGAGGACTGGATGTGATGTGAGCATGGAATTGTTGATCTGGGAGTGTTAATTTGCTATATTGGGTGGGGAGGCACATTTATTGTTGTAGTGGTTAATGCCTCTAATGGAAATATGCATCAGGATATGCATGTGGGTGTCGAGGATGACACTGGGGATGATGTAACTGGTTGTAGCTGATCATACTCATTGAATAAAAGATGGATGGTTTTTTAATATGTTTTTGGCCGAAAACTTGGTTGTTTTTAATCTACTTCCCTTTCCACACTATATATGTTGGATGATTGTTATATTTTTTTACTTGGTCATGTAGCTTTAGATGTTTTACAAGAGTACATAGTAATATATAATATAATAATGCTAATAAATGAATAAATTATTATCCCATGGGGTTTGAGCTTACAGGGATAAAATGTTGTGGTTATAATTATGAGAATCCATGGAATCAGTTTTCATATGCATTGGGTGCAAGGAAAATTATAATAATGCTAATGGAATGTAATGTGGGAAAATTTTAATGATAAATTAATGGTTAAATAAACAATAAATATAAATTATAGATGATGAAAAGAATAAAATAGTTTAATTTATCTCTTAAAATGGTTGGGTTCTTATAAGATATATGGTCTCAACACTAAAAAATGACTGTTAATAGAACTGTCATTTATTAGTGCTCGAAAAATGAACTGATAAAGTCCAACTTTTTCAACACAAAAATAAGAACTAATAAAGGTATCCCTTTATTAGCACTACAAAAGCGTTAATAAAAGGTAATCTTTATGAATGATTTATTTTAGTGCTGATAAAGGTTACCGTTCATCAGCACTTTATTTTTATCACTCATAAATGGTACTCTTTATCAACACTTTATTAGCACAAATAATGGTCCATAATAAAATGAAATAATTAATAAAATAATTTTTTAAACAATTTCATTAATTAAATAATTTTTAAAAAATAAATAAAATCAATATTCATATATAGTCATTTTAAAAATTAATAAATAGTATATATTAAATATATATTTATGTAAGCTGAATAACATGAAAAAATTAACAAAAAAAATTAAAATGATTGAATAAAGAAAAATGTTAAACTAATTATTAATTATATATTTTTTGATGAAAAATGAATAAATTTAATTTACATATATATAG
The DNA here is from genome assembly GCA_963277665.1 of Viscum album. NCBI lineage: Eukaryota > Viridiplantae > Streptophyta > Magnoliopsida > Santalales > Viscaceae > Viscum > Viscum album. The sequence continues at coordinate 1,425,521,489 of OY728119.1, read as the reverse complement.
ATTATAAATATTAAGAAATTGTATATATTAAATTCAATATTTAAAATGAATCATTTATAATAATTAATAAAATAAAAAATTTAGAAGTTATAATATTATTTAAATATTTATTAATGAAACAATTCTTAATAAAAATGAATAATTTTAATATATATATATTTATTATAAATAATAATGAATAATATATATTAAATATAAATAAAAAATTATTTTTTTTTATTAAAAATATATGAATGTCTTATTTATTTTTAATGTTGTTATATTTTTCAATTTAACATATATCAAATGTTTTCTGTTACATTGATTTCACACATATATATATAAGTGTGTGTGTATAGTTAATGTATTTTAAAATACAAACACACACTCAAATATATTGAAACAAATCCACTAGATATTTTTGTAATTTAATAAAATATAATTATATTTTAGAATTTCATCACAACATGATACATTTAGCATATTGTGTTTTTAATGTGTAGATTTTATTTATTTATGTTTAATAATGTTAGTTTTAGGGTACTCATTTTAATTTTTCTATTTGACTCATTTAAAAAATGCATGTATTTATGATTATTTATCGGCTAAGAATTTCATAAATGTATTTGTAAATAAATATTTATAAATAAAAAGATTCACTAATTTATATTTACTATATTTATAAATTTATATATTTATAATTATTATAAATAAATAATAGATGTTTTTTAGATATGTATTTATAAAATTATAAATAAATAATTATTAATATTTAAATAATTATAAAATTATAGTAATTTTTTAATAATTATAATTATAAATACTTTATCATCACTAAATCTTTAGCACTGATAAAAGAAATATGTATCAGTATGATTTTATCATCGACAAAGATCGATCATTTTCACTTCTTATCAAATTTTCATTGATGAAAAGAATCTTGATCTGTGATTTTCTAAAATTGCTGTAAAAAGTGTCCCATATATATTTAAAAGAACCCAAACAATGAATCAGTCGATTACAGTTCTCAAGATCTTATGTAAATTCTCTTATATAGTGAAACTCCTCTATTTTCACTCTCACAAATCAAGGCAATAATCTATTATTTGTTATTTTATACTTTCCCCCAATCATTGTATAATTTTTTGAATTTCGTATTTGGAATTGTTTTGCGCTTTTTAACCATGAGGAACCCTATATCTGAAATCCTCACCACTAAAATAAAACAAGTGGTTCTATTTTTTTTTCTTCTAAATACAATTGTTTCAAAGAAAGGGATCTGTGTTTTTCTACAGAATATTCAGTCAATATATGTGTATGGGCCTGTATGGATAAATAAAACATATTTTTCACTATACACTACTTCAAAGGTAATTCCAGATTTATATCATGATCAAATTGGGTTTAGTTAAACACTGAAGAGGTTAAAGCATTTCTAAATCATGTTATCTATATTTCAATGAATTGAATCAATATTTTAGTGATCTGGAAGTGTGTGTGAGGGGATGTGTTGACCAGAAAGGGGAACTATTTTTGGTAAACTAGATCCAAATTTTCACAAAATAGAATTATTATGAAAAAAGGATATTGGTATTGATTATATCCAAAAACACTTTATAGTCATAAAATGTTATCCATAAATATGCCTGGATAACATAGTTATATTTGATACTTGAATTACTATATGTATTCTAGTTTTTTTATCTTCTCCTTGACCTATCATCTCACGTCTCATGCCTCTTTTTAAGAGTTCATAGGTAGGAATCGATAAGAATATATAAAATTTCATTATCTTATGTGTCTTTATTTATTTTTATCTATAATAATTTATACAATTGTATGAATAGAAACATGAAAAATAAATAAATAGTGTGTTCTTATTTACTTATTAGTGATTATTTGGTTTATATAACGTATTAATTGACTGAGTTTATTTAGTAACCCTCTCAATAGATACTATTAGTCATATGATTTATAATTATATTCAAAATAATTCTTCTAACACATTTTAGTATATATTTAATGGATAAAAATACTTATTAAAAAGGAAATGAATGAGATAGATATGAAGGGGTTCACAATTAATATAGATTATTTTTTCATATTTCTGAAAGTTTATTTTTTGGTAGGGAAAATATATGTGAATCTATACATTAATATGGAATATTTAACCACTTATACCCATATATCTCTATAGTAAGTATCCAATGAGCATCCACTATATACTAGAACATATATTTATCATCATATCCAAGAGGTATATCCTGATATAGTTCAAGCTATGAGGTATAATTTTCAATGACGGGAACATATATTATATATGGTTCCTCAAATATATTTTGTTAATATATCATAATAATAAATTTAGGATTGAATTGAATAGATTAATAAAATTTCTAAGTGTAAAAAAAATTCTAGATCAATATTAAGGATATATTAAATAATTCACCCATTAAAGGGATGTATGTTTTTAGAGGGAGCATATAGTGGATTAAAAAATTATCCAAAATTGGAAGGTGAGGAATCATTGAGTAGATAGAAGTGATATCGAATGTTGGTGGGATGTGATTCATTTCTTCAACACTATTTGAGTTGAGGGATTCCGATTCCTTTTCAATTTTTGGGATACATTTTGAGTGATTCCATTAGTGTATGTTCCTAAGAAACATTAATCCTTATTGCCACTTTAATATGAAACAATTATATCGATGTGGTTATTTGGAGAAAAATAATCCATGTACATTATGGGAAACACAATATATATCTCTCACACATACCTACCAAAAAAATACCACCATACTCGGTATACACATTCCAACTTCATACAAAACCACTGTAAATGGAATCTCTGTCCCACATTGTGAATGAAGATTACAACACATAATACTCATAGGGAGCATACATAACATTTCAAAATAAAGGACCATGAGTTTCACAAATAAGGTTCTGTAAATAAGGATTCATTTTTTTAAGAAAAATATACAACACAATACACTCCATACATAAAAGTCCACAGTTTCACGAATCATGAAAAATTGTTACCATCTTGAATAAAGATATAAAAATCCAATACTCTATTATAAATAACATTCATTACATTTATTTAATACATACTCTAAAACTTAATTGCCTTCCATATCTTGATGATAGATTGGAATCCCTCTTTCAAACTAGCCTTCATCCCATCATTATGGTTCCAAATGTCCATGATGATATACCTACCAATCATATTGTATTCATTAATCTTCATCAAAGCCACTACTATGGATTCAAATAAGGTATCACCCAACTCATTCATCAACTCATTCAGCCTTCCACCATCCACATTTACTACTACCTAAGCACACATAAAATGACACCAGACCATTATTCGAAACATAATAGATGAATTTTTTTTGGTTTCATGATATGCATTTTCTAATAGAACACACTAAGTAACATTAGAAAAAAATTCATCAAAGATAAATTCTATTTTGAGTGTGGTCACATTGGATCATAAAATAACTCAACAGTTAATCATAGATGGATGAAAATACTATTACGAGGAGTAACCTCCAAATAATACTCATCGTTCACCTGTTTTCTAAAGAAAAAATACAAAATGCACCTATTAATTATCTTCCCCTTCAAACTTGATAAATATTAAATGGTTATTTTCTGCCTCTAGAAGGTATTCCTCGCACAATGAGAAGATCCCTCTGTCCTGGTTTTCGATGTCATCTTTTGGATACTTTTTCATAGAGTCTTAGGGAAATAATCAGTTTTTTGGCCCTCCCATCAGAGTCACACCAATACCAACACAGGTTTTTATCTCCTATAATCCCTACCAGAAATGAAACACTTCCTAGGAAGTTGAAAATAATAAATATTTATTAGTGGAAGTAAATTTCAACGAGGGGCAGTCCTGTGGATTTTAATGTTCATTCATTTATTTTATTAATATAATATGTTAGAAGCCATAATTAAAATTTCTTTTAGGTTATTTTTTAACCTCAATAGAAACTCTAATTTATCTCCTGAACAATTATTATTGAATTTTTTTCTTCAGACTCATCCCCCATATATTTTATGTTATATAAACAACTTTGAGCAGTATTCATCCAAAATGCTCACCAATACCTGGTACGAGATGAAATTTTGTTACATTATTTCCAGTAACATAGGTGTATTTATATGAAATATTAGCGGTAAAAATCAAAAAAATAAATGAAATAATAAATTTTTAGGATTTACGTCATCAAGGAACATTGGAACCATAGTTATGGGAGGAATCCTAGTTTGAGAGAGTCCAATCCATCATTAATAGATGAATGTTAATCAACATCTAAAGATGTATTAAATAAACATAGTGAAGGTTAGTGGTATTAAATTATTGTAGTAATATATCTCTATTCAATATAGTAACAATTCTCATTCATGATACATGAAATTATGGACATTTATACATGGATTACATTATATTTTTATTATTCAATACAAGATAAATGTTTGATGTCTCATGAAAATAATTAAATCTACGCCTAATGATGATACAATTCTTGACAAATAATAGACCATTAATGACGAAACTACGAAATTATTTGGGTATAAACAAAAAGTTAATGAAAAACAACAATGACACATCATCATAGTGGTGAATAAAATTATCAAGGCAAGAAGTCAGGGTATAAAATTTGAGGTTGGTTTGAATTAACACAACCAAGGAATTGAACCCAACAATTCAATGTTCAATAATTATATTTGGGTCACAATAATGATAAATATGCTTATTTATATTGATTCATGGATACTTGTACAGCCTGTAATGAAGGAAATCCTTTGGAAAGGTATAATAGTTATGTTAAAATATTCTTTCTCTATTTTAATGAAAAATTATAGAATGAAATGTGGATTTAATTTTCATTATTGGTTGCAGACTTTGTTTATTTTAGAATATTTTCATACGAAATTTGTCTTTATGGCCTCTATAAAATCCCATATAGGCTTTCTAACTATTTTTATGAAGATATATCTTAGGGATACATAGGGTAAACTAAATCCCCAACCACCACATAGTAATGAACACATTATAAAGTTTGAAACGTTGACTAATTTCATAAATTTTCACAATGTGAAATCATTCCAAGTGAATTTCATTCACTAATAAATTAGAATACATTATTTATTTTGGTCAAATGGATTCAGAATTATTAACTTATGAAATATTAAAAAGAGTATTGAAAATATAGAACGTGCATCAAAACCAATGTACCCATTCCACAAAGCTAGAATGGGGTACACTTTATTTGAGAAGAAATTGGCATGAATTCTAAATTACTAATGAAATTTTAATTATGGGACTTAAAACAATATATGTTCTATTATTTATTGGCTGATTTTTGAATCAAAATATGAATACACTCCATCCCAAATCATTTTCTATGGTAGGAGGCTCGTTTAAATAAGGAGGGTAAATTAGTTGATGAAAACAAAAAAAAATAGTATGGGAAGCATGTGTAATTATGACATAATTTGAATTCGTTGAGATTTATAAAAATATTAACTAAAAATATCTATTTATGTTCATATTTATTTTATGGTTTAGACACAAGAATTAGAAATGATCATACCATAAAAAAATGACTACTAGTATACTTCAAGCGTACTGAACAATATTGTCAGGTTAGAGTATTGGGTTTTGGAGTCTCCCATTGAAAATATTTTGGGAAGATAAAACCACATGAAAATAAATATTATATGGTTAGAATATTGGATACACAAGTAAACTCAGAGTAATTTATTATTTTGTGGTCTGGTTTCAAATAACAATGTATAAGAAAAGATAAAAGGGAACCAATAGTGGAGGAAAGATCTAAACATTAACCAAATGATATCGCTAGATAACTGGATAGTTATTCCCCCCAACCACATACCTTACTTGGGTCTAACTTTTTTTCATTACCCTTTCTCCTAAATTTTAATCAAATAAAATCTGATAACTTTATATTACTAAAATTATATAGGGTACAGTTGAATGTGATTTGTATCTATAAAAACCCATGTACCACTATGTTCCAATGGGTGTAGTGTATAATAACCCAAGAGACAAACATCAGAATCAAGACTTCCAAAAATATCACATTAGAGTGAGAATTGAGGTATAATATGTGCCAACTACTGAGTTTTTTGTTCAACTAGATTGTTTGAATATTACAATGGTCAAAGAATCTATTAAAGCTTTCATTATCTGGATCCCTAATCTTATAAGGATACATGATGTACATCTTTATAAAAATATTTCATTGAAAAACCATGTAATTGTGGTTGAAATAATTTATAAAGTGATTAATGTTATTAAATATGGATAAAGCAGTGGATAAATGGAATTTCAAATCAATAAAATCTACTACATCAATTAAGAAAAAAATGACCTTCTGAGAGTTTCTTTCTCCCCACCAGGTCCAAAAAATCATTTATTATCATTACAACATCTGGGGGATACCACATTTAATGATATATTTATGTATTAAATTGAATATTAATAACTAATATATAGAGTTTCCTTGACAGAGGTAATTGGTATGGAGACTGTAAATGAGATTCTCTGGCACAAATGGTTTGGAATTTCAACTGTGATTAAATAAATATGATATATTTTCATAATACATCGGTCTAAATAGTGAGATAATATGTTTATTAAATTCATAACTATTAATATTTTTAAAGGCATTTATATCACAATAGAAATTATATAATGATTAATGAATGAAAATAATTTCTCCGCACGATCATCCATTTATATGGTAGAACATACATTAGAAAACAATGATATTGAGAAGAATAAAATTAGTTACTCAAAGCATTTAACAAAAAATGAACTTATTAATGGCTCTTTTTAATTTCTAAAATGAAAGAGTAAAACTCTAAAATTTAATCACATAAAATATAATTTTATATTTTTCATTACTTAATTTTTTTAAGGAGCAATAGAAGCTGATAGAAGTCAATAAGAACCCCCTGAATATTTATTTCATCCATACATTACTTGGATATGAAACAAACATATCACACATGATGTATATTGTTAATATGTAATACACTACAACAAAACTTTTATAGATACAATAAGAATTATATGTTCAGTTTATGTTTTAACAATAATTTTATTATTATAGGGTGCTCTCTCAATATAGGGTAGATCATGGAATTAAGTCAATGTCTAAAGGAAACAAGCTGGTCAATTACAAAAAATATAAAAAAATTTAAGATATATATATAAATATTTAAAAATAAAAACATTTAAGAACAATTTAATCATTTTTTTCATTGTTTCTAGACTGACTAAAACAAGATATTGACATTAATTGTGGATATTATGTTTGAAAATTTATGAAAGAAATCATAAATCATGAAAAATTATCATCCCCTAATAGGTAATTTTTTAATATAATTATAATTTCATTATATATTTTTCTTAATAATTTGTTTGTTTAAAATTTCTCAACATTATCATGATTACTGAAAAACTAGTCACTCAATAGAAGAAATCCTTTTTGTTTAGAGATGATTTTGTAGTGTGCTTTTTCTCAAAATGTATTCCAGAAACAAATTTACATGATTACATGGTAAATGTTTAATCTAGAATGATTTATAAACATAAAAATATATTTGGGGGATGTGAAGCACTAGTCTCATAATTCTTATATTTTATTTCTCATAAATTTCTCAAGGATAATTATAATGGATGTAATTAATTTTTTTATAAGTGGTAAAATTAAACCAATAAAAATGTTAGAAAATTGTGGGGGGAAAGGTTAAGTCAGTGATGGAGGTGAAGACAGAGGTGGAGGTAAAGGTGGAGGTAGTGTTTTAGGTGGAGGCACAATCAGTGGTATATTTATAATCAAAGACTGGCATGGAGGAGGAAGAAGAGGCTAATACCAAGTTGTAGACTGAGGCAGAGGAGGATATGAAGCATTGTCTTGAAAATAATATTTTTGGGAAATGAAGTATAATAAGGATAATAACAAGATTTTTTTGAGAAGAATCATTTAAAATTTCACGCAACACATGACCCTTGATATAAGAGCCATTGTGCAAGCGTTTCAGTTGAATTATTTAAATAATGTTGTTCACTACATGTTTAAGTGATTTTATATAGCATAGTATTCCACCTGTAAGATCATTCTATGTTAGAATCATCAATATCTCCACTATTTTGGATGAAGAAACATCTTAACAATAGCCAATCATCAAACTTGTGGCGTACTCAAAAGTGCAGGTTTTCAGTTTAAAATAAAATTTTAGTTAAAAACACTAGTGGCTTACTCAAAAACTGATTAAACTCGTTATGATTGTTTTGATACAATTGTAAATGATCCATAACTCATTTATTATATATATAAATCATTATCACCTCAATCTGATGCAATTTGTGACTTATATAACTCAAAGTGTGTCATTTGACTCAAAACTAACATTCATTTTAATTATAAAAACAATTGACGTTTTAAAAACCGATAAAAAACATTTAGATTGTTTTGGTTCTTTAAAAAATTAATCTTTAAGTCATTTTTAATGTGTATGAATTTTAGGCACCTCAATCTAATACACGGTATGACTGGTATGACTCAATGTTCATCTTTTCATTCAAAATATACATTAATTTTACTGAAAAAATACTTGTGGTTTACTCAAAACCAAAAACAAAACATTAGAATTATTTTGGTACTTTTTTAAAATGATCCATAAGTTATTTTTGATGCATAAGAATCATGAAAACCTCAATATATTTCATGGTGTGACCGGTCTGACTCCATGTGTGTCTTTTTACTAAAAATTGAATTACATTTTAGTGAAAAAATAACTAACATAATAAAATCAAAGAAAACACAATAATATTGTATTTGTGCATCATAAAAAATGATCCATAATTAATTTTTGACATTTATGAATCATCTGAACCTCAATTTGATGCCTGATGTGACCTGTATGACTCCATGTGTTCATTATCAGTTGAAAATTGATATTTTAATACCAAAAAATGGCACCCACAAAAAATGAGTAAACATTATTAGATTTTTTGATAATTTGGTAAAACCTTTCATAATTCATTTATGATGTGTATGAATCAGTATAATTTCATTCACAAACACAATTCCACCATTATGGATCAAAGTTCATATATCCAGTTTAATATGATTTTTTTGTAAAAAACACATGTGGCATACTAAAAACTGAGAAAACAAATTTATATTGTTTTGGTATAAGTGTAATGTTATACATAATTTATTTTTAACATGTTTGAATAATCCTCACTATAATATGAGTCATATAATTACTGAAATTACTCCATGTGCATCATTTAATTCATAATTAACACTAATTTTAGTGAAAAAACAACTTACATGCTCAAAACTGAGATTACATAATCAATTTTTTTGGTTCTTTAAAAAAACCATTATTTATTTGTGACAAGTCCAAATAAACTACATCACAATAGTATGCATCGTGTGACTAATATGACTCAAAGTATTCGTTATCAGTTTATAATTTACATTTGAATAAAAAAAGTGCCACTAAATGAAAAATGAGAAAACATGCTCAGATTATATTTTTAATTTTAGAAAAAATTTCATAGTTCATTTATGAAGTGTATAAATCAGTCTGCAATCAAACCCACACATGATTCCACAAATATAACTCAAATTGCATATTTTGAGTTTGAAATAACATTTTAGTAAAAAACTAGAAGTGGCATACTCAAAACTAGTCATATGCATTCTGATTTTGTTGATATAGGAGAGTGAGAAATAAGTCCTTTTTTAAACATAGGAATTTTCCACACTTCAATCATATGGACATTTGGACTATTATGACTCCAAGTGAACCATTTTATTCAAAATGATATCAAGTTTAATCAAATATTATGACATACTCAATACTAATCCAACACATTCTAATTTTTGTCATTTTAAAAAATGATCAAAGAGTAATTTTTAATGAGTAGGAATCAAACATTCCTCAATCGTATGCATTTTGTGACATATATGAGTCCATTTGAATATTTTTATTCCAAATTGACATTAATTTTATTGAAAACTCCAACTAATATACTCAAGACTAATAATATTCATTTAGAATGCTTTTTTATTAATGAAAAAATATCCACAATTTATTTTTGATGTTGAGGAATTATACTCATCCCAATTCAATGCATGGTGTGACTGGTATAACTTCTATTGTCTGTTATTTGATTAAAATTTACATTTTAATAAAAAAATGGGTCACTCGCTAAAAAATGGGCAAACATGCTCAGATATTCAGGATAATTTGGGAAAAAATTCATAATTTATTTTGGATGTGTATGAATCAGTCTCATGTTGAACCCACATATGATGCCACCAGTATTATCGAAGTGTATGTTTCTAGTTTAAATTGACATTTTATTAAAAAAAACATGTTTTGTACTCAAATATGAGAAAACACATTGATATTATTTTTATACTTTATGAATACAATCCATAAGTCATATTAAATATTTTGGAATCATATTCACCACAATCTGACACACTATGTGACCCGTATGACTCCAAGTGCATCTTCAAATTAAAAATGGACATTTGTTTTAGTGAATAAACAATTGACATCCTCAAATGCATGAAAAAACCTTCAGATTATTTTTCTCGATTGGAAAATTATCCCAAATTAATTTTTAACTTATAGGAATCATCCATCTTCAATCTGATGCATGGTATGACTGGTATGACTCCAAGTGTCTGTTATTAGTTTAAAATTAACATTTTAATACAATAAATATTCAGTCACTAAAAACTAAGAAAACACGCTCATATTGTATGCATATTTTTTGAAAACCTTTAATAAATCAATTTTGACGTTTATTGATTATTATCATTTCAAACCGACACATGATGGAACTATTAAAAACAGTGTTTTAGTAATAAAACACAACTGGCATACTAAAAATTGACCAAACATATTTAGATTTTTTGGATACATTTTTAAAATATCCTTAAGACATTTCTGATGGCTAGGAATCATCTTCACCTTAATCTAACTCATGGTTTTATCGGTATGACTCCAATTGCGTCTTTTTGTTCAAAACTGACATAAATTTTTATAAAAAAATGACTGACATACTCAAATTTTTTAAAATTCATTTGTATTATTTTCGTACATTAGGAAAATGTTCCATAAGTCATTTTTGACATTTATTAATTATACACACCTCAGTCCAACACACTGTGTTTTAGGAATGAATCCAAGTGCATCATTTTATTCAAAATTGACATTAATTTTGGTAAGAAACCCACAACTAACATAATCAAAATTGATAAAATTTATTTGGATTGTTTTTTTTTTGATTTTTTAAAATGACCTATAATTCCTTATTGATAATTATTAAGAATCCATGAATTAATCTGATGCACGATTTGACTGGAATGACTCAATGTGTCCATTATCTGTATAAAATTGTCATTTTATTAAAAAAATGTATCACTCACTAAAAACCATAAAAGCATTTTCGTATTGTCCTAATAATTTGGGAAAACCATTAATAATTCATTTGTGTAATATATGAATCATCCTCATGAAGAACCCACACACAATTCTTCTAGTAGGGGTCAAAGGGTGTGTTTCCAGTTTAAAATTTCATTTTACCAAAAAACATAAGTGGCATAATCAATGACGATACAACACATTATGATAGTTTTTATACTGTAGTAAATGGTTTCATAATCCATTTTAGACATGTAGGAATTAGTCACACATCTATTTAATGTGTGTTGTGATCGGTAAGATGCTTAGTGTATATTTTTATACAAATTTAATGTTATTTTTAGTGAAAAAAACTAACAAACTCCAAACCAATAAAATGAATTTAGATTACTTTGGTGCTTTAATAAAATGGCCCATAATTAATTTTTGATGTATAAGACTCAGCAACACATAAATCCAACATATGGTGTGATCGGTATGACTCCCAATGTCTGTTATCAGTTTAAAATTGACATTTTAATATAAAACAATATCACTCATAAAAAGCAGAAAAATGAACTCGGATTGTATTGAAAATTTAGGTGAACCATTCATAGTTAATTTTTGATGTTTATGATTCATTCTCATGTCAATACCACACACTATGCCACCTGTATAGATCAATGTACGTGTTTCCAATTCACAAAGTCATTTTTCTAAAAAAACAAGTGTTGTACTCAAAACTGAGAACACTCATTTGGATTGTCCAGTTACTTAATTATAATTTTTCATATGTCAAATTTTTATGTTAATGAATTAGCCTAACCTCAATCAGATGCATGGTGTGACCGATATGACATAAAGTGCATTTTTTTATTCTAAACTGACATCGATTTTAATAAAAAAATCTGTCAAACTCTAAACCAATCAAACCCATTCACATTTTTTTATTATATAAGGATAATGATCCATAAGTAATTTTTGTTGGTTACAAATAATCCACACCACAATATAATGCACAATGTTCTAGTTATGACTCCATGTGTGTATTTTTATTCAAAATTGACATTAATTTTAGTGAAAAAACAATTGACATAATCAAAACTGAGAAAACGAATTTGGATTATTTCTATGAAATTTTAAAATTATCCACAACAAATTTTTGATGTGCTGGAATAATCTTAACCTAAATCTGACACACAGTTTGACTGATATGACTTTAAGTGTCCGTTATCAATTTAAAATTAAAATTTTAATATAGAAAGTGTCACTCTTTTAAAGCTGAGAAACTTTTCTCGGATTGTGTTGATAATTTTATAAAACCATTAATAATTAACATTTGATGTTTATGAATCAACCATATGTAAAACACACACATGATTCCACTAGTATGGATCCAAGTGTGTATTTCCTGTTTAAAATGAAATTTTAGTATGCACACACGTGGCATACTAAAAACTGAGAAAATGAATTCAGATAATTTATACACATTAATAAAATGATCCACAAGTAATTTTTGATGAGTAAGAATTAGTATCTCCTCAATCTGACACACGGTGATATGGGTATGAGTCAATGTATGTGTTTTAATTCAAAAATGACATCAATTTTAATCAAAAAACAAAAAACATACAAAAATCCAATAAAACCCATTTGGATTATTTTTCTGCTTTTGGAAAATTACCCATTAGACATTTTTGATGTGTATGAAAAATCTGTACATCAATCTGAGGTACGGTGTGGACATTATGAATCCAAGTGTGTCTTTTTATTAGAAATTGACATTTATTTTAGCGAAAAACAATTGACATACTCAAAATAATGTAAAAGCATTCTTATTTTTTCTTCCTATTTTTAAAATAATCCATAACTCATTTGTGATGTGTAGGAAAATATTACACCTCTATTCGACTCACGATGTGAAAGGTATGACTAAAAGTGCACCTTTTATTCAAAATTTACATTAATTTTAGTAACAAATACTCACAAACACAATAATAGTTTTTTATTTCATTTGTCTTAGAAATATTATTTCATTTCAATTTAGTATTTTTATATTAAATAAGTAATTTTTGTTGTTATTTCTATGATGTAGTTTGTTGTTACAACACACTTCCTTCCCTGGTTCTAGTGTTGTAGTCTATTATCACCTCATATTTATGTTATAAACAATATTAATGCTACTAAAGGCGTCGATAAGTGGATTAATTACCAATGTTTTTGAAAGAGCTGATAAGAATCAATTTTTCAGAGCTTTTAAGATATTTAATAAAAATAGCTGTTATCTTCAATTGAAGAAGTGACGATAAAGTATACATTATCATCACTTTTTTAAGTGCCCATAAAATATCCCTTATTCGTACTCTCTCAAGCACTGATAAAGTAATATTTATCCTCTCTTTTAAAAGAACTGATAAATATATCCTTTATCGATGATTCTAAAAGCATTGATAAAGATATCCATTGTGATTTGTCATAAATGTAATGAAATAAGATCAGTTATCTAAACTTTTTAAAGCGTTAATAAAGGGTCTCTTTATTAACGCCAAATAAACTTATTTATTAAAGGTTGTCTTTTAGCAATGATTATAATGGTGATGATAAATAACCCCTTTATCACCTATTTTATTTTCTTTGATAAAGCCTCATCCTTTTAAACATGATGAAGAAGTTAGTTTTTTCCTAGCTCTAATAAATGACAATTCTAGTGCTATTAAAATTAGGTTTTGTAGTGGTGTCTTACCAGAGGTAGCTGAGAGTCTGAGGGATGGTTGGATAAGGTGATTCTGAGACTACATTTTGCTTATAATTTGGTGGTTTTATATATTATATCACGTACATTTTGTTTTTAATATGCTACTACAACCTATATGTGAGGGAAACTATGACCCCAGGGATTCTCATCCCTGTGGGTGTTTTCTACCACATCCTAGTGGGAGGATGGATGGTTGAAAACCCCTTTTGACCATGCACTCTTCACATGGGAGTTACTTGTGATGGATTTTACGGTGGTTAGTTTTCCCAATATATGGATGTAGAGGGATGTAATGGATTGTGGTTAATCTCACATAAATTAATTTTAGATACATTTTTCAAAGGACTGCTATAGGTATAACACGTATAGGATGTGATAGACTAAGATTCCTCACTATGTGTATGGGATATTATTAACTGAGGTATAATACCAGATGTATGATACACATTATTGTAGTCTATACCTAGTTACTTTTGGTTGTGTGGAAGTGGTGGTTTGGGGTATAAGGTGCATGTAGTGGTGCTTCACCAAGGTGTCTATGGGATAACCTTTTTTGAGAGAGATGGTCCTGATGTGTGATGTTGGGGAAGAGAGAAAAACATAGGAAAATTGGTATGTTGGTAGCCTTGATATTATTTATTATATCATATACTTTTGTATAAAATACTAGCTACGAGTATCCCTAGCTAGACTGGGAACGTAGTATATTTGTTTAGGAGATGAGTTAGTTCCACTTAATGTTCATTGTTATTTTGAATGATTTCATTATATTTTCCCTGAGAGGATTTGAGGAGGATCCTATTGAGTATACTTTCATACTCTCCCTATTTATATATAAATATTTTTAGGTTAGTTTGAGTAGTTTTGAGATCATGCTGGTCACAACTAGCTTGGGGTTTTGCAAGAGTTGGATGGGGTTCGTAGTCGCATTCAACGTTAATTTTCTCTTAGTACTTGCAAATTTCCTTTTATTTGTAGTAGGTATTCCCTTCCATTACGTATGCATGCATTGTTTTTCTTTTATATTGTATTTTGAGTAGGATTTTTTTGGTTTTTATCTTATCTCATTCTTTTTAATGTGTTATCTTATAGGTTAATGCCTCTTATATGTGTTTTTAATATACCCTTGATGCTAGTCACCTACCCAGGTCCTATTGGAGGTTGGACTCGGGTGTCACTGTCTATCTTCTTCCATTTTTAGCCCAAGATGGGTAAAAATTGTTGGGATAGGGTCATGATGGAGTGTTATTAGTGTTTTGGTTTAGGTATAGGATGGAGTTTGGAGTTTGGCATAGGCGAGGTTGCATGGGATGGTAGGGAAAGGATATCAACGAAGTTTAGAAAGTGTTGTAATCATGAGAGACTGAAATAGACATAAGAATTTATGGCCCCATGTGATCCTATGCATGAACATTTAATATTACATTGACTATGAAATGAGGTGATAGTGTCTACATGGTAGGTAACTAGGAAATGATCACGAATCATTCTTCTTTATGCCTATGTCTGAAATGGTATATTTTTTTATATGTAAATCTAAAATGTATAAAAGTAAAATATTAATGTTAATGAATTACACATTCTGATTTTAAGAGTTCTAACTATTTTTTATTTTATAAGAATAGATCTAGATCTATATCCTCATCCGGTTTACACATAATATATTCAGCAGGTTATGCCAGCAGATCGTCGTAGAGTAGAGGATCATGATGATGCCACTTGATTGGGGAAACTCTAAGAGTGATATCGCAAGACACTATATAGTTATGATGGATAAATTTTAGATACAATCAAAAAATACTAGATCTAGGAGTTTAAGATAGTTTTTAGTTCGACCTGTACTTGAAAGGAGCACTGTGTATCATTGGTTGTGACGACACTACATGGGGCAGTGAGGTAGTTGTATTTCGTGTTCCTCATAGATCGTGAGGAGTTTGCAATCTCATAATAATTGTTCGGAGACATGTTTAGATTCAAGTTTCTTTATTTGGCTATGAAGGTGCCTAGTCACTAGTATCTAATTACCCTTTGAATGATGAGCTCTAGCGTGTGAGATTTTGGGGTCCATTTCAGGAACCTTTCTTGATATAGTTCAGGCTTATTTCTAGATAACGAGGCCAAGAGAGGCATTTTTTTGGATGATTTGCATCAAGAGATCTAGCTCCAAGTCATCCAATTTATGCTGAAGGAATATCTTGTGGTTTCAACAAGAGAATAGGTCATCAAGATGATGTTATTAAGAAATAGATCATCACGAGAGGGGATTCATTAGGATTCCTCATGAAGAAGAATTATGGTATGAGGTTCTATTTTTTGTGGATGAAAAAGAATCCAATCAGCGGTATTAGGGAAAATCCTCTAATTTATCATATCTCAGGGGGTAGAAGCTCTTTTTCCAATACCAAAGGGATCAGAACCATGTTTTTCTTAGAGATTCCAAGGTCATCATAAGCTAGAGTTCCCGGCCATTCTGATCAGTTAGCGTGAACTAGTTGTTCCAATTCAAGTTCGTTCAATTAGGTGGTTCTAGCCAAGATAAAAACAATAGGTTTATACAAATTGGAACTAGTAGAGAGTGTATAGGGAATATATAGGACATCCTTGGTATTCTCTTCATCCCCATAGTGCATATCAGGTCCATCGAGGTGGTCTTTATCATGGTCAGAGAGGTTTTGGCCATCTTCATGGTTTATATTTTTCTATTCTAGCAGAGCCACACATCAATTTAGGTACCCTTTTCTAATTTTATACATGGAATCATTATTTTTTTGATTTAGGAGTGACCCACTATTTCATATCACCTACCCTTGACCATTATTTGGGACTCTAGGTATAATGACTTCCTAAACCCTTGGCGTTGACTATGATAGTTAGAGTTCAAAATGACTTGTCTGATGTATGTAGATACTTTGAGCTAGTGTTTTGGAAGTAATGATCATGGGGATACTTCTTATGATTATAGATTCAACCATATGACATCATCCTCAGCATGGATTGGCTGTATTTGGTGCATGATATCATTCATTTCTTCTAGAGGATTGTTGTGTTCTTTGATGAGGATGGAGGGACACTAATTTTATTTAGTGAGAGAGAGCCTTAGATGGTTCAGAGGCATGTTCTATCCTTTTAGTCCATGTTGGTTGGGATGACACTGAGTTCATAGGTTGTTTAATAGTCGACATTTCCTAGGGTCGCATAAGAGTACCCTGATGTCATTCTAGAGGAGTTTATACCATTTCCCCCATGAAAAAAGTTTGGGTTTGCGATTGAATTGCATCTAGTTGTGTATCCTATCATGCTGAATCTTTTTACGATGGAACCTTATATGTTTAAACAGATGCGTATATAGCTCTATGATCCACTGCTTTGTTTTTCAGTTTGTCCAAGTGTGTCTCTGTGAGGTGCACTAGTTTTGTTCATAAAGAATGATAATGGTAGTTTGTGGTTGTGTATCGATTATTGTCACTTGAACCACGTGATTGTTAAGAACCACGATCCTCTTACACAAATTGAATATTTATTCTATTATCTTCATGGTGGATGTTGGTTCTCATAGATTGATTTGAAGTTAGGATATCCTCAGATGTGTGTGATTGATAAGGATATCCTGAAGACTACTTTCTTTTTTCATCATAAGAATTATGACATTGTTTTTATTTCATTTAGTGTGATGAATGTTGTATATGGGTTCATGGGGATAATGAAAACTATATTTTTTGAGTTCCTGGACATGGTTATGGTGGGTTTCATTGATAAATACTTGCATACATTGTGATTGAACAGAATCTTTCTTAGCATCTTTATACCATTTGGGTAGCCCGTAACAATGAGACGTTATTTGGGAAGTTACCGAATAGTATTTTTGGGATCATGAAGCTTTTTCTTGGAGAATGTTTCCTACTAATAATAAGTAGTTGTGTATCAATTGATGATAGGTTAAGTTGTGTCTTGGGAATCCCCCAAGATAGTGGAATATGTGAGAATTTTCTTTGGTCTTCAGGATATTACAGGAGGATCATAATTTATTTCTCTCTAGTTGTGACTCATATGACTACAATTACTAGAAATAATCAGGTGTTCCAATGGACTGATTAGTTTTAGACAAATTTCTTGTATCCTAAAGAGAATATGGTTAGTGATATAGTTATTTTTCTTCTAGTATAAGGAGTTTAGTTTGATGTTTCTTGAGATGCTTTATGTCTTTGGATGGTCTTTGTTCTGATGCAGCAGAGATCAATAATTTTTTATGATTTTTGGAAGTTATGTCCCCATGAGCATAATTATTCAACCCATTTTCTTGAGTTGTAAGTAGTGGTGTTTTCCAAATGTTTTGGAGACATTACCTCATCGATGAGCGTTTTGTGGTATTTATCACTCATAATAACCTAAGGTATGTTTTTCTCCAATATTACTTGAACATGTGCTTGTGTATCTGGATAATTTTGTTTCAGTATTTCCACTTAGATATTTTGTATACACCTAGAAAGGGGAATATTTTAGTAGATGTACTTAGTGGGAAGTCTCACTATGATGCAATGGAAGAATCAGGCAATTCCTGGGGAGTTATGTAAGGAAATTCATCATTTCACCTAGATATGAGAGAACTTAGGGGTAGAGGATTTAATTATTAGATGAGGGTGGATTCACCAATGATGAAATAGTTGGAAGGGTCATATATGGTGGATCTTGAGGTGGTGTTTTGAACAGACTGATTTGTTTACACTGAGGTCCCCGATGGTCGGTCTAAATATGAACAACACCAAGTGTTGTTCCAAGGAAGGTTTCCACATCCTTTGGAAATGCAAGAGATTGTTCTAAGAGAGTTTCACAGTTCTCCGTTGGCTGTATATCCTAGTGTGAAAAATATATACCACTATTTGAGGGGTCAGTTTTGTTGGCCTAGGTTAAAGTGTTCCATTATAAGGGTTTTATCTTCATTTGTTGTCTTCCAAACATTAAAAGTATAGCACTATTTTCATGTTTCTTTTCACTAACTCTTAGATTTCTACTAGTGTAAGTGGGAGGAAATCGCAATTGACATTGTTACTAGTTTACCTTGAGATCAAAGAGGCTATGAAAATTTATGGGTGGTAGTGGATCATTTGAAAAAATTAACCCACTTTATAGAGATCAAGGAGTCAATACCATTGGATTTTTTATCAAGGTAGTATCTAGAGTAGGTGTTGAGACATTACGGGGTCCCAAGGAAGATCATTTCCAATCGAGATACTTGTTTTACCCCCAATATGTAGAGAGTACTCCCGCATTCTTTTGGTTCTTATCTATTTCTTATCATATCTTTCCACCTGCAGATGGATGGTCAGACAAAGAAGACCATTCAGAAACATCAACACTTGTTTCTCTCACGTTTCCTAGATTTTGGAGTTTCATGGATGAGACACATGCCATTAATAGAGATCTATTTCAATAATAGTTTTCACTCCATCGTTGGTATGATTCCATTTGATGCCTTGTATAGCCGAAATTGTTATCATCCACTATATTGGATTGGGATTAGATAGTTAGAAATTATTTGTCCGTAACTAGTACCAAATATGACAGATATGGTTTAGGTGATTCTCAAGAGGATGATGATAGTGTAGGATTTCGCAAAATCCAATTTCTATCAAAGGAGGAGACCTATGCAATTTGATGTTGGGAATCACGTGTTATTAATGGTGTCTCTATATTGTGGGTAACAAAGATTTGTTCAGGGGAGAATGTTGTATCCCTAGTTTTTGGACCTTTTGAGGTGTTTTATCATGTTGGATTCATGTAATATTAGATAGTTCTACTACATACATGAGTTGGATACCCGATGTTTTGTAGATGTCATAGGTCTTTCATTATTTAAATGGGGGCTCTCACATCATTGATTGGGGAGAAATCGATTTTGACAATGATGAAACCTTCCAAGTGCAGCCTATAAAGATCCATGACATCAAGGAGAAGGTGTTACATAGTCATACTATCCCTTTGGTTCATGTATTGTGGTGGCATTATTTCGTGGAGGAGAGTATCTGGGAATGTGAAACGCAGATATGTGTTATGTTCCCAGAGCTATTTTTTATTTAGATATTCTATTGTAGTGTTGTTCGATTTGTCGTTGTAGACCTTTTTTCATTATGATATGGATTTCTATTGTTGGTTGATGTTTATTTCTCTCTTTTGATTGGTATCTACTACATTAGATTGGTTAATAGATGGTTGTTCTTATTTTGTGGGATAACTACTCTGATATAGCTATGATATGTTCAGATCTAACACCAACTAAATTGATTTACTTAATGGGGAAGTACCTGTATTGAACAGAGGTATTTATTCCTATTTATTCCATTAGTATCCATTACTAAATAATGTATCACACAGAGTTAGGCCAAAATCATCCCTAATTTAAATACATGAAATAATTATCCCTTTAAAAATATCTCAAATTATACATGGTATTATCATAAACATTATATTATCTATGTTCATTTATATTATATTTCCCAAGGATTATAATAAACTTGATTTGTTACCAACAATAACAACCACAACTCCTTTATCCTAGAGCCAAAGTAAAAATAATTATGATGGAATTGATACAAGGGATCTAATCCAAAAATATTAATCCATTTAGCATTCCTGGAGAATAAGATATATAGTTGATACCAATTTTAAATTGGGAATAAAATGTAGACAAAAGAAAATAAAATGCTCTACATTACTAAAGAAAATTCAATTATTTCTCCCACATAACCTGGGGAAGGGAAACAATGTAAGGGTGATATCAAATTCTTAGAATGGATTATGTAGAGTATAAGATATCATGAATAAATAAGGAATAATGAATAATAAAAGTTAAATTACTGAAAACACATGACATTTAATTAATTACATGGGAATTAATTTAATCCATGGATAATATAAATCCAATAATATCATGAATATTGATAACTTAATTCTCCATTCAAGAAAATACATACTATTAGACTCAATACATCTTTACTGTTAAGACCTTATGCGAATACAATTTAAAAATAATGATTAAACACCCATTAACATTTTTCCAAATGATTTTTCCTATGATACTTTTTAATTCATCAAGAAGATATATATTTATAGGAACAAAACATCAATTCATGTGAAATTTATTCCTTATATATAATTATTGATTTAATTCATGAATAATATTCCTTATCAACAATTATCTGTACTCAATAAATAATAAAAATGTAAATATTTCCCCATTCAATCATATAAACATTCAAATTAAAACATCATATGTTGAAATAGCGTACAATTTTAGAAATAATCAAATACCTGATGGATATTTACGGGAAATTTAATGTTCAATGATCATAATAATTTCAGTTTTTCAAGTGAATATAAATAACTATTTAATTAATAAGGGATAAAATATAACCCTCAATTCATAAAAAATACAATTTTAAAAAAATCAATCCTTTGGGAGAATAGAATATATTATATCAGGAAAATATTCTTAATTTTTTTTATGTATATAAAATTAAAAATTCATCATAATAATCTAAATATTGTAAAATGGATATGGTTGTGCGAAGGTCTGTTAATGCCATATAAATTAAAAAAATCATTTTTATTTTTTACATAATGTTTAAAATGAATCATTTCATGAAAACATTAGAAATATTTCTTTTTGAACATGTAAAAACCCAAGTATAACGTAAAATAACTTTTATAAATAATTATTTTTAAATAAAATAAAACTTTAAAAAGAAATTTAGAAAATTATCGATATAGAAGAAAAATATATAGGATGAAAAAGAGAAAAAAAATAATTTTTTTTTAAATTTTCTTCAAAGAGTAAATTGACTTGAATTATTAATAATCATGAATGAAAATATTTTAATTTTAAATAACTCATAGAGGAAATATATATACCTTATAAAAATCATTAGGTTCTTATTTCAGAATAAATTTCACAAGAGTGGAAATTGAGATAAAATCTCTTACCTCATGTTTCCTCTTATTTGAACATGCTTTATTATCCTCTTTAATGGTTTTAAGAATTATATTAATTTATATATGCTTCCCTTGGAACATGTGTTGTGGTTATTAATCACTATATCCAAATTATTTCAAATAGATTTGTTTATGGATCTATAAACACCAAACAGTTTTGTATCCAACAGTACATGCTTTCCAAAAGTGGGGGTTTTTAGGTTTGTTGACCTACGATACTTAAGAAATTTCATTGGAAGATAAGATGGAAGGTTGGGATCACCCCACCCTTTTGGGGGGAATTTTTTCCTACCTCGGTACTCTTTTATTGATTTATGATATGTTCACGAATCCTTTGTTAACTCCCAAGTATGATATGAGTTACCCAAATATTAGCCATCAATTATTATCTGGTGTGGAATTTAGAATCATCTATATGTATTCAAGGTTCTTCATCAATGGAGATATAAGTGTGTATCTGAGGTTCTGTATTAATGATAACTTAGTATGTACTACATATATATTATTTGGTGGCTATCACAACAATGATGGTTTTTAAGCCACTCAAAGGTGATATCTGGAGTTAATGGTCTTCCTGGTAGATGAATGTCACTCTATAATTTTTTTTCATCTAGGGAGATGTAATTTTAATCTAGATTATATAGTAATTCAGGTATACAAAGGTTACTCCAGAGCTTATCGTCATTCTAGGAGAGGAATGATGTTTTGATGTTGGAATAAAATACATAAAGGGGGAACCTGTGTATCCATTTGAAAGGAATCAGAACCCACATAGTTATGTGCCACATAATGGGACACATCATTCCTTTTAATCTCATGTGATGAGGAGCTGACCATATAGTTTAACATTAAGTGGAAATGAAGTCTTGACAGATGGAACTGATTCAAATCATGGTGTGGGAGTTATATAAAAAAACCCAAGGAACATGGATGGGATATGAGATTCCAAGTTAAATTAGACATTGGTAGTTTCCAAGTTAAATTAGGCCTTGATGATAATGTTTCCGAGAGAGAATAATGTTGTTTTGAGGTGTTGGGATTGAACCTCACGGAGGCTTCTTACATATCCCATTTTTAGGGGAATCAAATCCTACATAGTTCGATTAGTCTCAAAGGGGGGTATGTTTCTTTGAGAAAAATAAGTTTTCTATTTCCCTTGAAGAGTATTCCCTTGTAACATGGTCCATAATAGAAGTATTAACTCATGGAGGTTTAGGTGGTCTTAATTCTAGGATTAATCCTAAAGAGAATTCCCGGATTAAGTGAATTTGGGATTCACTCTTGCTGATGATGTTTAGTGATCTCATTCCCTAGGTTAATGATTCCTACAAATCCTAGATATGGTGGGAATCAGAGATCATGTATTTCATTGAATTTGGATAGGTTGAGTGGTTGTAGAAACCATCACAACACTCTAAGCCCCCTCATTCATACTCGTTGTGAGAAACTAGAGGACGTGATAGATTAAAAAAACCAAGCAATTTTATAAATTTGATGATGGAAGAGGAAATGACCACAGTATAAGAGGTCAGAGTTAAGACACTTCCCTATATTCTTGTTACATTGGAAGAGTGTCCAATGTAATTAACAAAGGGAGGTGAAGGGTATAGATAGGATTAATACTAAAAAATCCCACATGAAAGTCTAGGGGCTTACACTAGGATAGATTCCATGAAATTTGTTCCGCAACTAGAGAAGGATCTAATTCCCTATTGAAGGGAAAAGAAGGTGTGATCTTCACCCTCCCTGTTGGGAACTGGAGGCTTCATGTCTTAAAGATGGTAAGTGTCCGAAAATATCCAAACCCTAATCCTCAAAACCAATAACTCCCACAAACTATCCTTTGGGTAAGGGTCCATGTTACCATAGATATAAAAAACATCATATGTCCCAAGGATCAACTCCCTCTAGTAGGACCAGTGTGGGAAACCTCAAACTATTGAAATAAAAAACCACAAGGGTGACATGTTGATGTTCCCTTCTATAAGGTTTTGTAAATCATAAGATCTCGTTGGAGGAATCAACTTGGTACCTTTGAATAATGTGTTCCAAAAAAGGATAATCCCTTCCATGAGTGGATTAAATTTTGTCTTAAAGGATGGCTTGCATAGGTCCTAATTATACTTTGTCCACACAATTATGTTGTTCATGTCCTTGGAGGAACTAAAAGTGCACCACATAAAGGGAAAAGTACTACACGGGATGGATATACCTTGGGAAACAAACCAATGGGGGATAACACATTGGTTAGACCATAACCTAGGAACCCTATATCTCCTATAGTTCCCTTAAAAGAGTCTCAGATAAGTCCCTGATTATTGAGAATAACCTTGCGTTGGTGACTTCTTCTTATGGTAGTGGGATCCTCACCTTGATCATTCTTTACCCATTTTAATTCTCTGTTCTTTCATTTTTATAGATCTACAAAAAAAATATTGGGGACCTGGGAAAAGGCGTTGCACAATGACAACTCTGAGGATTCATCTAAGTTTTCCAGTTTGTAAAATGGGGAACCCAAGTGTACTATTTTTGAGAAAATAGGGAAGCCTATGCGGAGGAGTTACTATGAATAGGTCCTCTGCATATTTCCTCTACGTAGTTCCTCCATGTAGGTCCTCTACATAGGTCCACTATGGAGGTCCATGACACAGGTGAGGAAAATCCCTTTATAAAATTTATCTGTCTTCTGAGTTCCAATACGGTTGATCTTTATGTATGTTCGGGCTCCACAATCAGTAAAAATGATGATATCTAAGTGATATACACTTATAAAGATGGTAAATATACCAAGTATTCTACAATAAAACATTGAAATTAAATTATGATGCATCGACACATTTTTATCATCAATCGTTGAAAATCCACAACCTACCCCTTGAGAGGGGGGTCTCTCCACTTATCTCACATTTTGGAGTAGTCTCATGGAAAATTAAAATCCAATGATGAACTAGGTGGAAAAGATCATGAAACACATTCTATGGTTTCAACCACCCCCCATAGAATTAGATTCATTTAGAATTGAAAGGAATCTGGTTCTATGTTAACTCTAGGGAACATTAACACATTCCATAGTCATTTAGAGGACATTGGAGTTATTTCATGTATGATAATATGGTATAATTTGTTTTCGTAATCCCATGGGGCCTAAAGATCATAGTTTAACTATTGCTAGGGTTATATGGAGAACCCTACAAACTTGATGTATTTTGTGTTATTACACTAATTTTATCCTAAACTAAATTTTCATAGACAACCCTTTTTGAGTTTTTCATTCAAATAGGTTTTTTACCATTTTACTTTTCCTTTCTCAATATTTCTTAAATCGTACAGAGTGTAGGTCTAGTGAGTTGTGACTTTACATTTTTCATGGGTTCTCTTTTTGTGTTTTCATCATGGAGAGTCTTATTCTTCTTTTATTAGAAGTTTAAATTATTGCATGTCAGACTAATAGTGCTAGTGTTTTAGGTTGAACAACTTTGACCATGAATTTTGAGATGATAATCCAAATAATTATTTATGGCTAGGATGGTACTAATATTCTTCAAATATATCTGAGGGGAATCTTGAGTCATGATTTTTAGGGGAAAAAACTATAAAAACTCACGTATAAAAATAAATAATTCATCTATTAAGAGAAATGATACCTCCTATTGACAAACCTATAAAGGAGATATTTTATGCACGACCATATAGGGAGCATAATTCCAAGTTATTTTGTGGTATCCATTAGCTAATATACCTGTTATGTGAGATACTTATACAAGGAAAACTGGGGTGTGTACTGCATAGTGAAGTAAAGGAGTTCCCATGTATTCTAGAATTTTATTTATGATAACAAAATTGGTTTATGATTCGTATTTCTAAAAAACAAAGTGGGTATATTTTTCAAGGAAAGGTGTTCGAAAATAAAGGGTCCATTTGTAACAATATATACCATGAATGGGGAAACTAATCCACCACAATGTTTTTTTACTAAGGAAGGTACGTATATTTAAATAAAAAATGTCATGAGGAGAAGGCTCTTTTCTTACAAAGGATGATTATGTTTTTATGTTTAATATCATGCAACGAGGATATTAATGGATTTTTTATAATATATTATGAAATTAAAAGTCATATTGTAACAATATTGGGGTTCTGTACAGTTTAAATTCATGTAGTATGGAAATTATGTCATTACATTTAAATTAATATATAATGGACATTAAAGTATTTGAATTAAGGACTTTACCATTGACCGAAGATTTTATGGTTCTTCCATTTTTAGTAATTTCTCTATAAATGTGGTACCATATTTAGGTATTGAACGAGAGAATTGTTATGTATGATTTGAGGATTTTTAAATAAGAAGAATGACATGGGAAATGGTTAATGTAATTTAGAGGAGGTCTCTTCCAAGAATGATGTTACCACTATTTGAAAAAGAAAGTTATTGGGGATATTTTTTGCAGGGTCAACTAGGGCATGTATTCCATAGCCAAACCACGGAATCCTTATGATGATAGTACTATCATGTAGGATAATTTTAGGAAAGGACAACTAGGGAATGTTGTTCATAGTTAGGTAAAGAGTATATCTTGATTTCTATCAATTTATTTGATAAAATTTAATGAATTTTTATATAGATTCATAATTCCTTGAGCATAGAGTTTGGTTTTATAGAGAAAATTACTTAAATTATAAAGTGATATTTCCAGTCATGATTTCCAAAAGAATTGGAAGAATATGCTCTCTATGATGGTCTATAAAAAATGTAGGGTGTACGGTGCCTGTAGTTTTATGTTGTAGAACTAGGACTATAATATTATGGAAAAAATGGAGGATATGAGGTCAAATGGCCCATGTTCATTCCATTATGCATAGATAATATAGAGAGGAAAAATGTAAACCAACATCTTGGAGGATTTTAGGTCTGTAAGAAGTATATGAGACAAATATACAAATAAATACAGATTTAAATTTTGGGTTCTTAGATACAGTCAATAAATCTTAATGGGATGGAAGAGGATTATCCCAAGAACTAAGTTATTGATATTTGGAAACCCCATTATGGGGGCTATATTATGTAGGGGAAAGTGGGGAATATGCTATATAGTGAAACCATGGAATCCTTTGTATAATAGGCCTATAATATAGGATAATTTTACGCATGTACAACTTAGGTATGTACTAAATAGTAATGAGATAGATCTCTCATGTATAAGACATTCTACCACTAGAAATCGAAGACAAATTATAAATATCTGAGAGCATTTCTATATTAGGAATAAGATGTACGAAAGGGGAATTTTCTAATACATAAAGGAAGTGTTCAAATTGATATTGGATATGAGTTTGGAGTCCATTACATAGATCTGACTCATATATATATATATATATAAGGTACATCTCTTGTTTCCTTGATGGGTTCTCTAAAGAGAGGGCCCAAAATAAAAGAACATATACATATTTTGATTATATATAAGAGAAGGGTAATTTTTATTTATCATATGGCTATGACTAGGATATGAGGCCTAGTTTTCACTATTTATCTCAAATGGGATTAGAATAAAGTAATATGTAGTTCTCTGAATACTGTAAATTTTAATGAAATGTAGTGGGGACTATGAATTACCTGATGTGAAGGTAATGTGTGGATCCATGAAATTTTATTTCATGCAGTAAAGACATTATCTATTTAGTTAGAATATTGTATTAAGTACTCACATGTCTTGAAATGATTTTTCAAAAGAAAATGTAGTTTATTCCAGGCATAGTGTCCATGCATTACTTTATTTCATGTCGAAATAAGAATCATGTTTCACGTAGATCTAACTGATATGGGTCCATGTGTAAAGTGATAAATTGTATTACACATTCTCATTTATACCTGACTCTTACACAAGAGAGTATATGATTTTTTTCATGTTGTGATATGACTGGGAAGATGATTGAAAATATAAATGATATTATGTATCTCATATGGGTTATAATTAGGCACCACATAGTTCTTAAATGATGGTACATGCAGTTTATTATCCTGCATTGAGGACATATACTGTGAATTTCAAGGCCTTACAACTACGACAATTGATAACCCCACTAACAATTTAGACACCATATTTATGTAGAGAAACACATTACCCAATTCCTAAGCTCGTGTGACCACTTCTTGATGTGATAAAAAATGAGCCGGAATGGTTTCTTCGATAACTCATAGTCAAAACAAGGGAAGGATAGGGGTATGGTGACCATGTGGCGGTGGATCTTGGGTATAGGGTTCCAGCATCACAATGTATCTTGACAGTGCAGGAATAAAGCCACACATAGTTCTTGAAATTTTTCCCCATATCAATCAGGTTTCTACATGGGGAAGAGGTATTTTTTTATAATTTCATGGTTGATGGTTTGGGATGAAGAGAGAAGTCTAGGAATCACCATTAATCTCGCTATAATAAGAACCAACTCAAAATTCCTCAAAGATATCCCTAAGAATATTAGACTCATGAATGGGGGAAACAAAATGGTTTTTCTCATTGAAAATATTATATTGGACTTGGATTGGAGATCTAGGTGTCACTGTGTATCTCATTGGGATGAGAATAAATCCACATGTAGTTATTTAAATTTTTTATATGTAGGATTGATTCATACACATAGGGAAAGAGTGATTTTAGTTTATCACTGGATGGATCTGAGCTAAAATAAAAGGTACCAATACATTTCACATTGAAATGAGAATCAATACACAAGTTGTACTTGGGTAAATATTCCATGTCCATATTTGACTCATGTACACAGTAAGTGAGCCAGCTCTTTTTATCTTGACTAGACACAATATTGGAGATTTGGGGTTCGCTATGTATCTTATGGGGATGAAAATCATGTCATAATTATTTCTTGAAGTTGATTCTACAAACCAAGTATTTTTTTATGTGTGGAATTATTTTCTTTAGTCATGGATGGGATTCATATTTGAGATTTAGTTGTCTTTACATATCTCATTGGAATTAGAATCCATCCATACATAGTTATTTGATGAACTATGCAGTTTATCGGCATGTGAAAAGGACACGGGTGACCAGACATGAAAGAAAAACTGTTGATGGACTAGGTAATAATACACAGGTGTCACTACGTATCTTTTTAGGGGAAATAATCAATCCACACATAGTTCTTCAAAAGGGGGTCCCTATACAGATCATATTCAAATATATGGAGAAATGGGGTTCATTTGCCACTAGGGAGTGGAAATAATGTGATAATTATTACCTATGGATGTTCCTCACCATTTAAAATACCATAAGGAATATCATGTCATGGTATCTTGGGAGATTTATTAACATAAAAAGAAAGAGATGTAAACCTTAGAGTTTACTGTTGTGTGGTGAGGCCAAATAGTGTTTTTAGTTTCAGGACATGTGATTAGGACTTCATTCCATGAAGTTTAACATTGTGAAAGAAGTATGAATATTATACGTAATTTATTATCATACGGTATCAATGATTTATTAAAGTAAAATGAAGGAAACATTAACCATATGGTTTAATGTATTATGGTGAGGGAAAATTGTTTTTGGCAGTTTTAGGTCATGAAACTAGTACCTCATGCCATGAATTTTTATATCATGTGACAAGGAAGAATATTATACATATTTTAACATCATACAACATAGATGTATAGGGTGTTTTTTAGTTTAACATCATGCAACAAGGACATTTCATGCTAATCAGTTTAATGTCATGCAATTATGATGTATTAATCGTAATTACACAATGTATTTCTTCAGAATCATTACATTGGGTGGAGTTTTATGAGTTATCCATCTTTTGAGATTAAGGAATAAGCTCTAGTAGAGTAGACATTATGCATGGTGTAAGGTCATTCCCACTTTTGATCAGGTTTTTGAGACTTCTTTCCTGGTAGCATTAGTGTCCTAAAGAACTATACCAATTCTCCTTGGATGAATGAACATATGTGATATTTCTTATTGAAATCCTAGGATATTCATATCTGAGAGACATTTGTGCGATGTAATGTACGGAATCTATTTTCATCCAGTTGGTTCAGCTCATCTAGTCGCTTCTAGGAATTCTTATCTATAGATAACTGATCATAAATAGCATCTTAGAGTAAAGGAAATTGAACATCAATGGGAATGACTAATTAAATCATTTATATCGAATAGTATGTGTCTGACCATGTTATAATAAAGGTAGTAGTCCATTAATCCCATATGGAAAGACATGTTTTATTAGGAAATGAATTTTTATATTTAGCCACCATCTTTTGGACAGTTTTGGAAATATTCTTTTTAAAATCATCTCTCTATTCGTTGGACACTGATTGATAGCGGGATGAATGGTTGGATTTTCTATTGTACCCAGAATAAAAATTCATTACCTTAGAAAAATAGAAATTGGTGTGGTTATTCATCAATATTGTATGAGGGACACCAAATATGGTAGTGATATTAGATTTGAAAAAGTTAACAATGATTTTTCCCCAATATCTTTAAGAAGTATTCCCTCATCCCATTTAGAGAGTAAATCAGTGGTAGTACGGATTTACTTGAATGGATTAGCCGTAGCTGGAGTATAAGGCCATATTACACCCACTCCCCATATAACAAATATCAATGAGTGTCTGGATGTATGTAGAAATAATGGGGGATGATGGATGAAGTTGGCATTCACCTAGAAGGTATTGCATTTCGTAGTGAAATATGGAAATCTAGTTTCATTGAAAGCCAAAATTATCCAATACATCCTATTTGATCAGAAATATTTTACCCAAACTAGTGGGAACCACAAGAACCATCATGTACATATTTCATGATATCCAATGTTTCGTCCCCAATAATACATCTGAATAGAATTTAGGTTATGCCTCATCTCTAGAGGATCTTTTGGTGATTTGGGCCATCATAAAGAGTGAAATTAACTACTCATGAATGGACTATCTCTTTTCCAGCTCTATCCTAAGGAAGTACTTCTTTTTTGGAGATATTCCATGATGGTTTTCATCCATTTTGTGGAAGGAACAAATTGTTTAGGAATGGAAATAATTTCATTGAATTACTTTGTTCTGATTTGAACAAAAGGTTAAACCACACAATGATGAGAAATGTTGATGATTTCTTAATTCCAATTCAGTATTTCTAGGGTTGTAGCTGAATTTTAAAATTCATCATCTTGGGAATTTTGTGATGGCAGAACATAAGACAATGTTGGTTTTGAGGGAACATATTCCATTAATCAAAGGACTTGATCACACATATGGATTAGTTCTTATTTTCTGAAGGCTTAATACCCATTGATTTGTTTGATTGACCATTTTGAATTTCCCTTCAACTCAAGGTGATCCACTGATAATTGGAATGAAAATTATTGTCCTACACATAGAGCTTAATGACATTCTTCATAATTGTTACCACCTTCTGATAATAAGATAAAATATGGTAACTCTTCTTTATCTAGAGAGGTAATTACAATTTCTAACCCATCTTTACTTAGTTTAGTATGTTACATTCTCTTCCTAGATGGACATCTGGAAGCACTATCAAATTACATTTCCAATGTATGTGGACTATAAGGAACAGATAAGATATATTTATTACGTAGTTTAGTATTCAATGATGTTTCTTACGCAGATTGGTTCTGAGTAATAAAATCTACCAAGTAGTGGACTTTCATTTATTTTGGAGTCATGAGTTGTATATCAAACTTCTACAAAATAACATCCCACCATACCAGATGTCAGGTCCACATTGGAAAACTGGGGATAAATTTGAGTGGGTTATTACAAATACCAAGTGGACATCGTGATTCTCTAATTAGTCCCTCAGATTCCGAACTATAATGATTTTTTCTAGGAAGTTAATAACAATATCATAATATCATGTCTCCGCATCGAGCATGGTTTGAATGAGATAGTAAATGTTATTTTCCTTCTAAGCATCATTCTTTTGTATAAGGAAACCCATTATTTATCACTCTAATGATGTCACATAAATAACTTGTGGGTTTATTTCTACATGTGGCATCAATAACACTGTACTCAAGATGTATTATTGATGGTATCAAATGCCTATTAGAAGATATTAGTACACTATTAAGTGAATCCCTTCTAAATCAATTTGGTGAAGGGAAAGCACATTCCTTCCATATTGGATATGAAGAGATAGATGTATTCCTTGTTTCCTTGAATTCCTTTCAACCCTTTCAATTTTTGACAAGATGAGATTCCAATGATATCTTTATTCTTATCGATATTTAATTTGATGCCATAATGAAGTTAAAATAACCAAGTAATTTTTCCAAAGTTACCCAAAATGAAGATTTCAAGGGGTTCATCTTTATATTGTGCTATGGAATATTGATGAATATTGTCTCCAATTCAGTTAGGTGATTATAAAAATATCTAGATTTGACCACTAGATCATAAAAATATCATTCATCAAATTTCCTCATGAAGGGTTTGATGATGTGGTACACTGCACGTTGGTATGTCTCACAAGAATTCATCAAAACAAACGACATTACTCAATTGAAAAGTATTCCTTGAGGAGATCTGATGGCTACATATTCCTCATCTTCCAGGGCCAAATGGATTTGGTTATAACCAGAGTATCAATCCATGAACGTGAGAGCTTGATATCGAGCTGTTTCATCAATTATGAGTTTTATTATTTCATCATGGAAGTCATCATTGAGACAATTACTATTGAGATCTCTAAAATAAATGCAAAGTCAAATTTCCTCATTTTTTTACTGAGACAATATTTTTTAACCACTTTGGATATTGAAATGATTGGATGAATTAGTCTTCGATACGATTTCCAAATTTTACCGCAATTTTAGAGGCGTGAGTCAGGTTTTTTCTTCTTACAACCTTCTTATATCCCCGATGATATTCTAAAAAAATGAAAAAATGGGTGTCCACCTTAGGTTCAAGGCCTTAAATTTACATTTAATTAAAATTAAACACATCAAAGTATTGCAGTATATTGAAATTATAAACCAATTTCTCTTCATAAGTTATGCCCATACTAATCAGAGTCAATCTTGACACACCTATATACCTGGATTCATTTATCTGAGTTCATCCTTAGTGGTTGAGAAATATTCCTCAAATGATGGAGGGGCCTCCCTGAGGTCTTCCACTTTTTTCTACTCTTCATGTATCAGATATCCTTCCTCTTCTTTGAGGGTAAGTGATGAGGAAATAATTTCATAATAAGAGAAGGAGTCTTTATTTGGAAATCTCAAAGAGGATGAAACCATCTCCGACCCAACTGATGTTGAAAGTTATATTTTAATATCTGAAGGAAAGATGATGGGACAAGAATCGTCATCCCTATATTTTTCCATGACTGTAATAACTTTTTCTAGAATGGATGATGAAGCATTGTATTATTGAATCTTAATGGATTAATTGAATATCTCAATTAAGAATTTTTTCACTGCTTGGTGAGTCAATGATTTCCCATGTGCTGTGAAGGTTCGATCATCACAACTAACATTATGGAAGCTGGTGAAAAAGTGCATGGATTTGGGATAACCCTTCCATATTGATTAATGAAAATCACATATTCTACACTAAGATGATTGAATGGGTTAGTTGAGATCCTTTCTAGACCATTTGGCACATTGATTATAGTAACATCATTGTCCATTGATTGTTTTTTAATTTTGTAGTAGAACATTGCATCAATGTACTAATATGGAAAACATTTTAATGAGGCCTTATAACAATGAAATGACCTAGTTTGACCATTGAAACAATATTTGATAAATTAGTGGTATGATAAAGTATTGGGTGCATGCTGATATTGCCATGATCTCCCAAAAAAATTTCAAAGATGCAACCTACCAGACAACCATGAACTCCAAATCAGATATGAGATCGGAAAACTATGTTCTGAGAGTAATCTCACTGAGAGGTTCCTTAAAAATCTTTGTGTAATCCTGTAACATCAATGTGGAGGGATAAAAGTGGGATTCAGTAAGGCCCAATCAGAGAAGTGTAATGATAGAAATTAGATTAACCCCTGAGTAATTATAAATGAAGGCTCATCAGATATCAGTATCATTTATTTTTATGGATAGATACAAGTGTTTGATATGTCCATATATGATAGAATCCTCATCTTGTTCCATGAAAGATATGATTTAATGGAATTATTCTGGGTCATTCACTATATATAAAACTTCCATGACATAAACCTCAACTTCAAAATATTTAAGACTTTAAAAAACCTCAGTGAGTTTATACCAGAGATCCATTGATAAAAGCATGTCATCCAAGATTGTTATCTTTTTTGGTACTTGGGACAGTTTCTTCAACACATACTTATTCGATATAGATGTTTGTTTTTTTTCAAAATAGATGTTCTCTTTGGCATGTGCCTTGGATTATGATGTTCTTGATGTGGATGAACACTCTTTTAGTGAAGAATATGGAAGTATTTATGTTATTGGTGGATTAGGCCGAATATGTCTACCCACTCACTAAGGAGTTGATATAATATCCACTAAACAATCTTCCAAGATGATCATTCTAGTGAGTATCCAATCATCTGTGGGGGATTTCCCTTGTTCTTGATTAGATTTTTTGGTGGTGTCTCCCAAGAGTTTCTAATGCATAACTAATTTTTAAGGGGTGTATACAGAGTATTGGCTTCTAGCATAACCATGTTTTCCCATATATCCTTGACCCTGACAAAAACTTACCGTAGTTCCCTAATTATGTTTTGGGAAATGAGGTTCATAACATGAATAATTATTTGAGTAGGGATCCATTATGTGAATAAAATTAACATAACTAGAGACCAACTTCTTATCTAATGAAGATTCATCTTGGGGGTAGACTCCTATTTTTTTTTGATAGAGTGGGTCATGTTCTATTAAGACAGATATCATGAAGTCCACTATGTTCTTGGACAACATTATCGTTAACATGAACTCATTTTATTCTTAATTACCTTAAATATTCCGACCATGTTTCATCTTTTAACATTGACCATCAGAGGAATAGTATTTTGATGAAGATGGATTTTCTTTTAGGGAAGTTGTAGGAGGAATATCATACTATTTAAAGCGTTTTTATATAATATAATGAGTTCGGTTGACTGTTTTCCTAACCATCCAATCATCGAATTTCTGAGAGTTCTTATTTTTGACTTCCTGCCACTCACCTTTTTCATGTGGGTCGATAACAGTAACAAATGCTACATGGGATGGTGAATTTTTTATTTTAACTTACATAGAGTCCACCATCTTTTGTAGGAGGTCATTAAAAACAAATCACTCATATATGGGATGCCCCAATATTTGGTGGAAGGTACAATAGTTTGGGAGGTCATCATCTTCTTATTTTTTAGGCTTCTTTGGCCTTGGAAACTAAAATGTATTTTTTCCAAAGCTGAGATGAAGTAGTCAGGAACCTAGTCATTTTGAAAAGAATAGAACTTGTTTTTACACCCCCCAAAATATATTTTCCGTTGATCTTTTTGACCATCTTGATGAAGTTTCCATTATTACCGACACTAAGGAGGTGGATCCATATGGTATGGTGAGGGATTTGAAGTATTATAGGGTATATGGTCCTGCATAATTTTGACTATAGCAACTGGTACTTTTCCTTACCCTCTTCCCAAAGATGATGGGATTACTTAGTATATGTCACTAGTGTTTGTTAGGGATTTTTCCACCTATTTATAAATCAAGGGTAGATATTGAAAACCTTCTGTGTATTTTATAGGAATTAATAGTGTGCGAGATTCATCATAGAGAGTTTCTACACAAATGGTTATAATTTCTACATTAGGGAGTGATATATTCAAGGATTATGGTAATCTGTTCCATTGAGAAATGAAATATGAAACTATTTCATTCTACCTTTTATTTTATTTTGTGACATCAAATATTTTTTGTATTCAGTAGCATTGAGATGAATAGTAAACGAAACATATGATGGTGATCTTCCCATCTAGTGATTGATAAAGACTGAAAACTCACGTACCATACACAGGCTGGCCCACAATAATTATTGTATGAATCATCTGTGTTTTAGTGATTTATGTTGCCTAGGAGTCCCCATAATGGGATCAAAACAAGAGACTAAATGTATCATGTGCTACTCTAGATCTCCAGATCCAATGAATATTTGAAATTTGGGATTCCCAAAGTTCGGTGGAGGAAGTGTCAGATCTACAAATTATTCATAACCCTTCATTTCTGATTAAACTACTATGCGTTGTCCTTCCATATCTTCCAATCTAATCTTCCATAACTCATTGGTGTTTATAAACATTTTTGGAATATCTGGAAGAGCTGAGACCTAAATAGGTGTGGTAGCTAGAACCTGAACAAGTGTGACAATGGTTAAGACCACAAGTTGTGGTTTTGTTGGTATTATCCAAGGAAACCTCATGGGGATAGGACTATAAGGATATTCTTGACCCTAATATTGTTGTAATAGAAATAGAGGGAATGATTTATCCACATTAGTAGTTTCAAAAA
The DNA here is from genome assembly GCA_963277665.1 of Viscum album. Taxonomy (NCBI): domain Eukaryota; kingdom Viridiplantae; phylum Streptophyta; class Magnoliopsida; order Santalales; family Viscaceae; genus Viscum; species Viscum album. The sequence continues at coordinate 1,425,484,786 of OY728119.1, read as the reverse complement.
ACCCTCTTTGCTGAGGATCTACTTAGGGAGCATGTCTGCTAAGAATGCTGCTTAAAGTAACTCTATATTGAGTCTTCTTAACTCCTTGATATCTTACTCTTTAAAATAAAATATTTTTTCAAGAGTGGAGGACTTACTTTCTCTGGTGGAAATTTGATACATGTTCTTACCTCTACCTTTTCCTTCATTGGGTTCCATTCGAAGAGTTGGAAGTGGATTATTCGAGTTAAATACCTAAATTGTTGTTAAGCCTCTGATTTCGGGCACACACACATCCTTAATTTTCTTTATATTAGACCATATTATGAAAAAAACATCATCCTTTAGCCCCCTAAATTGGATTCATTTTTACTAGGATATTCAATGATGGAAATGATGACATTAACTGTTGCATAATGAATTGCTGGAATTCTGTCAGTATATTTATAAAATCGGCTTCTTCTACGCCCTCTATAATACTTTTTTGTCCTATTTCATTGTTCCCTAGAATTTTTTGGTAGATAATTACCTGAATGGAATCCTCATATAGTTTATTTGTATGTTCATTTTTAGGCTTATTCCCAAATAGGGAGAAAACTAACTTCTACTGGGGAGTGGATTGTGAATGTGAAAAATCCCCCAATCCTATGGGTTGGGGTTGTTCATGTTCATATTTCTCAACCCTTTTGATTTTGTTTTTTGAATCTCATGTTTGGGTTAAAAAAACCCTAGACCTATTGGATTGGGTGGATACTTAACTACTATGTCTGATATCAGTGGAGATATTCTTATGATTTTGTGAATTTTGGTCTGAACATTGGCTATGTTCATTATCATTCACTCACGTAAATTTCTTACATCATAAAACCATTATGATATTTCCGACATTTTCATAATCTGATGGATGAAATTCCATAAGAGGGAGGCCTTATCAATGTTCTTAAAGGTGTGATGCAAAATTATCTAAATAGCTTGCTGTTTTTGGGCTTGGATTTTGTGGATGTCGGTCGAGGCTTATTGCTTTCGATAATCTATTCGGTCCTGAACATAATTTTCTTGTTGTAGCTATCCTAGGGCATTAATATTTCCTTAGAACACTTTTTTCAGGATTTTCTGGCTTTGGAGTTTAATGAAACTCATTTCCCCATGTTAATCCCAACATCTAATATGAATAGAAAATGGAATATATATGATCAATTTTCACAACCTGTAATGCATCGAGGCAGGCACAATGAAGGGCTCCCACTTGCTTCTCATTCATTGAATGTTGGGAAGATAGTAGAGATTATAATTCAACTTGATGCTCCAACAAATCTATTACTTTGTAAAGACATTTATATTCATAATACAGTTAGATATTGGATTTCAAATGAAAAATATTCTTCTATATGTTAAGGCAGATATCATGAATTGAATCTTCTACCAACATCTCTAGAATGTTGTATTAAGAGGTGTCCAAATTCAATAAATTGACTGGTATTTCACCCTTAGGCAATTTATTCATCTTGTTTACCATATCTTCTTCATCCTTTTCCAAAGGTTTCTTGAATTGATCAGACTAATGTTTGTGTTTTCCAGCTAGTTTATCAGAATCTGAAATATTTGTAGACGGTTCCTCTATTTTATTGGATGATAAATTCCACAAGGGTGGTTCCGAGAATGAAACCAGCTAGGGATGTCTTCTTATTCAGAAATAATTTCACTCGTTAGTGACAAGGCATCAAACATGATTGACATTGTATTTTTCAAGTGCATCGAGACTGGAGGTTGATATTGTCACTATACTATTAGTTGGAGAATTCTCTTGAAAATGTGAATCACTACTCTGGAGAGAACTTATGCATCAAATTCCATCATGGAGAGAACATTTTCTCCTTGGTCTTCTGGACAGATAGGGGGTTACCCTGGAACTCATAAAGAGATATGATCTTGATATTGACCAAATTGTTATGAAGCAAGACTTCATAAGGATGTGTATGATGACCACCATCATAGTTACTAACACTACTCCCATAATTTTGTAATGGGAGGGTAGGTTCTTTTGCTGCAAAAGATAAATGTCTAAGGGCTTCAATAACTCTAGCATTGACCATTTCCAAATCATTAACTGGCATTTGATTTTCCAACTGTGTTTGAAAAAACTTTTTAGTGGATATATTATTACAATTATTTGGGCCCAACTACAAGGAATAATCATTATCAGGGGAAGGTGTATGAGCCTGCTTTGGAGTGGCTCTCAGAATAGGGTGATTATCTCTTGTTGGAATGGGTGTATGTTCCTGATCCAATTATATGTATGATGTGGGGGAGAATGGCCTATAACCATCATATATTAGAATAGATGTATGTATTTTATCTGGGGAGACATGTTGATGATCCAACCTGCTCATGGGGAAAGAGTTATGCTTTTGTCCCTTGATATAAAATTATTGTTGATGTGATAATATCTTCACAAGTAACATGGATATGAGTAGGAATTTTTTTATTACCTTTCACCATTACCATGATGTGATTGGAAACTTCAGTATAATGAATAGGAATATATGACAATTTCATATATAGATTAGGTGTATTTACCTACTCCTTTCCTCTCGTTCCTACTATAGGATACTGGAAGTACTCATGTGCTGGGGAAGAGCGTTGAGTTTACCCTATGTTTATCATCAAATCATTCCGAATGAATTCTCTAGGTGCTTCCAAATGAGGGATTCGAATGAGTTGATGAGTGTAGGCATGTTTTTTTCCCTTCTTGTGGGTTGTCACCAAATTGGGTTGGAGGGCTTCTACGAATGATTCTGGATGAGTATAATGGATGACATGATGATTGTAAGCAAGTGTCTATTCTTACTCATGGTACTCCACTAGATATGAATGAAATGATTGGTTGAGAACCACCAGATGAGTCTGTTGGATGACGGGATGAAGGTTGATTGGTGTGTGTTCCTACTTGATATTTGCCACCAAACTGGGTGGGTGGGATTCTTTAGAGGTGGAAAATTCAAAACCTTAATTCTTTTAGCCAGTTTTAATTCTCATAATGCCTTCTTGTATTCCAAATTATGTGGAACCTGGTCCTGATAGCCGAAGGAAACACCCTCTTCATATTGAGGAATTACATCCACATAGCTCTAGATGATACTATTATGAGAAGTAACCAATGGGAACAACCCTTGTGTCTTCAGGATGCGGCTTTAGTTGGCCTCTTAGTCAAACTACTTGGAATATGGGAGGTATTAGCGATTACATTCGAGGGATAAGATATACAAATAGTTTAAGATTATTATTGAAACTATCTACTTCTAGACCATATGTCATCAGTGACCAGATAATAAGGGGTTATTCTTGATTTGGAGGGCCTTTCGAGTAGTATCCCTAGTTGTAATGGTACCATGATGATGGTACTATAAAACCAGTGCATTAGAGACCCATTAATGAATACACTAAGTCAGAGATGGAATCCTTTGATCATATGAAGATATATCTTGAGTAGCATCCGAGGCATCACTTGGTAAAAATAGGAAGGAATCCATTTGAAATGAAGGGAGTTCATGGAAGAAAGTGTCTATATTTATGAAAACAATAAAAATTGAACTGCAACAAAGAATCATATTTTTTGATAACTGGATGAATTATTAATACCTTTTCTGGCACTCATTTATGAATTGATTATGGATGGAATGTTGGGATACAATCTCATCTTGATTATGGATTCACGTCGGGTTTACAATTTTTTTATTCCCTCAGAACATCTGTTTTGGTTAGAAAACACTATTTACAAATAGTGTCGAATGGATTTGTTTTTGGAAGCGGAAACCCCTAGTAGTTATGTAACCAAAGGTTATTTCATTATTAAGGAAGGAATTCATTAGTTTTTTTACCTACAATACTTAAGAACTCATATTGGTCGAAAGGATGGGAGTTCGAGTCATCACACCTTTTTGGGGGGATTTATTTCCTACTCCAGGACTGTCTGATATATTTATGATATGTTCCTGAAACCTTCATTAATTCCCAATTTCAAAATGAATTATCCATATATTAGCAATAAATTATTAGCATATGTGGAATCCCAAATCATCTGTATATATTCTTGGTTCTTCAACAATGGAGATATCCATGTGTATCTGAGGTCATCCACTGACTATAAACTCTTATATAATACATAGACATTTATTGGTCATTATCACTTTGATGCTGGTATTTTAGTAACATGATGGGGAAATTTGGAGTTAATGGTCATATTATTACATGAATGTAACTCTATAATTTATATTCATCCTAGGAGATGGAATTTTACTCTGGATTTTATGGTCATTCAGGTATAAAAAGGCTAATCTAGATTTTTCATCATCTCAGGAGATAAAATTTGTTTTTATGGTGGGATCCAACACATAAACGAGTTTCCTATGTATCCCCATAAAAGGAATTAGAACCCACATAGTTCTATGTTACACAATGGGACACATCATACCTTTTATAGGCATGTGATGAGGACCAAAATGTATAGTTTAACACAATGTGGTAGGGACTTCTTGGTGGAAGGTGCTGAGTCAATGATTAGTGTTAGACTTATATCGAAACATCCCAAGGAACGTAGATGAGACTTGAGTTTCCAAGTTAAATTTGACCATGAAATGAATGTGGCATAGATAGAATAGGTCTGATTTAGAGTATTGGGTATGAATATTAGGGAGGCTTCATGCATATCCCATTTAGAGGGAAATCAAATCCTACATAGTTTTATTAGTCTCATAGGGGAGTATAGTCTTTTGATAGAAATAATTTTGGGCATACTCATGAAGAGGATACCCTTGTAACAGGGTCCATGAGAGATGTCTTAACCCATGGAGGTTTAGTAGGGAATAATTTAGGGATTACTCTTAAGAAGGATTTCCAGATTAAGGGAATTAGGGTTTGACTCATGAGGAGGATTCCCTATGAGCTCAGTCCCTAGGAGAAAGATTCATACTTATCACAGTCATGTTGGGAATTAGAGTTCTTATATTTAATTTTATTTTAATGGATTGATTGGTTGTAGTAATCATCAAAAACCTTTAATCCGACATGATTCGTACTTAGTGTGAGAAATAAGGGGATGTGAATGATTCAAAAAACCACACACTTTCCTTATTACGATGATGGAATAGGTAGGGGTGATTGCGGAAGAAGTCGAAGCTACGAAACTTCTATATATTTTCTTTACATTGGAAGAGGGTCCAAGGTAAAGGAGGGATGAAGGTGTGGGGTGTAGATAGGAGTGGTAAATCATCTTCTTACATGAAATTCTAGGGGATTACACCTGGATGGATACCCTATAATCTGTTCCAAAACTTGAGGAGGATCTATTTACTCCTTAAAGAGAAAATCAATTGTGGTATTCACCCTCCCTATAGGGAACTAGATTTTCCATGTCTTAGATGCGAGAAGGGTCAGACATGGTCCAAACACCAATCCTATAGACTAAGAACTCCCCACCACTATCAATGGGGTTAGGGTCCATGTGACAGAAGACATACAATCATATTGATTTCATAAGGATCCTAACCATATGGTAGGACAAGGGTGTTAAACCAATGACTGTAGAAATTCAAAATCACATGGGAGACACACTGATGTGACTTTCCCAAAGGTTTGGTATATAAATACATCTTGGTTGAGGTTTCAAATTATTATAATTATGAAAAGGGATCCAAGAAAGAATATTCACATCCATGAGAGGCTTAAAATATGTATAAATAGATGGCTTAGGTAGTACATAAGTGTACGTGGTCCATGGAGGTATGCCACATAGGTATGCCACGCAGGTTCTAGGAGAAGATGAAGGTCTTTGTCTCTGATTAGGGAGAGGGTCCTCGGGTAGGTGACTTCTTCTATTCGAATAAGGATCCTCAAATAGGTTTCATATTTTATATATTGATGGGATGTTGATCTTACTTATAAAATTTTAATTCTTCTTTATAACATGTTTTATAGAGCTACATTTGTAATTTGGTGGACCTGGTTGAAGGTGCTACATGATGCGAGCCTTGGGGGTTCTTCCATGTTTCCTCGTTTGTCAAATGGGGAGCCCAAGGGTCCTATTTGTAAGAAAAATATGGAAAACAGGGTGGAGGAGTTACTCCACGCAGGTCCTCTACACAGGTCCTCCACGCAGGTCTCCAACATCGGTTCTATGTGTAGTTCCGCTAGGTAGGTCCTCTATATAGGTCCATGAAATAGGGGAGGCATATCCCTTTATAATATATATCCGTCTTTAGAGTGCCATAACTTTTGATCCAGAAGTTTGTTTAGGCTCCATGACCTGTGAAATCAAAGATGTTGAAGATATATTCACATATTGAGATGATGAATAAACCAAGTCTTCTCAAAATAAAATAGTAAATTGAATTTTCATGCATCGACACCATTTTATTATATATATTGGAAACCCAAATCCTACTCATAGAGAGGGTGGTCTTTCCACTAACACTCATTGTAGATAAGTCTCACAAAAAATGGAAATCCAACCATGAAATCCATGGAAAAGTGATTGAAACACATTTTATGATGTAAAAAATAACATAATAATGTTAAAAAATTTAATATCATAAATGATGCTATGAAAATATCTTATCACTTGTATTTAAAAATATTTCACTGTTATCATTGTCTTGGGGGTTAACTACTTTATTTTATCATGAATTTTATATACTAGATGCTTTAGTCCTATTTTATATATTATGGTTCCATAATGTCTATAATGTTAATGACTATATAATTAATGTTCATATTAATTAAATCTATTGACCGGAATCCTAGTCATGAAGGGAGTCATGTTTATATTTATAAAGACCCAAGATATAGAACAATGGCTAACATCAGGGTCACTCTGAAGGAAGAAATGTCGAGTGAATAAGTGGTGGTTCCGAAAATATTTTTGAATTTTCAAATATTTTGAAGACAGGAAAACACAACTCCAATGAAATCACAAATCAGTGCTGAAGAACATATTGGAGATTGAAATAGTGATGGAAAAGTTGAAAAATATAGAGAAACAAGACAAAACTAAGAAAATAATGCAGGCACAAACAAAACACAAGGCATCGAACAAACAATTGACACCAAGACATAGAATACAAAAGACAGTGTCAACAAGGCTGGACCCATGTAAATTCACCCTCTACTACCTATCCTAGTCCAACGTAAGAAATAGACCAACAGTTATCAACTTCCCTCAGTGTATGACCAACGTCTCAGATCACACACCAATCTCGCCTAAAAATTAAACACTCAAATATAGAATTTCTTCCCCGCTCAAGCATTCCCTCAAACTGCAAGATGATTCACTCAGGAAAGTCATTCTGGAAAGAAATTCTCACTAGATAGAGTGATTCCACTAAGATCTTCACATCACACAACCTATTTCAATTTCTCATATTGAGAAATCGAGAAAGGAAGGGGATAAGTGATTAAGAAAGAAAGTAGCTGATCTTCCTATGCAAGATTTTTTCTCTCACTCAATCTGACTCACAGATGCGATCAACCATGGAAAATAAAAAAAACATGATCACATTAATGTGTGGATATCCAAGTCATGTCAGGTTTCTTAACCTGGATCTAACCCCGCATGTTAGATCTCCATTCATGAAGATTGAATATCACGATACGAAATGAACAACATAAGACAAATGAAACAATCATCAAAATTCAATTAACTAAACATGAAACACTATGAGAGTATTTACAGACTCAACATAAAATACCAAAAACAAAGCAGTAAGGAAAGGTAGAGAATGGAGGTGATGGTCATGTGTCCATGTCCAAAATGATCCCATTATGCGAAATATGGATGTAATGGATAGTGAATGGTGGTGGAGTCTCCTCCCCCACTGTGGAATGGTGCCCTCCCCTGACCCTGTTCTGGCCTTGGATGCCATGGGTTTGAGAGGAGTCGCGGGTCCTCTTATTCATAGATTAATATAGAGAAATGCAATTAACGACCTAACATAAAGTATATCTACATGGCACGCTTTCAGAATGCTTACCACCAACTCCTGAGTGAATTCCCTGTGATTGGAAATAATTACCCTACTACTTCCTCATGAATATTCTCGTGCTTTTCTCACAATTTTGTTTCCCTTTGCCCACCACCGACTCCACCTATACGAGATACTCCCCATGTATGAACGACCAAAAAATGCACGTGCATCCTAAAAAAAGAACAATCATATATACCTTATATCATGAATTAAAAATAAATCTTAATACAAATCAATATTTATTATAACACCTAATATTATTATTAATATATATGTTTTAATAACTATTATATTTATTTATTAATATTTACATATTATAAAACAAAAATAATTACTATTATATATATATATATATGTTTATTATATTTTATGTATATTATGTATTTTATTATATATGTAATGATTATTATATAAAACAAAATAAAAGAAACAAAGAAAAAGAAGAATAAAAAATGGGGGGAAGGTTTCTTCGGGTTCACCCGATATAGGAGAAGGATGAGGGAGAGAATAGGGCACAACGGGATGAGGCCTCTCAGATAGAGGATGCAGCGGCGGTGCAGGCGACATGTAGGGAGGTAGGTGGTAGGTGAGGAGAGGGTCACGATGATGAGTGGGAGTAAATGTATGTGTTAAGAGAAGTGTGGAGGCTTTGAGTTTGAGGGGGAGAAGAACGAGGGAGGCAGTTAGGGTTGTAAGACACAATTTCTGGTTCGAGGAAACATGAAGCAGGAATGGTCGTGCGGGGCATATGTAAGCTCGCATATGTGGCGGAAGGGTCACAGTTTCTTGGCTCTCGCTTGGTTCATACTTGGGATTGGGAGCAATGGTTGTGCGGGTGTTCCAGCAGGGGGGATAGTTCAGGCTATGGTTTTAAGTGGATGTGGGTTGGTGGTTAGATCAGGGCAGGTTGCAGCTAGGTCCCAGTGGCAGCGGCGGCACAAAGCATCAAATTGGCTCTTCTTCTTCATCGATATTTTGGTTTCATTAGTTTCTAATTTTTTTCCCTTCTTTGTAGTGCCGCTGAATAGTTTTGTTGTTGTGTTATTTTTTGTTTCTTTGCTTCATATCGATTGCGTTGATTTATTATGTTAGGGTTATTTTTTATTTTTGGTGATTCTGTTGTGGTGACAGTGTGCTGGGATTATTGTGGAAGGAGGCATGGATGTGGTAGGAGGAGTGGAGATGTAGGTTGGTGATGGTGGATGGGTGAGATGGAAGTGGTGCCACCGATTGGTGGTGAAACGGTTGTAGGGGATGCACATGGGTGTCACCTTGAGAATGTGAGAAAAGGTGGCACCGTGAGGCAGTCATACCGTGAGGGTAGAATGGTGGGACAATCAAGAGGAAGAGTTCCACCATGAGGGAACGGAACGATGGCATAATTTGATTGACAAAATGGGGGTTGGGGTGAAACAGTGACACCGTGACTGGTGGAAAACGGTGACACGTCGAGTAGGTGGAAAAGTAACAGTGATACCATGCTACCGTAATACTTGTGAAACAAATAAATCAATTAAATTAAGTTAAATAATTAAAAACATAATAAATAAACCAGAGATAAATACTAAAATTAATTATGATTTATTTAATATAATGAATTTATTTTTATTAAAAATTATAAAAAAATTAAAATAACAAGAACTTAATGTATTTAAAGTCACTTGCTTATATTAATTAACTAATTAATTAAAAAATTAATTAGAAAATATTAACTGAATAAGATTATATTATTAAAAATAATTAATTTATTAAAAGACCAAAAACTAAAATAAGTTATTTATTTACAATTTAAAGAATTAAGAATTAATTAATTTAATTATTGAATAAAAAATTATTTAAAACTAATAACATAAATAATTAATTAAACAAAATTAAAATAACAACTTAATTTTATTATTGAAAAATAATAATAAAAATAAACAAGAAAATATAATTTTAATACATAAACACATTTTTTCATAATGTAATTTAAAAAATAAAATAATTGATAAATAATAAACAATATAAAATGGTTTGATATAAAAAAGTAAACAAAAATATAAAAGAGCACGTGGCAAAGAGGTTTAGAAATGAGCCACATCAAACCTCCCCACACTTCAAACATTGTTTGTCCTAAAAAATGTACACTACATTAACATTAAAATAGAATGATGATTTGTGAATTTAAAGTCAAAAAAATGCATGATTAAACTTTAATACTCTGGGGAGTAGGACCAAACAATGGGTCAGGCCTTTCAATGGTGCTCAAAAATAGTGTCCTTCTTAGCTTCAAATACTAACCGGAAGTCAAAAGCCTCACAAATTCATACATTGTCATGTATGTCATGCCTCTTATATGTTCTCATTACCTATCCAACTTCATCTTCCCATTCACGTTCTAATTCAATGAGTTATGAAAGGTTAAATGAAGAGGAACTCTAAACTTGTCCAAGGGCACCTTCCATTCTCACCTTCTCCCAAGTTACAACAAATTAATGTTGAATAATTTTATCACTTTACTGATTCAACTCAAATGAACATTAATCAAGTCAATAGATCCCTTCATTAGCTGGGTTCAAAATTCCCCTCACCATAATGAGGTCATTTTTTACTAGGGCACATTATTTTAATTTTTTCCCACCATATTCCATGTGCAGAGCACTGTGAAAAGTACTTATTAAGATTGAAATGGATTTATTTACTAACAAAAATGCACCCAATCCACCTTGTCTCAGATACTCACTGTGGGATCCCATTTTCCAATTTTACTCCAGTTACAAAGGACTTACCTAATAAACATTTGAGTTGAATTCCTAATGTGATTGAATATTTTTTTCGTCAAAAGGTGTGACTCCCATAGGTTGTAGTGAGATCTTCTAGTTACTCTATGTCATGACCATCATCCCATAAAACCAATACTATCACACTCCCATCCTCAGTTCCTAAATAGATAGATTCATAAAGGCAATGAATAATTAAACTCAGCAATCACTCATGCTTAATAGTTTCTGGATAATTTCCACTCTCAACAACCAACAAACAGTTATCCACTAGACATGACAAAATTGATGTACGGGTGAACCTTTAATGACCCTCTTATAATGAAAGAACTTGATTTTTTTGAAATGTTATGAACAAATTTTGAATAAATATTCCCATTTTTTTTAAAAAAACTCTACCAAATTAGGTTGAAGAAGGGGGAATTCGACATGACACAAGAATAACCCCTCTCCCCCAAACATAAAACCCAAAATTTTCCCCAATGATGAATTATAAGGTGGAAGATAGTTGAAGTTCAATATTGATGGACCATTCATCTTAAGTAGGATATGGAAGGGTAAAAATGAGGTTCAAAAAATTTTGTTTCCACACAAAAAGAGAAAGAAAACAAAAAAACAGAAGAACCCAACCCCACCAACCATCACCAGCAACAAGTTCAGTGTTATTCCTAAAATGTTCATGCTTTCAATTTTGAAAGGATCAGACAAAAGATTTTATCAATTTAATTCAAATAGAATCAGGATTAGCGGTGGTGTGTAATAACAAAATAATGAAATTTAATGTAGTGGGTGCATGAATGTTTCACGAATCATCTCAAAATATTTTTTTTCAACTAAGTAGATATTAGAAAGAAAACACCCAAGAAAGAAACATAGTTCAAATGTTTCAAAAATTACTGGGTAGACCCCAAAACATAATTCACGGTATCATACAATAAAAATGTGAAGATTAAAATATTGTAATGTAAAAACTACTCCACTTAATGTTCAACTTCTCAAATTTACAAATGTATCCCTTTGATTTCCTTGTGCAAGAATAATGGCTGCTCCAGTTTTTCAACTACATGATTAAACAATTTGAGATTAGTTTTAAATATTTAAAGCTCAAATAAAAATAAGATACAAAGAGTGAGTTTGGGAGTTTTATCCATTAATCCAGTGAGTTGGCCCCTTGAGACTTGAATGATAGCCATGTAGAATCTACTGCCTGTTTATTGTCCTAATAAAACAACACAAAAATTAAAAACAACATTCAAAAAGAAACTAAAGAATGTAATTTCAGAGGATAATCCTGGGATAACCTCCAAGGGGTGATGTAGTTTGACATTCCACCGATGGACAGTCCTCAGATGAACCCCATTCAGATGAGGGATTTTTCTTCTTCCTTATAAACCACCAAATTTGATTCTATCATACTTAATTGCTTTGCCTTCTTTTAAGTACCCAATGTCCAGCTTCAACCAAAATCCCCTCCTGGGTAGTGAAGTACTTCATATTGAATTTTAGATGGGAGAAAAAGATATAGGGGTACTTTCCTACTTCTTATGCTTGAGGTTGAGTGTACACAAGTTGTAATGTTGAAAAACATGGATGTGACTTGTATTCAGGTTCATTAAAATAAATTATTTTACCTTAAGCTAAACAGACTTTGTCATCATCCACTTTTCTACTTGTGCATAGCTCTAAATTTTTTTTTTAAAAATAACTCCCAAAATAGATGTGTTATCTAGAATTGGGAGTTCCATTAACACTTTAGTAGATGCCACCAAAACTTCCTCACTCTCCAGGAAATCACAAAGGTGAGGTGCATATTCAATACTTGCATAGGGAGTAACACAATTAAAATATGTTTCAATGTAATCCAAGTTGAATAAAAATATGGCTTCTTCCCAAAATTCTCAACTCCCATTACCAGTGTTGATTGTTCCTCCTCAGGATGCAATAGTGATCTTGGGAAAGGGTATAGGGCAAGAGAAATGTAGTCAACCACATCTAACCTCTCTTCAAAAAACACCACCTCACTTTCTGAATCTTCCTAGGAGAGGATTAGGATATCATGTGATGGATCCACCTATTGAAGCATTGAGAAATCATTAAAATAGTTATTGCAAGAAAAATCATTAGAATGGAAATCAGAGAAAAGGTGATCATCAAAGAAATGACTAGCATCATGAATCATTGAAAGTTTTATCTCCTGTCATCCAATGAAAACATCCTCCAAAATTGGTTCTATAATTTATAGCTTTGAATCTAGGGTCATATCCATATCAATTATGTGAATCTATAAATTTTTTATTCTTTTGTTTCATTTCCAACTTCTTATGTATAACATTCCGTAATTTTGGGCTGTAGTGGGAGGTGGTGGTACTGCACTATCATCAGGGTATCCTTTGACCTTATCAATGGCTTGTTCCATCAACTGCATGATCTCTTGAGATTATGTTATCTCCTCATCAATATGGTCTCGATGTTGTCTTTCAGGCATCCAAATTTAAAATTTAACAACAGCCTGCTCAAGCACCTGAACAGAGTCAAACAGTGACACTATATCAGATTCGTTAGAGTTATTCACTGTGTGTGTGTTTTTTATTTATTTTTTGGATATGTTTTTTATATGTTTTGTTTTTAAAATAAAAAAAATGGAAAAACCACTTAGACACTCGTTGCTTCCCCAGAAATAGAGTCAAAATTTTGCGTGAGTCCTTGTCACGAGGATGTTCATGTTTACATTTATAAAGAACCAAGATATAGCACAGTGGCTAACCTCGGGGTCTCTCTCATGGAATCAGTGTCGAGTGACTTAGTGGTCATTCTGAAAATCTTTTTGAATTTTTAAATATTTTGAAAACAAAAAAAATAAAACTCCTAAAAAATCAATAATCATTGCTAAAGAGCATAGTGGAGAGAGAAACGGTGATGGAAAAGTGCAAAAATATAGAGAAACAGGACAAAACCAAGAAAAGAATGTTTGTACAGACACAGAAAAAGGCACAGAAAAAAAAATTGACACCAAGACACGAAAGATAAAATTCAATGTGAGCAAGGCCAGACATGGGTTAATTCACCCTCTACTCCCTATCTTAGATCAACATAAGAAAATTGATCAACAATTCTCATCTTTCCTCAGTGTATGACTGATGTCTCAGATGACACACCGATCTCACATAGAAATTAAACATTCAAACATTGAATTTCTACCCTAATCAAGCATTCCCCTGACCAGTAAGATGATTCACTCAGAAAAGTCATTCTGGAAAGAAATCCTCACAAGCCAGAACGATTCCACTAAGATCGTCACATCGAAAAACCTATTTCAAATTCTTATTTTGAGAAATCGGAAAAGGAAGGGGATAAGATATTAAGCAATAAAGTAACCAATAATCTTTTGGAAGATTTTTTCTCACTCAATAAAACTCGTAGACGCGATCAAATAAGGTGATGAAAAAGAACGTGATCACATTAATGTGGGAATCTCCAGATCATGTCAGGTTTCTTAACCTGGATCTGACTCTGTATGTTAGATCTCCATATTTGGAGATTGAATATCATTAAAAGAACCGAAAGACACAAGAAAAATGAATCAAAAATCACAATTCAATTAACTAAATGTGAAACACTATTAGAGTATCTATAGACTCAACATAAAACACCAAAAAGAGAGAAGCAGAGGAGAGGTGGAGAATGGAGGAGAAGGTCCCATCTTCAAGACAAAAATGGCCCCAGACTGCAAGATATGGATGGAATAGATGGGAATGGTTGTGGAGTGTCCTCCCCCCACGGTGGAATATTTCCCACCCCTGGCCCTATTCTGGCCCTGGCTGCCCCAGAGAATAGAGGAGTCAAGGTTCCTCTTATTCAGAGATGAAAACAGATAAATTCAACTAACAACCTAACAGAATGAATATCCACATGGCGTGCTTTCAACATGCATGTCACCAGCTCCTGAGTGAATTCTTAGTGAGTGAAAGTAATTCCCCTACAACTGCCTCGTGAATATTCTCACACTGTTCTCATGAACAATATATCCCTTCGCCCACGACTGACTCAACCTATACGAGGAACTCCCACTTATGAAACACTAAAAAATGCACGTGCGTCAGAAAAAATATAACTATCATATATACCATATATCACGACTTAAAAATTATTCTTCATATATATCTATATTTTTTATAACACCTATTATTTTTATTAATATATATGTTTTAATAAATATTATATTTATTTATTAATATTTAATTTTTATAAAACAAAAATAATTACTATTTGATATATATATAATTATGAATCTGTTTATTATATGTTATGTATATTATATATTGTATTATATATGTAATGATTATTAATTAAACAAAATAAAAGAAACAATGAAACAAAAGAAGAGAAAAGGGGAAGGGTTCTTTGGGTTCAGCCGATGTAGGAGGAGGATGAGGGAGAGAAGAGGGTGCAACGACATGAGGCAGCTCGGACGGAGGACACAGTGGTGGTGCGGGTGGCCGCTAGGGTGGTAGGTGGTGGGTGAGGTGAGGCTCATGGCGATGAGTGGGGGTGAATGTTTGTTGTAATTGAAGTTTGGAGGCTTTGTGTATGAGGGATAGAAGAATGGGTAGGCAGTTAGCGTTGTGCGGCACGGTTGCTGGTTCGAGGAGACACGAAGCAGGAAGGGTGGTGTGGGGAAGATGATGGCTCGTGGCTGTGGCGGCAGGTCGCGGTGGTATGGCTCTGGCCTGGTTTGGACTATAGATTAGGAGTAGCGGTTGTGTGGGTGTTCCAGCCAGGGGTGACAGCACCAGTTAGGGTTTCAAGTGGATGCGGGCTGGTGGTTCAATCAGGGCATGTCGCGGCTAGGTCATAGTGGCTTCGGCAACATGAAGCAACAAATTGGCTCTTCTTATTCTTCAATATTTTTATTTCTTCAGTTTTCGAATTTGTTTTCTTCTTTACAATGTCGCCGAACAGTTTTTTTGTTATGTGATTTGTTGTTTTTTTGCTGTGTAACGATTATGTTGATATGTTGTGGGGATTTTTTCCTGATTATCAGTGATTCTGTTATGGTGATGGTGTGTCGGGTTTGCTTTGGAAGGAGTTTTGGGATGTGGTAGAAGGAGTAGAGATGCCGGCTGGAGATGGCGTATGGGGGAGATGAAAGCAGTGCCACCGTTTGGTGGTGAAATGGTGGAAGGGGATGTATAGGGGTGTCACCGTGAGAATGTGTTAAAAGTGGAACAGTGAGGTAGTGATACTGTGAGGGTTGAAGGGTGGGATAGTTAAGAGGAACGATGCCACAGTAAGGGGATGAAACAGTGGCACAATTCGAGTGATGAAATAGTTGCACGGTTCGAGTGACGAAACAGTGGCTGGGGGTGAGACGGTGACACCTTGACTGGTGGAAAACAGTGACACATCGAGTTGGAGGAACAAAAATAATAGGATTGAGTGACCATAATACCTGTGAAACAAATAAATCAATTAAATTAAGTTAAATAATTAAAAAAACTAAGTTAAATACTAAAATTAATTATGAAATATTTAAAATAATGAATTTATTTGCATTAAAAATTATAAATAATTTAATATAAAGAAACTTATGGTATTTAGAGTCACTTGATTAAATTAATTAACCAATTAATTAAATAAAAAATTAAATAAAAATTTTAACTGAATAAGATTAATTATTTAAAATTAATAAAATTATTAAAAGACTAAAAACCAAAATGAGTTATTTTTTAGCAATTTAAATAATTAAGAACTAATTAATTTAGTTAATAAATTAAAAATTATTGAAAACAAATAACATAAAGAATAAATTAAACAAAATTAATATTACTACTTAATTTTATTATTGAAATATAATAAAAAATAAACAACAAAAATACATTTTTACTAAATAAACACATTTTTTAATAATGCAATTTACCTAATAAAACAATTGATAAATATTACACAAAAACCAATGGATTAATATAAAAAAAGTACACAAAATTATAAGAAAGGATATGGAAAATAGCATTAAAAATGAGCCACATCATCTATCCTTATTACCTTCAATGTAATGAAAAAATTGAAAATGAACCACATCACTTCATGGAGGGGGTAGTCCACACATATGCATGAGAGACATTAACATTTTCCAATGGGATGGAAGGAAGGAACGAATATATGATATTAAAACTCAATATAATTTATTTATTTCATAAATATCATATATTCATATATATATATATATTCATTAGTTACATATTTATAACCATCCATGTAATGTCGTGATAAAAAAATAATTGCATTGATATTTGAAGATCGTAAGTCGTATGTACACACAAGTGATGTTTCCTATTTTTATATGATACGATGTATACTGGAAATCATTATATCATAATAAAAATAAAATATATGTATGTATATTAAATTGGATATATTATTTTATGATTGTTTCAAAAAAAATTATAATTTAAAGAAGAATGAATTTTGAATGTGTTGGTAAAGAAGAATATATCTTATTTGAAATACCATTTTTAGATATTATCTTAAGAGATATATGAATTGTATTTTAGGAAGAATAGTACGTCTATAATTTTTGTAAGGATGTTTATATGACCACCCTACTTTTATTACACGCTCAAACATGATGTATTACATAAACTCTTCACATGATAAAACATAGAAGATCGAGAAGTCTAGGGTCATTGGGGATTAGAAACACTACATTATAACTTAAATAATACAACACAACATCATATTGAAATCTTTCTTTACATGACCACTACATTCTCTCGTACTTAGCATTGCATCGGATAACCTGAGGGTATACATAAGAAAAGGGTCATTTATAAAGCACAGTTAGGGAATAAACATGGAATAACATGGGAAATATAATACGTGTTATACAATAGGCATATCAACCAAGAACTAGACAAACATGAACATAAAATCATAATAAATCATGATAATCATAACATGGAGGTGTGGAAACAACACTTAACATGGAATTAGAATGAGCCAAGGCTCATTAAAACTCGAGCATGAGTAAACCCACATTTCACATGAAACATGAGTAAACCCTCATTTCAATTAAATTAGATTGAGTCAACACCAATTTCACATGATGTATCATGATACTATACTTCACCCAATGCATTGGATCACTATCAGGGGACACCATTCTTAATCATTTCATTTCATGCATAAGTGTGCCATATGGATCATAAAACATGGATTCATTAAAAATCGTCATTTATTCCAAGATAAAGGAGTGTAGAATTATTACATGAAATTATTTACACAATAAGTAACTATAAATAAAGTTGAATACCCTTGATATATAAATGGGCATGGTATTCACTGCACAATAACTTTGGCTTGGAAAATCGTGGTGCAATTTGCGTAGTATAACAGCATGAAATAAAAACTCATAAAAATGGTTGATGAGATAGAAAACAAATGTCTCATCATATTTACATGAAATGGATAGTAGGGGGTTATATAGATACATGTCCCAACATTTTTAATGGAATTTAGATTCATGATACAAAATAATTACTTGAATGTAAATGAGGAGAGAGAAATTTCATATGGAATTTCGGCATGGTAACAGGTGTACATTGGAGGGATTTAATGATAGAGAAATGGGTATCTCATAATTCAGACATAAATAGAGAAGCATTGTGGATGTGTGAAATTATACCCCAATGTTTATAATTGAAAATAAAAGGGAGTAACAATATTAAGAAACTTGGATAAAAAGAGAAAGGTAGAAATCCCTTACATGGAAGTGTGATCCCAAAATCATGAGAGACGCTTGAGAGAGGCTTCTTGGGAGCTTGGGGAACCTTGGGAGGATTTTAGAGAGAGGATATAAGGGGTTGGTATAACTCAAAAGGCTTTGAGTGAAGAGGAAGTGGGTTCTTGATGGGTTTATATAGGAAATGAGAGGAAATTCCTAATTATTTAGGTTTGGGACACCTCACATTAATCAAATAAAATCCATAAACTAGCCCATGGTTTTTTGCCCATGTTTTTAGCCTAAGGGGAGTGGAAAACAATATTTTATATGGAAAATGGACGAAATTCTTAAATTAATATGGTTGATTAGGTGGAGGTGAGACACACTCTCAAGTAAATCAATTTAAAAAGATAAAATGTTTTATAAGTCTTTGAGGGTCCACTAAAACATTGTAAAATAAATAAAACAAAAATAAACTCAAATTATTTTAATGGTAAATAATATATTGGCCGAAAATAATTTTTATAGTATTTTATTACATAACTATTGTGACATTATGATGTCATAAAAACATTATATATTTAAAGAGTATTTAATTTTTACTCAAAAATTTGATTGTCTCGGAAAATTATGAAAATTTAACCATTGGATAATTTTGACTTCCTGATTCCAAAAAATAATATTTTTATCTAAATAATTTTCTAAATACGTTATTTTAACATTTAATATAAAAACAGATATTTATCGAAAATTCATGGGTTTCGACAAAAAAATATTTCAAACCTTAATAATAGTTACACTTAAATTCATAAAATTATACTATAATTTATAATTACTAAAATGTAATATTATAGTAATAATAATATTTTATTAAAATGATATTTAATTAAAAAATAAATTAATTCGTCAAAATGTATTTATTAGTTGAATATTAACTAATAATATTATTTGTGCTTCAAAAACAATTTACAAAAGTAAAAATAATAAAAAGAATGTATATTCTCTATACATGAATAATATATATAATTTATTACATGGGTAT
This sequence comes from Viscum album, assembly GCA_963277665.1. Taxonomy (NCBI): domain Eukaryota; kingdom Viridiplantae; phylum Streptophyta; class Magnoliopsida; order Santalales; family Viscaceae; genus Viscum; species Viscum album. Next base: position 1,425,465,268 of record OY728119.1, on the reverse strand, counting down.
TGTTACATAACCTCTTAAAACACCCACATAAGTCCTTAGGGTAAGGTGCGTGATGGTGATAGACTATTGGGTTGGCTCGGATAACATTGATCTAGTGGTAATATCTATCAAATTCCACTTCTCCTGTAGGCGGTTCCTCTTGAGGTTAATGTATTCAATCTTGGAATGGGATTGGTCAAGAGGGAAACCCAATGACGCCACCTCTTTTCCGAGATCCAACAAATGGGCTTCTTATGGGTAAAGTCTACTAGATGAGGCCATCACTTCTTTTTTCTGAGTAAATTGGATTTGTTAAAGCCCTATATTTATACTAATAATTTGAACACTATTCAACAGATATATTAGATAGGGTCACAATTCATAATATTAATTTAAAATACAAAAAAAACTACCAAATAAGTTCATATATTTTATCAAACCATAATATAATTTTTAAATAGACCAAGATTAATTTCCATTAATAAATATTTGGGTCGTTACAATCTTCCACTATTAAAGAATTTCAGCCTCAAAATTTCCTTTTCCTACTCTAAGACAAATATGGGTATCTCTGCTTCATCACTTCTTCTAATTCCCACGTTTCTTATTCAATGTTTTGTTTTTTCCACAACACCTTGATAAGGGGAATTGTCTTATTTCGTAGATTCTTTTCTATACAATGTTAGATATTCACTGATTTCTCCTCGTAATAAAGACCATCCTCTAATTGTACAACCTCTGAAAAGTGTATATGTGAAGGGTCTGGTATTTAATCTTTTAATAGGGATACTTGAAAGACATAATTTACTTTTTCCATGGTAGGCTGAATGGCTATTCGATAGGCCACAACCCCAACACGATCAAGAATCTCGAAGGGGCCGATGTACCTAAGACTTATCTTCAATTTATTTCCAAACAATATGAAATTATTCCATAAGGATATGCATAGAAATATCATGTCTACCACTTTAATATCAAGGTTTCGTCGAAGGTTATCTGTATAACTCTTCTATGGAATCTGGGTTGCCTTGATATGCTGCTGAATGGTTTTCAACTTCTCCACCATTTCTTCGAGCATTTATGGTCCTAACAACTTACACTCAAAAATTTCATCCCAACATGTCATTGTTGGGCATCTCTTCCCATACAAGGATTTATAAGGTGCCATTATGATGCTCGAGTGGAAACTATTATTATATGAGAATTCATTGAGAGGAAGGTATTTATCCCAACCTCCTTTAAGTTTCATTGAACATGATCTTAACATATCATCCAGTGTGTGAATAGTTCGCTCAGATTGGACATCGGTTTGAGGATGATAGGCCGTAATGAAGTTCAGTTCAGTATCCAGTGCATGTTGAAGACTCTTCCAAAACGTAGAGGAGAATCTTGGATCTCAAACAGATATTATAAATAGTGATACTCCATGCATCCTTACCACTTCCTAGATGTATATTTGTGCCAGTTGATCCCATGAGATATCCTCCTGAAATGAAATTAATGGTGCATAATTTGTAAGAAGATCCATAACAACCCAGATTACATTTTATCCTTTGGATGTCTTCGGTTGTCCGGTGACAAAGTCCATGGTGATGTTCTCCCTTTTCCATGCTGGTATGAGAAATGGTTGCATCATCCCCTTAGACTTCTGCATCTCTTCCTTCACTTGCTGACACACCTGGAACTTTTAGGTATACTATGTGATCTCATTCACCATACTATCTCTCCAATAATGATCATGGATATCTTGATACATCTTTGTGTTTCCTTTGTGAATAGAGATTTTCAAACTATGTGCATCATCCAAAATTTCCTTCTTCAGCCCCATACTTGATGGAAGATATAGTCATTTCCCAAATCTCACAATTTCTTATTCATTAACATTGAACTCTGTGGATTTCTATTTTTTTGATATCCTCCACTTTATTATAAATTCCCACATCATCCTTTTGAGGATCCTTTAACTTTTACAAATGAGATGGTTGAGAAATCATTTGTAAATGGATAGATGATGTTCCCTTATTTATGATTCCCATATCCATCTTCATCAAATGTAAGATGATTGGACCCTTTTCTATTCTCATCAATGATAGATTCATTGGGTTCATTCTAATTAGAGGATATGCCACCTTGTTCACTTTCCCAGGGTGGTAATGGATTGACCAGTCATAGTCATTGATCAGTTCTAACCATCATTGTTGTCACTTGTTCAACTCTTTCTCGTAGAATATATACTTGAGGATTTTGTGGTCCGTATATATTTCACACTTCTACCCAAAGATATAACACCACCAATTTTTTAATGCGAAGATCACCACAACCAACTCTAGATCATGTGTTGGATAATTTTTCTCATGAACATTCAATTTCCTTGAAGTATAGGAAATGACTTTTTATTTTTCAACAACACACAACCCATGCCCTTATTCGAAGCATTGCTGAATACCAAAAAAAGTTCCCCACTTCTGGGTAATGTGAGCACAGGTGTAGTGATAAGCCTATTTTTTATATCTTTGAAGCTTTCTTCACATTCATCACTCCATGAAAGATTTACTCCCTTCCAAGTTAGATTGTCAAGAGGGTTTTACAAATTTGAGAAATTTCTCACAAATCATCATTAATATCTATCTAACCCTATGAAACTACAGATATCCATTCTGAATAATGGCCTCTTCCATTTTTCTATTTTAGATTCCATAGAGGGATCCACAGATATCCCATTTCTTGTGATTATATGGCCGAGAAATGGGACCTCCTTCAACTAAAACTAAAACTTTCTATAATTTGCATAGAGCTTCTCCTTTTGAAAGGACACTACTATAGTTCATAGATGCTCTTCATGATCCTCTTTGATTTTGGAGTATATTAGAGCATCATAAAATAAACTACAACAATGTTTTCAAGGTAATCTCTAGAAACTCTATTATTCAAGTGCAAGATGATTTCTAGAGTATTAGTGAGTTTGAAAGGCATTACTATGAATTCATAGTGCGTGTATCTTAAAAAAAATAGTGTTGGAGATACTATCCTTCTTCACCATTATTTGATAGTATCTTGACCCCAAATCTACCTTGGAGAATTATTATGCTCCACGTAGCTGATCGAACAAGACACAAATTCTTGGGAGAGGATATTTTTTCTTTATCATGATTTTGTGAAGCTCAAGATAATTGATACAATGGTGCATTGACCCATCCTCCTTGACAAACAGGACTGGTACACCCCATGGTAAAGCACTTGGGTGTATAATCCCTTTATCCAAATTCTCTTATAGTTGTTTCTTCTTCTCCTCAAGCTCCTGATGCTCCAAAACAAACATTCTATAGAGTCATTGATTTTGAAAACTCCCCAGGTATAAGGTCAATTAAGAATTCATCATCTCTACTAGATGGAAGACCAGAAAATTCCTCATGGAACACTTCCACAAATTCCTTCACAATAGGCATGCCTTCAAGGATGGTTTCCTCCTTAGACTCAATCATCTGAGCTAGATATGCATGCTTATAAGGTAGTAATATATACACTTGAGATGATGGAGTTAAATAAGATTCATCTTCCTCCTTGCACTTGTACAGAATCAGGGGTCGATTCTCCACATAGAGAGTGATTTCCCACTCACAAAAATTTATGTTGGCTCTATATAGGGAAAGAAAATCCATGCCATGAATTGCATCAAATTACACCCCAGGGAGTAGGATGAGGTTTTCTTGGATTTTCAATCCACCGATTTTGATATGGGATGATTTATATTCATGGGATGCAATGATTGCCCCATTTTCCGTACTCACCAACATCATTACATCCATGATTTGTGGTGGTTTTGGGATTGTTCTACTAAACATTCGAGATATAAAAGAATGCATAGAACATAAATCAAAAAATAATTTTTCTATTCATTAATGAATAACTAGAGTACCTATCACTACTTCGTTGTCGGGGTTTACTTCAGCAGTAGTGAGGGAAAAACCTCAGTCTTGCTGCCTTGGAGGTTGTTGGTTGCCTCCCAAAACCCTTGGCATAGAGCACTGATTTGGTAGATGCCCTGGTTATTTGAAGTTGAAGCAATGAACAACACATTGAGAGTTAAACGACGTGTTCCTATTCTCTGGCATAATAGCAGGTTCTTCTTGTCAGCAGTTAACATCTAGGTTCACTTCTCTTCCACACCTAAAGAATTTCCTCGTTCCCTTTAGGCAATTTCTGGGGTGCTTCTTTTTAGACCTTTGGAAAGTGGGTGCTAGATTTTCTTAGAACCGTTGGATTTATCCATCAGACCACCAGAATTGATGTCCACCTAACACTTCTTATCCTCATGATAACCTTGAAATTTTCCTATCTCTATTTCGACCTTGAGGGAAAATCAAACAATTTCCTCATAGCTGTTGAAATCTCGGATCACTAGGGCTTTCTACAGGCTATGTTTCTACACACCGAAGAAGCTGTCAACCTTGCATTTGGGGGTAACGATAAATCTAGGGGCATATCGTGCATGACTTGTGAATTTTTCCTCTTATTCTAGGATAGATTAATCATCTTTTTTTCTTGAGGGCAAGGAATTCACTTTCCATCTTAATTCGGATGGTGCGTGTAAAATATTTATCAAAAAACATCTTTGAGAAATCCTCCCATTCCAACTCCTCGATCTACTCCATAGGCTTTGTATTTTATATCAATGTCCACCATTGATCAACTTCACCCTCTATAAAATAAGAATCTAGGAAAAACTTCTCTTGTACGAAACATTGATGAATAGAGAGGATATTTTCAATGAATTTGAACCATTGGTTGGCGATTAAGGGATCAGATGATTCATTAAAAGATGGAGGCCTTTGTCTCATGAATATCTTGATCGAGACTTGTTCTTTATTAGGTGGTTGAACGTTCCTATTGACTCATGTTTCTATTCAATGATTGAGTTAACCGAGATATTATCGTGACAAAGATTGTGATTCCCACTCCCATCAGATTGAGAATCTCATTAGAACAGTCATCACATTGGTATTCACATCGGTTGTTAGCCCAAGACCTCCTGTAACCAGCCATTGGCTAGAATAAAAGGAATGTTATGGGTGACATATAAAGGGTAATCCAAGGAAAAAACAGGTGACTTATAAATAGCTTTTGTTTCATTAACTTATGAATCTATAGGCTTCAATCTATGTTATCCACGATCTACTATATTCTTAAGGGAATTTTTTTATTTCAAATAATAAGGATTCATACTAATCTTGTGAATTTAACAAAGCATATACCGTGAGAATTTCGTAACCAATAGTGCAGCTAGGCCCATTGTCGTGTACCAGGACACCCTAGGTCAAGCTTGAAACTCCTTGTTAGAGTTTCACCACTAGGTACATCTGTGCCGGTGCCACCTCTACCTTCTAATAACTAGATATGGATGTATTTTATGGATAATACATTTAATCAATAATCACCAAAACATAGGGATATTTTTATTATACCTAGTCTTATCCCTAAGGCTTTACTAAGGTTTTCTTATCCTAATCCCAAAAAAGCTAAACCTATCCTCTGATACCAACTATAACAACCCCGCTCTTTATGACACACTTAAACAAGATTTAATACATAAACTATTCACTTGATAAAACATGGAAGATCAAGAGGTCTTATGTATTTTGGGATTAGGAGCATTACATAAAAACATAATGCATACAATACAACATCTTGTTGAAATATTCCTTTACATGACCACTACATTCCCTCGTACTTAACATTGCATAGGATAACCTAAGGACATACATAAGAAAATGGTGATCTATAAAGCCCAGTAAGGGAATAAACATTGAATAACATGAGGAATATAATACATTTTAGACAATAGGCATATAAATGGAGCACAAGAGAAACATGAACATAAAGGCAGGATAAAGTATGATAATCATAATATGGAGATGTGGCAATAACAATGAACATGGAAGTAGCATGAGTCATGGCTCATTGTACATGGAGCATGTGTAACCCCTCATTGCACATGAAGAATAAGTAAACTCTCGTTTCACTCGAATTAGCATTAGTCAACACCCATTACACATGATGTATCATGATACTATACTTTACCCAATGCATTGGGATGCTATCAGGGAGCACCCTTCTTAATCATTTCATTTCATGCATAAGTGTGCCAAAAGGATCATAAAACATGGATTCATTAAACATCATCATTTATTCAATGATAAAAGAGTGTGGAATTTGTACATGAAACAATTTAAACAATAATTAAATGTGTATAAAGCGGAATACATTTGATAGAGAAATGGGCTTTGTATTCACTACACAATGACTTTGGCTCGGAAAAATGCGGTGTAATTTCGGCAGCACAACGACATGACATAAGAACTCAAAAAAATGGTTGATGAGAGAGAAAGTGGTGTCTCATACTATTTAAATGAAATGTATAGTATGGGGATTACATATATACATGTACCAACAATTTCAATTTAATTTAGATTCATGATACAAAATAATTACTTGAATGTAAATGAGGATAGAGAAATTCATTATGGAATTTCGGCATGGTAACGAGTATAAATGGGAGGAATTTAATGATATATAAAGGGGTCTCTCATAATTCAAACATAAATATGGACGTATGGGGAGGTGAGAAATCAGTCCCAACATTTATTATTGAATATAAAAGGGCATAACAATATTAAGAATCTTGGATAAAAAGAGAAAGGTAGGAATCCCTAACCTGGACGTGGGATCCTAAATACATGGGAGAGGCTTGAGAGAGGCTTATTGGGAGATTGGGGAACCATGGTAGGATTCAAGAGAGAGGAGTTCATGGGGTTTTCAAACTCCAAAGGCTTTGAGTGAGGAGGAATGGTGATCTTGGGTGGGTTTATATAGTAAAGGAGAGGGAATTCTTTATTATTTTGGATTAGGGACCCTCACATTAAACTAATCAAAACCATAAACCAAACTTTGGATTTTTCCCATGGTTTTTTCCAAAGGGGAGTGTAAAACAATATTTTATAAGTCCAATGGCCAATCACTTTAAAATAATAGGGTTCTTTATGTGAGGGTGAGTCACACTCTTAAGAAAATCTATTTAGAAAACTAAAAGTTTTATAAGTCTTGGAGGGTCCACTAATGCATTGTAAAATAAATCAAACAAACCTTAAATAAAATTATTTTTATAGTAAAACAAATATTGGCCGAACATAATTTTTGGAGTATTTTATTACATCACTATTGTGTCATTATGATGTCAAAAAACACATTATATATTTAAACGGTATTTAATTTTTACCCAAGAATTCGACTGTCATTGAAAATTATAAAAAAATCACTATTGGATAATGTCGACTACTTGATTCCAAAAATAATATTAATTTTATCTAAACAATATTCTATATTTGGGAATTTTTACTTTTAAAATAAAAAATGGCATTTATCAAAAATTCAGGGGTTATGAAAAAAAAACAGCTTTCTAACCTTAGTAATAATTACAATTGCATTTATAAAATTATACGATAATTTATATTTAATAAAAAGTAATTTAAATAAAACAATATTTTATTAATTTATTATTTAATTAAAAAATACATTAATTCATCAAAAGATATTTCTTAGATTAATATTAACTAAGAGTACTATTTTTGATTTAAAAAATATTTACAAAGTCACAATAATAAACAGAATGTATATTCTCTTTACAAGAATTTTGTACATAATTTTAATACTATGGTATTGTTATATAACCCCTTGAAACACCCATATAAGACCTTAGGGTATGATGCTCAATGGTGAAAGACTTCTGGGGTGGCTCGGATAACATTGCATGAGTGGTAATCTCTATCAACTTCCACTTCTCTCGTAGACGGTTCCGCTCGATCTTAAGGTATTCCAGCTTGCCTTTGGCTTGGTCAAGAGAAAATCCCAATGACACCACCTACTTTCCGAGCTCTGAAAAATGGGCTTCGTATGGGGAAAGTCTCGTGAATGAGGTCATCTTTTCCTTTGTCAAAGTAAATTGGATTTGTTAAAGCCTATATTTATACTAATCATGTGATCACTGTTCAACGACAATATTAGCAAAACTCACAATTCTTATTGGTATTTTAAAATCCAAAACATAGAACTAAAAAACGTCCATACATTTTATAAAACCACCATAAGATATTTTAATAATCCAAGAGGAATTTTCATCAATAAATCTTTTGTTCATTACAGTTTATAAGAGAATTTGTATGGTTTATATAAATTTATATGTATCAATGTGTTTTGATGAATTAAGGAAGTGGTGTCCTTTTATAAGGGATGTGAGGTATATTAATGAAGTACCCAGAATTTACTGGAGGGTATAGTTTGTTATGGGGAAATGGAGGGTATTGGAGATGCATGGTTATTACAATGGGATATATATGAGGAAGGAGATATTTTCTTGGAATTTATAGAAGTATTTAATAAATAAAAAATACTCTTTTATGTAAAAATTGATCCAAATGAAAATATTTTAAAGATATTAATATTTTTTGTATAAATTACCTCATAAAAAAATATTAAAAAGGTTTTGTAATGTCTTCACCATTATCTTTTAGTTTTAACACTGTCTTATCTATTTTGACAATTATCATTCTATTATTGTTATATTTATTTTACTTTGGATAATGTCACCATAAAAATAAAAATGAACAAAAAATGGAAAATATTTATGTTTTAAACCATAAATAATTAATTTGGTTTAATATAAATATATTATGAATTTAAAATTATTTAATAATATGTTAAATATTATAAAAATATTTTAATTTCTTTTTTGACATAGCTCATCTTTATAACATTAAATACATAAAGAAAAAAATATAATTTTAATATTATTATTTAACACATCATTAATGTCATATATTTATCTAAAAGAATATTGTAACATAATAAATATTCGATATTATATAACTTTAATAATTTTTTATATCACTTATTTTATTTTTATATTAATTAAATAAATTTTGAGTATGTGTTTCACAAGAATTTATGGAAAATATGTATTTACTAAGGTTACTATTTATAATGACTAGAAATAAAATAGATATATTTAATAAATTATTAAATCATTATTCATAATATAAAATTTATTTTTAAATATTAAATATAAATAAATATTCTAAATTATTTTTGATTAAAATTAAAATGCAACGAAAAAAGGTTTTTTATGAATATGTCATTTTGAGTAAAAAAATGTTTTAATACTAACATAATGTATAAAATCCATTATAAATAACATAACTATAATAACAATAAGAATATATTTAAACTAGTTTAAAATATAATTTATCTTTTTTAATTATTGAAATAAAAATAATGTTTTCAATAAAAATTAATATTTGTCTTTATTCCTTGAAAAATAAATATTTTGAGAGAAAACAAAAAAATTACCCCTATAATAATTTTTATATTATGATAAAATTTAATGTATTTTAATAAAATAAATTTTATAATAGTGAAAAGAAATTAATTATCTTATTTTATCACCTGTATAAATAAAAATAATTATTGAAGAAAACATATTTTTGATGGCGTTACTAAAAAAAGAGAGTGTTTATTTTATAAGATTTAATCAAAAATATCTATTGAGTTTTACCATCCTATAAATATTTATTATTTTATTTCAATTCCCTTGAATTCTATTACATTGTTATAATATTCGTATTCTAATAATAATATTTTAAGGTTCATTTAGGCTCAGTGTTTCACGTTGTATATGTTATCAAACATATTGTTATTTTGAGAAGTTATTATATTAAAAATTTCCAAAATTAAAGTTGAAGAAATTATATTATTTGGAAAATATGATTTCAAATTTGAAAACCATTTTATAAAATTAAAGTTATATTAGTATGAAAAGTTAATTGAATAATATAAACACTTAATTGTGTAAATCCATTTATTGAGAAATGACATTTTTAAGAATTACATTTTTATATAAGGTAGAATTCTCTTGGAAATTTATTTTGTGGATGTAAATTCAATTATTAAAAATAATTATGTTTTTTATACATCCAAGGAATCTCAAAACTGACTCTTCCTTAAGAAATAATTGACTCAAATAAAAGGCCAAAACATATTTCATTATTAAAGTATCATTTTAATTAGTTTTAATGATTTTTGAAATAGGGTTTCTAAGTACAAAGAATGATTTAAAATGAATAAGGTTATTAATAAAATCATATTTTATTTCATAAAAAGTTTTAAAAATTTCAAGGACTTTATTATATATTTATAAATTCACACAAATTACAACATCTGTGGAAACCTAATTTTTTTTGTAAAAATAATCATTTTCAGAAAAAGATCAAATATTTAAACTAAATAAAAATTGATACGACGAATTAAAAAATGTTGTTCATTTTTATTAATTTGAAAATAAAAATTATATAAATTCTATTTTTGAATATGATTATAAAATAATATTGAAAACAATTTTAATTCGAAAATGAAATTTTTAAATATGAATTTAGCGACACGTTATTTTCATATATAGATTTCACATATTGAAATATTAATATTCATTACATAACATAATGATCCTTGAGAGAATTTTTTAGGATTATTTCTTTTAGAATGTCGGGTACATAAAAAATAGGTTTGTAGGTTAACCACATCATCCACCACTAAGTTGTCCATAACCATTACCCTTTATATACATTTTAGACATAATAATATTCTTCACCACCTTTGAAAAATAATCATAATAGTGGGTGAGATCAGATTCTCATTAATTATAAGGAATATAGATGTCAACATAACAAGAGAATTTATGTATGATAACAAGCGCCAGTGTGCCCGTACCCGAGTTGTAAGGGCTCCTGCTTGGAAACCAAGAGACCCAGGTTCAAAACCGGGTGGAGTAGAATTTCCGGGTTACTTTAAGAGCTGCTATAGTAGCACTATAGCGATTTCTGTTCAGTATATTAGCGGCCAAAACTATTCACCCGATTTGGGCCTTCAGGTCACTGGTTTGGGCCTACGGGTCTGAAGGGCCATCGGGTCATCCAAGGCCTTCGGGCTATAGAGACCATAGAGTTGCCCCATTAACATTGAATAGGCCTGAAATATGGATCAGTTCAAAACTAGATGTAGCCATCAAAAGTAGAGCTTATCAGATTGGAATAATGAGAGGGTATGGCAGCCGTAATGGGGACTAAGCACTAGGCAGCTTTGTATGGGGCAACGCTAGCCGACCAGTAATGCAAGGTGGGGAGCTAAGTGATCAATGTCGCAAAAGCTAGGGAGGGGCAGTTCTTGTGGGATAAGCCTATGAGTCATGTAATGGGAATGAAATGCCTATCGGCCTTCGGGTCATGTATTGTGGGTCAAGTCGGGCCTTGTTCCTTGGGCCTATAGGTCATGTATGGGTTCCCCTTCAACCCTTAAAAATGGGGATTATCTATAATAAAATAAAAATGAATTCCTTCGGGCCATTCGGGAAGATATGAGAACAGGATAATAACATTAGAAAACCATACCCTCCATATAATATATTATAAACATTAGTCATGAAAAAAATATTTAGAGTTCATAAGACATAAATAATAATAGAATCAAATAAAATGATCTAGGAGAGTATAAAATTTTCATCAAACATAGATTTATATCACACACAGAAGCATAGAAAATAATTTCTTCTATAGTCAAGTCTCATTTACAAAACTATCAAAGTAAATTGGGTTCAAACATCAAACCATAATAGTTATTATGGCTCACTTCCAAGACTTCCATAGAGGAGAAAGTCAATTATTTAACTAGGATCATTCCCTATTCCAATCCTATTTATCTAATAACATATTTATATATATCCAAATCATTATATGAGTGTATCAGTCTAACCACCCTTATAATCCATACATTTGTGTTCCAAAAGATCATAAATCATTCGTAATATTATAACCCAAAAAATGGGTCTCAAAAACATTTTAACATAGAATAACACATAAAAATGGAATTTTTTTCAAAAAAAAATCATAATATAATATCCCATTGAATGGAAATTCGTTTCATAATCATCTCCTCAAATCATCATATTATATATTGTAGAAAATCAATGGGTTTCATAAACATATATTCATCGGAGTAATTAGTAATATATAAACAGAATAAGAATTGTATAATTGGATCATATCCCCATTAAAGATTAATTAACTTGGAAGGATTTCATATTTTTTGGAAAACGATTTTGAATGATCACATGGAACATTTATTTAGGAAAATTACTTTTCACTTTGAAAATGACTTTTTTAAAAAACTAAAATATCACAAAACATTGTGTTAATAATTTAGTTTGAAAAATAATATTTTAAACATATAGATTAATCTCTACAACATTGAGTGGTCATGACATCGAAAAATATAGTTCATTTAGTACATGTTAAAAAATATTCCATATATATTTATAGTAAAAAATAAAAAAGTACGTCATTTGAAAAGTTCCAAGAATAAAAATTTTAAACCATTTTGTATAGTTAAAACATGGAGAAAAATTTATTTGATCAATTAGTTGATATCAGAAAAATAATTTTTCAATCTTTTTTTTGAAATCATGGACATGAAAGAAAAATTATTTTCAATTAAATAGATAAATAAAGTCCTTTTCCCCTAAGAAAATTACTCAGGAATCATTAGTATGGGAAGAGATAAAAATGATAGTGGAACATTAATTTTGGTTAGATAACTACAAGGGATGAAATTTTATGATTTTAGTTATAGATAGATCATTATATATCATCATTTAAAGCATAATTATAATCAATCATGATAAAAAAAGAGATTGTAACATAGGGTAATTACCATTATGAATCTTTTGAATCGTATGCACCATGAAATATATAAAATTATATGGATTTTTATATTTCATAATTTTCATGATAGTAATAATAAAATATATTATCGGGATGTATGTATAAGACCCAAAAGGAAATAATCTATGTAGAAGGAAAGCATCAAACAGAAATTAAATTGAGATGAAATTCCCTTACCTCAAATCTCAACATCCTTCATACGTATTGGAACATAATTTATAATAAATATATATTTATAATAAATATAATATATAACCACATCATTATGTTTATAATACCATATATTATTTACTTATTACAATTTTTCTCATTTATTAACATTTCATTTTTGAAATCATGTTTTGGGTAATAGATACTATGTTTTTAATGTTTGTTTTTGATTTGAAATTTCTACCCTTTTTAATTAATCATGATACCACTATCTAAAATAATTTAACCATAATATAAATACAAAATATATTATTTACATATGTATATATACTATTCCATAAAAATTTATTATATAAAATTTATTACATCATTCATGGAGATGGTAGAGCATACGTATACATGAATTTTGTTTTCATATTCTTGAAAAAAGAAATAAATATAAGTAAATATATATATAACCATTAACTTTTCAATATTATTTAATTAAAATCACACATGTTTATTATATTTATCCATATTACAATTCATGTAAAATACTTGTTAAATATGAATCACATTTCATTGTGAGGCGATAGTCCACCGTACACAAATGTGACATTATCATATTCCCACAAAATGTAAATTAACAATGTATTTATGATGTTATAATTCAAGGAGGAAAATAATTTGATAGATATTATATAAATATTTTATATCCAAAATTATATCCATCCCTAAGAGGTGATTATGTAATACTAATTACATTGGTTCGTGAGGAGGTAGTACACTGTACAAACAATCGACAATTTTGTTTCCCCTTTGATTAAAGGGGAGATTGATATATGTTAAATCATTAAAATAATGAAATAATGTTATATAGTAGATAATTTTTTATTAGATCATCATAGCTAAATAATTTATGAAATATGTGGAAGAATAAATATAAAAAAATCACAAGTTTAAGAATTTTACATCTTCTTTGGAAAACCTCTTTAGATTTATACCACAATACATATTAAGAGGGTTAACCAATATAATAAGGAATATAGAATGTGATGATAGAATTAGAAAAAACATTTCATATTGGATTGGTTGTAATAAATGGTTTTTATGTTTTAATAAGATGATAAGAAGGGGCTCCCTCTTATAAGTGGGGTAGAGGACACACTTAAATGTTTTTAAAATAAAAAGGTGTACCCTCATTGTAAACATTCCAAAATGCTTAAAATTGAATCATTATTGAACCTTAGAGGATATAAGATCAAAATTATTCCATAAAATTTTATTTCAAACAATATTTAGGTCATTTTAACATATATCATTTATTTTAACCCATTATAACCATTTTTTATACCAAACCACAGTAAATTATTATTATTTTAATGATTTTACTATTCTTATTTACAAGAAATTATGTTAATGATATTATATAATATTAATTATTCTAAATGAAAATATATATTATATTTTTACAAATTTAATTCACATAATTATATAAATTTAATTAATAAATTAACACCTAAACGCGTTGAAAAACAGATTTCCAATGATTTTTTTCATATGAATATAATTTTTCAATATCAAAAGTAAATATAAATTTTAATTAAATTAAATTGGATTAATAGTTACATTACTATAATAAGGTTAAATGTATTTTTTTTAACAATATGTAACATTACATGTGATTTAAATAAAAAGTAACCTTCTAATAAAAATTAGTATTTTTCACTTTTCACATAAAAATAAATACTTTCAGAAAGTTATAAAACATTCATCCAAAGATAATTTTTAAATTTTTATTAAATAAATGGAGTTATTTTTTTAAAAATTATAATTCTTGATGTGTCAAAATAAATTTTATTATTGGTTTTAAAAAAGAAATAAAAATCCTTTTTTGAGAAAACTGTATTCAAAGAATATAATGACTTTTCTAAAAAGTAAATACTTATTTGTAAATATATTCTATTTAACTGAAACCATTATAATTATTCTATAAAATATGGATATTCATATTCATACCACCAAATATAATGTCATTGTTATAATATTCATGTTCAAATAATAAAATTAATAGTATAACATGGTTTGTTAAAACTCAATGTTTCATGTAATGAATGATAACAATCAAGTTGAATTTTATTTGAAAAATAATAATAAAATATTATATCAATATATTATAACCCTTAACATGAATTTATCCCTTGAAATTATTTCACTTTTTTACAAATAATTGAGGATACTTATACAACATTACATACTCATGATCCCATGTTGCTTCATCGAGATGGTGTTTTCTATATAAAACATTGACCATGTGAGTAGTAAAATTTTGTTTAAAATTATCTGTATGATCTTAAATATAAACTAATCATTTCCCCTAATAAATTTTCACTAGTGGTATGACCTTTTTGTTCACAACCTATGATGGATCAGGCATCAAACTCCTCATTATATATACATTGAACAAATTATAACCTAATATGGGATATATATAAATGTACCAAGATATAAGATATAGTCCCAATATGAATTATATTTTGAATGTGGCTGATATACCTAGGGATTAGTATTCCCTCCTTTCTGAATCTCATAACATTCTTCCACGGAGATATTCATAGAAACACCTTATCAATTAAATTAAATTATAGATCATGTAAATGCTTATTATAATAACTTTTTGTCAACTATGGGCCTCCATTATGTGTTGCTAAATGGATATAACCACATCTCCCATTTCCTCATATAACTCCAATCCCAATATATTTCAATCTCATATTTCAACATATCATGTTGGAGTCTTACACTTAAATCCAACAATGTATTCATATGAAACGATATTAATTCTCAAAAGAAAACTATTTTTATAAGAAAACTAAAAAATAGGTAGCTTTTTATACTAACCATATTTCAGATCCATAGAACTAGATCTTCATATATCCTCAAGGTTTTTAATTTTTCTCTTAGACTAACTATCATTCTATGGATGATATGGAGTTCAGTATCTCAACTCAATATCACAAGCTTTTAGAATTATTCTCTATGACATTGAGGTAAACCTCATATCTTAATAAGATACAATAGAATGTGGTACTCTGTGAAACCTTAACACAAAATGTATATCCTAGAAATCAAAACTAAAAAATATATATTTTATAATATAATTTAAGTTTAATGACATTATAAGGTGATTTACTACAACCCATAGAGTATTTACCATTTATTTGTTTTGGGGACTCCATAAACAAAATACATAGTATTGTTTTTCCAATTTCCATTATTATATGGGTAATGGTTGTAACATTCACTTAGAATTTTTTTTCTCATCCTTAACTTGCTTACATACCAATCCCCGTGATACAAAATTTACAATATCACTCTTCATTCCATACAACAATAACTAGTCTTCTGTATATAAATATATATTTTTTCTTCTAGGATGAATAGAGAATGATGAAATATAAAAATTCTCTAATAAATATTTCTTCAAATATATAATGGATAGAAAACATACCTGAATCTTGAGCCTCATCATTCCATCATAATCAATTTAAACTCTATAACATTTCTGAACTTATTTCTCATCTCTAAATCATCATTCTATGCCTCTATATTTTTCACAAGGATATATGGTTGAAAACTTATTTGTTAATTATAATATTTCTCCCATTCCATCATTATTTCATGATCCTTCCATTTAAAATCAATAAATAATATATATTTTGTGATCTATATCATAGATAAGTTATTACATTCCTTTTGTCTTAAAGCAACGACCAACATCTTCACCTTCCCAGCATGGTAATGAATTGAGTAATCATAATATTTGATCATCCATATCTAATTTCTCTTGCACATATTTAAATCATTCTATGTGAATTTATACATTAAAATTTTGTCATTGGTATATATAAAACTCTTTTCTCATTAGAGATAATTTATATACATCTTTAAAGAAAAATATTGAAAATAACTCCAAATCATGAAATGGGTAATTTTTCTCCCGACCCTTCAATTATCTTGAGGTATAAGCTATATCCTTGTAAATATTTGTAAGAACACATCCCAGTCCCTTCTTTTATTCATCACTATAGATTAAAACCCGTTCTCTAATATCGGTTAATATAATAATATGTTCTCTGACTAT
Source organism: Viscum album (assembly GCA_963277665.1). Classification (NCBI taxonomy): domain Eukaryota; kingdom Viridiplantae; phylum Streptophyta; class Magnoliopsida; order Santalales; family Viscaceae; genus Viscum; species Viscum album. The sequence goes on along the minus strand of OY728119.1, from coordinate 1,425,448,198 downwards.
CATTATCTTTATTCCATGTACATTTTCCTTGAATTATTCAGTATGACAGTTATTTTCTCCTGTCAATGTTAACATAGTGAGGGGATTATACCAATGATAAATTATCCAAAAACCATAAATAATATCAATATAAATTATGAAAACTATTTATATCACTCCCAATGCTTCTTTGAGGCCAAAATTTATTAGACTATGTATTTTATGGATCTATCAATATACCTTCCCTTATAATTATATGACCATAAATTGAAAACATTTATAGCCAAAATTCACACTTTTATAATTTTTCATAGTATTTATCCTTCCCTATGGTATTTATTACAATTATCATGTGATATATACCCTATACCTCAATCATTGAATAAATGATAATATATTCTATAAATACTACCAAATATTATTCCTGGTAATATTAAATGACCCTATTCATTAAGTTAATGATGATAAATGGGGTACTAGAAATGTGAAATGGCATCACAACTTACTCATTGTTTCAATAACTTTAATGTAATTAATTATTTGGTATATCATCGTTATTGACCATAAATGAATGATATATATAGTGAAGGTAAATCTTTGAAATGTATTCAACATAGCATAGTTGATCAAACAATTCATCAATTCGGGATATATGATACATTAAGTGTTTTTGATTTTTTAATCATCTGATAATAAATGAAAGGTCTCAACGATCCATCAGTCATTTTAACTAAAAGAATTGGTGGAACCTAAGGTGACACACTTGGTTGAATGAATCCCTTTTAATGTTTATCCAAGAGTTTCCTCTATAATTCATATAACCCATTCAAGACCATTCTATAGAGAGTTTTTGAATTAGGTATAGAAGTATGTATGAGTTATATTGAGAACTCAACCTCACAATTGAGTCTAAGACTATGAAATTGTTTTAAAAAGTCCTCAAAAAACGCTCATAAAATTATAATTTCATTGATGTTGATTTTCTCCACAACCACCTAATATAAAAACCTATTTTAATGGTATTGATAACCAATAAAATGGATGTGGTTTCCATCATTTGTTCATATTTATATTCCACTAATTGTTGATCATAGTTATGTTGGTAATATCAAACATGAATTCCCATCCTCAAAAATTAATATGGGATTTAGGAAGTCAAATCTAGTCCATGGTTAAGAAAGCATTTGTTGGACCCACTATGCTATTGTAGTTTTCATAATCACAAATAATTTCGATCTACAAATTCAATAATTTCATATAAAACAATATTTTTTAATAATTAAATAACCTATATTAATGAATCAAAATGTTTTCAAGTGTATTATTACATTTATTTTGGGATGTCACTTAGTATAGTAATGTTATTTTCCAGACAAACTCTTCATAAGTTTCTCATAGTTTTGTCGCTGATAGTATGTTCGACACATCGATGCCTGACACACCGATGGTTGACACACTGATTATCGACACACCATTTCTCAACACATCATTGCTCGACACACCGATGGTCAACACACTGATTCTCGACACTCCGATGCTCGACCCACTGATGTTCGACACACCAATGATCGACAAACCGATGTTTGACGCACAGATGATGACTCACCGATGCTAACAAACCAATGATGACAGACCGATGATGTCACACCTATTTGTAATAGAGTGATTCACCTTGAATGGCCTCTCACTGCCCGATAGATGAACTGCCTCAATTCCCCTCTTGAAATCAGATACATTTCCACCCATACAAATCGTGAAGAAAACACGGTTGTGGATGGCCTTTCCAACAAAGGAGTCAACCAAGCCATGTCATGGAGTGATTCTCTACCGGTTGATCTTCTTCCCCATTTTGTTAGAGATGTTAAAAAGATAAAATCTTTCTGTTTCATGTAACCTTTCTCTCTCTTTTCTTTCTTAATAAAATTTTTTCTTGTCCTTTTAAAAAAAACAAACCAGTGTTGACATACCGATGATGAAACACCGATGATAACACACCGATGATGAAAAACCAATGGTTACATACCTATGATGACAGACTGATACTTATGACTCACCAATATCCAAAAATAATTGTTTCAAATTTATTAATTCAAATTAATTTCAAACGTTCATATTTTGACAAATTAATGATTTTTTAATTATTTAATGTTGTAAATAGAATTATTTTTAGACACTACGAGGTACATGAATGTGAAGAGATTTTCATGCTGACTATACATTGATGTATAAATGTATTAAAAGATCAACCTTGAAATACTGACCTTGTGAACCTGCTAGAAAGACAAAAAGGCTGGCTATGAAAATATGCAAGATATTTAAAATAGAATAACTCGAATCATGAGTATAAAAGTTGTGTAATATTATATGTATCAATCTTATAAGCTTACTGAACATCCTCACATAGAAGAGCTAAACCTTTTCACACCTAAAATCAAGATTAAGGAGACTATGATACTCAATTTTGGAGACAACATATAGAAGTGGGTTTAAATATCATTTTCTCTACATCCATTGAGTCCAGAGCTTTACTGCCCAACAAACAAAGATTTTTAAACTCTATTCTTCTTTTATAACTCTATTGGGATATTGTGTTTTCTTTTTGAGCTGTGTGTATATCAGTTTGTGTCACACAGATTGTCTCCTGAGCATATATGGAGGATACTAAAATATCCTCACACTCAATCTATTTTTCACTCTTGTATCCCACGTAGATCTAAGGAAGAGATCATGTGGGATTTTTTGTTAGTTTTCCCCTGAATAAATGTGGTAGAGATCATGTGTGACCAAGATAGCCTTGTGTGTTGTTGTTGTAATGCCCCGGTTCTGAAATCCGCCCAAAGGTGCCCCATACCCAATTGGTCACATGACCTCAAGCACATTTCCCCGAATGCCAAATGCAGTCGACTAGCAGTGAGGGCCTTGGGTGTGATAGTGGGGAAAATATTCCCTCATTGGCAGAGTAACACAACAGAAGAGAAATAAATATATAATAGTAGATGCAGTAAATATCCAAATAAGATAACATCAGAAGAATGTAAGTAATGAACTGGAGCACACACACACACAAACACACACACACACACATATATATATACAAATGAAGCATGATACATATGTCTAGGAAAATAGCCAAACAAGTCACTATGCTGGAATGAAAACAGTACTAAAACAAAGTGCAAAAGAAAATACTAAATAGCTCCTCAACAATTTAATCCTCAGCTTGGTCCAATGCTCTCCATCTCCACATCTAATCATGTTTATAAAGTACAAGGGCACTTGCCCATATCTATACCTACAACAATATAATCTATTCTGGCCCAAAATCATGACACAAACATGGTGTGAGACTAAATCCCAGTAGGCAACCACTCGATGACCTGTGCCTAATAGTCAGTGAATATATATGGCAGGTAATAATCAAAGATACATGAAACAAGAAAGTAATCAGCGATAAAGAGTTCCACATATCAAATAAGAAGTTAATCAAGCCAGGTAACCTTCTAGGATGTACACGCAACTTATCACCTCTAGTTCAGTTATAAGGATAAATAAAGACTCTATGAGGAAGCAATCACAGTCAACTCCCCTTACAGTCAAAGGTGATTCAAGACTACCTGAGTTAGCTGACATGGTTAATTCCCCTTATAGTATACGGTAGTCAAGGACCCTCCGAGGAAGCTCACACGGTCAATTCCCCTTATAGCCCAAAGAGGTCAAAGACTCTATGAGGAAGCTCACGCGGTCAATTCCCCTTATAGTCTATAATGGTTCAAATACTCTCTACGGAAGCTCAATTGGTCAATTCCCCTTATATCCTAAATGGTTTAAAGACTCTCTGAGGAAGCTCACTCAGTCAATTCCCCTTATAACCTTAAATGGTTCAAAGACTCTCTGAGGAGGCTCACTCGGTCAATTTCCCTTATATTCTACTACATCAGGTTCTCACATACCTTTGTAAGTCAACGAGCCTAGCAATGAAATATGGACAAAGAAAACCTAAATAACTACTTGGCAAATCGGTCTATAACATATCATGCATGTCAAAAAAACAAACACTCCACCCTACAACACTAGGCATGAGAAAACTGGTAAGGCGGAAAAAAGGCTAAGCAGGACCAAAAAGTCATAAACATAACATGCATGGAAAAACACATCCAAAACATATCAATAAACCCTATTTATATCCAAATAACCTCTACTCTAGCATAAAAGCATGGAAGGCAATTAACATGGGTAACCCGGTAAATGCACAATACCCGGATTAAGGGTATCGACCAAAATTGAACATATAAGTCAAAGAAATTCACCGAAAAGGACCAAAAAACCTACCTCGGTGTTGGGAGATCGATATACTCCAGCTTCGACCCTTCGATCAACCTATAACGTGGTATATCTACGAAATCATCTAAAACATTCAACCCACGATATCTAGCGAGAGAGGAGAAATCCTGAAACGACTCTCAAGTAGAATAGAGAGCTTACCTAGGCGATACCAACGCAATAAACGATGGTCAAATCGGTGTTTAGATGCTCGGTTGAGGGATTGGAGGAAGATCACAGCTATACATGATCTCTCAACTGAACGAGACGTAAAGGAGATGTTCTTGGCGACTAGATGCGGCCCTAGTGCGTTTAATGAAAATGATGTACACTGCGTGTACTTTTGAAGTACATGTTATGTACTCACCATTTCCATACTCCACTTTAGGCAGCCCTTATGTCAGCCCCTCACAGCCGTGTGTCTGGCCATTACATCGACTTCTATGGCAATTCAGTACATGGTGTGTACTCGTAATGTACAAGTGGTGTACTTTAGAAATTTCTAGAAATTCCTCTTTTTCTCAAAAACGACTAGAAAGGGACAGAATAATAGAAAAAATATATGTGTTCTTACAAAATTCCCCCTTTAATGAAATTCGACGCTAAATTTTCCTTACAAGGCAGCGTAGAAGAAGAAACCACAAACATCTCCAGCCATTGTGCCCGTACATCGACCTCCCTCTCCCGAGTCTCATCCTATTCTCACCCATGCTGCCATAGCACTCGTACTAGAAAGACAGAAAGACCATGGAGAACCTTTGTATTATGATAGAAAATCCAGATAGGATGATCCTCAAAAGATGCATCCACTTCCAAATCAACCTTCTCAGGTTGGAAAACATGAGACGGGTCTGAAAAGTAACGTCGAAGCTGAGAAACATGGAAGACGTCGTGCATAGCCCAGTACCTCTGAGGTAACTATTACCGATAGGCAACCGACCCAACTCTCTACAACACCTCAAATGGCCTGACGTATCTCGGTGAAGTCTTTCCCTTTCTCTTAATCCTTATATGTCCCAACCTTGGTGTTACACGTAGAGAAAACTGATCCCCGACCTCAAACTACAGATGTCGTCCCCACCGATCAACATAAGACTTTTTTCAGAACTGTGTAGTATCCATCCTCTTCCGAATCAACTCTATCTGCTCTATGGCCTCTTGAACAAGATGAGGTCCTAGCATAGCTAGCTTCTTCTCCTGCCTCCAGCCAACATAAGGGTGTTTAGAATGACCTACCCTACAATGCCTCCTAAGGTGCCATCTGAATAGTTTCTTGAAAACTATTTTTGTAGACAAACTCCATAAGAGCTATTTGCATTTCCCAAGAACCTCAACAATCTAGAATGCAAGCCCGAAGCATGTCCCCAGGCACCTGAATCGTATGCTCGGACTAAAAATCTGTCTAGAGGTGGTAAGTTGTACTGAAAAGTACATGCGTGCCCAAATCCTTCTGAAGCCCCTGCCAGACCAGAGAAGTAAAATGTGAGTCCCTATCTGAAACAATAGAGTTTGGAACTTCATGTTGACGTTAAATATCTTGAATGTAAAACCTTCCAAGATCATCGACACTGAAGGTCTCTTTGATCGGCAAGAAGTGAGCAACCTTCGTGAGTCTGTTAATGAAAACCCAAACTGCATCATTCCCTCGAGGTGACCTCGGAAAACCAGTGACGAAATCACTTATGACAACATTCCACATCCACATGGGAATGGGTGACTACTCCAATAGCCCTGCTGGCCCCTGATGCTCCACCTTCACCTGCTGACAGGTGGAAGAACTCATGATGAGAATTGAAACATCTCTCTTTATACCTGGACACCAATACTGACGGTGTAGATCACGATACATCTTGGTGACACCATGATGAACTGCCCAAATTGAGGAATGAATGTTTTGCATCAGCTCCTCATGTATGTTTGCTGGCACTGATATGTGCCCCTAGAAATGCAAGATCTTATCCTCACCTATGGTCCATCAAGGAATAGGTTCCTCTCCTGACATGCTATCCCTTAGTACTAGGCCTTCTGAATCTGATAGTTTCCTCATTAACACTCGATCAATAAGGGTATAGGTAATTGCTACCGAAGAAAGAAACATATTCCATTGTATGTTGTGAACCTCCAAATGCATCTCAGAGAATAGAGACATAAGCTACCACCCACTGTTGGCCTTTTGTACTGCATGTATCTGAGTCCTCTTGCTAAGTGCATCAGCCACTATGTTTCCTTTCCTAGGTGTATATGCAAACTCAAAATCAATGGACTGGAGATACTCACCCACCTTTGCTGCCTCAAATTCAGATCACGCTGAGTGAAAATGTACTTGAGACTCATTTGGTTGATGAAAACTACAAAATTCTCTCCCAGGAGATAATGTCTCCAAAAACGCAAGGCATGAACAACTACCCCTTACTGGAGATCATGTGTTGGGTAATTCCTCTCATGTGGACTGAATTGACGAGACCCATACGCAACGAATCCTTCTCCCTGCATAAGCAGAACTCCTAGACCGATACCTGAGGCATCACAGTAAATTGTATATCTCCTTCCCGGCTCTAGAAAAATGTGTTTCGGTGCTGAAGTCAGCATCTCTTTCAGCTCCTGGAAGGTTGGCACACAAGAATCTAACAACAAGTAGTTTTCACCCTTCTTAGTCAGACCCGTCAGTGGTGCTTCTATGCATTAAATGTCTTGTATGAAATGTTTGTAGTATCCATCTAGCCCCAAGAAACTTCATAACTCAAATAAAATCATCAGATGCTCCGAGAAAACTACATCTCTCACTTTCTATGGGTTGATTGATACTTTTTTCTCTGAGATAACATAACCTAAGAAGTGAATCCGATCCATCCAAAAGTGGAATTTTGAGAGCTTAGCATATAACTGATGCTCTCTTAGTGTACTCAGAACGTTCTCAAGATGGGTAGCATGGTCGTGTTGAGTATGATATTACACCAAGATATCGTCCACAAAGACCACCACGTAAGAATCCATGTATGGATGGAACACTAGGTTCATCAGTGCCATGAAAAATGTAGGGGCATTTGTGAGACTAAACAGCATAACCATATACTTTTATAGACCATATCTGCTCTGAAAGGCTGTGAGGGGTATATCAGATAGTCTAACGTGCAACTGATGATAACTGGACATCAATTCAATCATTGAGAACATCTGAGCTCCTCAAATATGATTAAAGAGATCATAAATCATGGGCAAGGGATATCGGTTCTTGACCTTAAAATGGTTCAACTTTTGATTGTCCACACAAATCCTGAGGGTGTCGTCTGTCTTCTTCACAAATAGGATAGGAGAACCCCAGGGAGAAGTACTGGGTCAGATAATCCCTTTGCCTGTAACTTCTCCAACTACTTCTTAAGCTCCTGTAATTCTGGTTTTGACATCCTGTAAGGAGTAATGAACACTGGTGCCACTCCTGGAACAATCTCAATAGAAATTTCTACCTCTCACTCTAGAGGAAAACCTATAAAGTCCTCTGGAAAGACATATCCTAAACGATCAACCACTGGAGTAAAGTCAATCTGTAAAGTCCCCTAGTCATCCAGATATAGACTAGAAATCAAGGCCTTAAATCCTCCCAATCCGTGATGCTCGGGTCCCACTCTACTTGCATGGGCATCCCACACGTCCTTGTGAAGATAATATCCTCCCTCTGGTGACATGAAACTCACCCTGCATAAATAATAGTCGACGACTGCTTGGAAGTGAACTAGCTAGTCTATTTTGAGAATGAAATCATAGCCTATCATATCTGAGACATAGAGGTCCCATAAGGAGTGAAACCCACCTACCTCTAGAGGGCACTAATTGCACCAACATACACTCATCGTTCATGTCCTGAACGGGGTGTCTAGCATCAATATATCAGCTGATGAAAAGATGTTGAGCCCAATTCTCTCCACAATAGAAATAGATATAAAGCTATGGGAAGTCCCTGTATTGAAAAGAGCAGAAGCTAAAACTGAAGCTACTAAGAACTTAGCTTTAACTGTAGAGGTTCCGGGATATTTCTCTTGATGGTTCTACTCCACTAAAACTTTCTGGCCTACAACGCGGCCATGTGACCCTGCCTGACCACTCGGAGGAGATCCTCTCTATTGTAGTTGAAAATCGAGCAACTGGCTACCACAATCCGACTTCCACCTCAACCTAAACGGCCAGAAGAACTCTAGTTCCTAGACTGGTAAGAAACTGGTGGTACTACTCTAGAAAAAGGAGCCATATAAGAAACCATTTCACTTGATTCTGGAGAAAATATTTGGAAGAAGCGCAGAAGCTGACCCATCTTGCCGCATGATCGGCACTCCAATGGGTCTCTCGAGAAATGTGGACTTGTATGTACACTCTTCCAACACTGGTATCACACCACCTGGCTACTATAAATGCATCTCGCCTACTATGATATTCTTGTGCAGTATCCCTACGGCGGCTACCTGCTATCGGCTGGAGAAGCACTAACCCTGGATGCTGAATCGGCCTGGCCCACTCCTCCAGAATCCCTCAGATTGTGCTCTGTGATCCACACCTGGTTGACTATAGAGGATATTGAAGTCATCCTAAATATGTTCACCTGCTATCGGTTGTTGTGTCTCAGACCGTCCTCTAACTTCCGTGCAAGGAACAACTCATCACCTCCTAGAGTAGTCATGAAACACTGCAGATCTATGAAGCGAGAGGAATACTCCATAGCAGAAAGAGTACCCTGCTCCAGACTCATAAAATCTTAGGCTCAATCCACCCTCAAGGTCTCTGGATAGAATTAATCATATAAGATTCTGGGAAACTCATCCCAAGCTGTTTTCTTCTGGCATCCAAACTGTGATATCACATCCCACCACCTCTTTGCGGAGTCTCAAGGCATGTAGGTAACAAGCTTCACCCTCCTCTATGGAGGTATCTACAGATGCTCGAAGATCATTAGTGTGGCTTCTAGCCAAGATTTTTCATCCTGTGGTCCTCCATTCCTTATGAAGGTGGGAGGATGCTGTTGCTAAAAGACCCTCATCAATTATACCATCGATGAAGCAGGAGGAGGCACTCCATGAAAAGTCTGCATCATTCTCATAAATCCCTCTCTGAACTGAGGATCATCTCCTGTATCAGGTATAACAATTGTTTCCAAGACTAGCACAACTAGAGGATCTGCTGGAAGTCCCTAATCATCCATGTCTAATGTCTGATCACCGCCTTGTGACTGGCATCCAATCGAAGGATGTCTCGGTGTCATGAATCGGTAAGGTCAAACACACACCATAGATCAAGAATAAAAAGGGACTAAAAACTATAATTTCAAGAAGGTAACAAGAGGAAGAAAGCATTAATATTTTTCAAAACATGACTACATAGTGTTTTCCTTTAATCCATTCACTTGGGCATGTATTTCTTCCAAAACTTTTCTTGTAACACCCCCATCACAGGACGTGTTTTCCTAAAACATGGTGTGTACTTGAATCCTATTTCCTACCCGAATCCTTCTACACAATTAAGCCACACATCTCTCTTAAGACAAGACTAAAAGGCATGTTCAAGATAGACACAGTGTGTTCTAGACGATCTTCCCCAACCCATGTTGTTAGAGACACAATCTGATACATGGCTTACACTGCACAGCTTGTTCCGTACAGATACAACGTGTATGAGAAAGGATAAATTTGAACTGTTTTGTTAGTGAAACGAGCGGGTACTATGATCATACTACACGGTGTGTTCCATATGGACATGATGTGTATTAGAAAATACTCAGACAACCTGTGTTTTTAGATACACGATCAGACATGAGGTTAACCCAACACGGCGTGTATAGATGATACATAATGTGTTCACCCAGAGATTTCCCTATCACGTGTCTCTGCCCACACAACCTATGACATGGTTAGAGACTAAATGGCATGTATATATAGTACACATAATGTAATTAAGAAATAATTTTCCTTCCCAAATAGAAGAACACATGGAGTGTAGTCAAATCTACACGGCTTGTATTCTTGGTTTCTCTTTTATAGTAAGCCTCAAAAACTACTCTGGAGCCCAAAAAACACTAAAATAGTCCTATAAGTGCCAAATTATGATCCGTGGGGGCCCATACTACACAAAAAATAAACTATTGTCATCTTATACATGTTATAAACAAGCAAAAACAAGGAAATGATCCACCAAGTTTCAGTCAATGAGGGACCATAACACCTCAGGAACCAAAAGTTGATGTTCATTCAAAAAAATTTATAGAAATGATACCTTTTGAAACAATAGGTATTTTATCAAGAAAAATATCAAAATAGCATGCATATCTTGCACAAAATCTATCAGAGCAATATACAATTACTAATTCACCCTAAATGGCATGGCATGAATGCCTGACATATGATTTATAATAAGTGCCTATATGATGCAAGAGATTGAATTTCCTCATCTCATCGGGTTGCGACACAAATAGATCCTCAACAATATAAACAGTATCAACACAAAACATGTGAATCACCCAATGGTGAAATCAAATCATTTATAAAATTTCCAAACCTGACAAAAAAAAACAGCAATAAACGAGGTAGATTGTATTTTCCTTGTACACGGGTTAGGTACTCCCAAGAACAGCTTATTACCAAGTGCATATTCTATCCTATCCCTTGATATAGGCTCCAAAAAGGTATTCCAGAAGAAAACCTACCTCTGATACCACTTTGTAACATCCCGATTCTAGAAGCCACCCAAAGACGCCCCATACCTGGTTGGTCACATGACCTCAAGCGCATTTCCCAAAATGCCAGAGGCTGCCGACTAGCAGCGAGGGCCTTGGTTGTGATAGTGGGGAAACTATTCCCTCATTGGTAGAGTAACAAACTGGAAGAGAAATAAATATACAATAGTAGAAGCAGTAAATATCCAACACCAGTAAACAACGGAAGACTGGAAGTAATAAACTGGAGTAGACACATATATATATTAATGATCCATGATACATATGTCAAGGAAAATAGCCAAACAAGTCATAATGCTGTAATACAAAGAGTACGAAAACAATGTATAAAAGAAAACAATAAACAACCCCTCAGTATCGTAAGCCTCTTCTTGGTCTCATGCTCTCCAGCTCCATAGAAAATCAAGTGCCTGATGTTGAAGGGTTCTTGAACATATCTATACCTGCAGCAAAATAATCTGTTTTGGCCCAAAATAATGACCCTAACAGGGTGTGAGACTATATCCCAGTAGGAAACCATCCGAAGAACTATTCCTAACAGTCAGTGCATATATATGGCAAGTAATAAAAAAAGATGCAGTAAATAAGAAAGTACTCTACAATAAATAGTTACACATATCAAATAAATAGCTAATCAAGCAATGTACCCCTCTAGGAAGTACACACAACATATCCCCTCTAGTTTAGTCACAAGGATATATAATGACTCTCTGGGGAAGCACTTATAGTCAACACCCATTATAGTCAAAAGTGATTAAATACTCTCTGAGGAACTTAACACAGTCAATTCCTCTTATAGTCTAAGGTAGTCAAGGAATCTCTAAGGGAGCTCACACGGTCAATTTCCTTTATATCCCCATGTGGTCAAAGAATCTCCAATAAATCTCACTCAGTCAATTCCCCTTATAGTCTAAAATGGTTAAAAACACTCTGAGGAAGCTCACTCGGTCAATTCCCCTTTTAGACGAAAATTGTTCAAAGAATCTCTGAGGAAGCTCACTCGGTCAATTTCACATGTAGCCGAAAATGGTTCAAAGAATCTATGAGGAAGCTCACTCAGTCAATTCCCCTAATAGTCTATTACATCAGGTTCTCATAGTCCTGTGTAAGTCAATGAGAATATAAATTCAATACAGCCAAACTAAACCTCAAAAACTACTTGGCTAATCGGTCTACAACATATCAAGCATGTCAGAAATCAAACACTCAACCCTACAACACTTGGCATGGGAAAACAAGCAACGCAGCCAAAAAGGCTAAGCATGACCAAATGGTCGAAAACAGAACATGCATGGGAAAAAAATCCAAAACATATCAGTCAACCCTATCCATATCCAAAAATCCTCTACTCATGTATACTATCATAGTAGGAAATTAATAGGGGTAAAAGGGTAAACGCACAATACCCAGATTATGGGTATTGGAAAAAAATTCACATATAAGTCAAATAATTTCAATAGAAAGGCACAAACCTCAAATATTGGTGTCGGGAGATCGATATACTCCGGTGTCAGCCCTTGGATCGACCTAGAACATTGTAGATCTACAAAAATGTCTAAAACATTCAACCCACGATATCTCATGAGAGCGTAGAAATCATGAAATTAATCTCAAGTAGAAGAGAGACCTTACCGGGGTGATCCCAATGCAATCAATGGTGGTCTAATCAGAGTTAAGATGCTTGGTCAGTGGATCGGAGGATGATCATGGTCATACGAGAGCTCTCACCTGAACGAGACCTAGAAGGAGATGTTCATGGCAAGTAGACGCGACCCCAGGACATTTAATGATAAAAAGTACACGGAGTGTACCTTTTAGGTACAGGGTGTGTACTCGCCGTTTCTATACTCTTCTTTAGGCAGCATCCAGGTCACCCCCACACAACCATGTGTGTGGCCATTACCTGACCAGAACATGGACTCCTGTGATAATGCAGTACATGACGTGTACTCATAACATATACGACATGTACTTCATAAATTTCCATAAATTCCAATTTTTCTAAAAAACGACCAGAAAAGAAAGACATACCAGAAAAGAAGATTTAGGAGCTTAGATTTGTGAATCCTGATCCAGGGTTTGGGTCAAAAGTTTATTAATATAAACTACTTGGTGGTAGGTGATCATATAACGCCCCGACACCAGAAGCATAGAGTCTGTGCATTATTATGTATCATTGGTATGATCATAAAGATCAGGTCTCGAAAGACAGATTAGTTTAGTAGCCTTAAAATTACCAGATATATTAATAAGTTTTACATTACATCATAAAATAGAAAACTACAACAACGTTGTCTCCATAGACAACACTGAGATCTCATAGACTATCCCCGGAGGTCAGTCATAGTATACTTTTTTGCATCTCAGAAAAATAAAACATAGAATGGGGTGAGCTTAGATTCTCAGTAAGGATAACATTATAGCAGAATCTTTCATAATAAGAATAAACATTTAAGGCATTGTATAATACTAGAACAAAAGCCTTTTAAACTATAACTTCTGCATAATATGGAAAAGATAAAATCAACTAATTCCATTTACTTATTCACATGGATATTCTACTAGTATAATGATCATATGCAATATCAATAACCACTTTCACAATGATGGAATTCATAATACCAGACTATCATAAACACATAGTCAAGGACATGTGCCAAGACTACAAATAATATTTTTATAAGGCCTTGTACCCAGACACTAGTTTGTCTCATGAAACCTACCGATGCATTGAGGATCTATAGCAGTCTCTACTTGTCACTTACTAAGTCCAAAACATTCATCATATGAAAATTTTTAAACATAACATAAACATTTGTATTAAAACTTGCATACAAAATGTCAATAATTTATCCACAAACCATGAATAAAATAAAAATAGCACATCAACAATAAGACATAACTCATTCAACACAATATGAAAGATTGTATTGTCACAGATTTACCTCAATCGAGAATAGTGAATGATATTTACATAGATGAAAATAATCATCAAAACTATTTGAGAGAAATATCCCCCCTTTTCTTGAAAACATTTCAAAGTCACACTATTTTTCAAGAAGCCTTTTAAAACAGATTTCTAAATTAAAGTGTCCCATACCAATTTGAAACATTTAAAAGGAATTTTAATTTCAAAAATTTAATGTCAATATAAAAAAAACCTTAATTTTTTTAAAACATGTACATTAATGAGAAAGATTTAGAATAATAAATCTTTATAACATTTAAAATGATATTTTAGTTCGAGTTTGTAACAAAAAGAGAGACATATGAATACAAATAATTGAATTAATCAAAACATTGTAATATCATGAGTATAAAGGGATTCATGATATACTATGTCATGATACATTATATATACCATATAAAAGATAATTGGTGCATGACAACAATGAAGTCTCAATGGAATGTAAATTGAGATGAAATATCTTAAAAAGACTAGATCATTAGGTTAAGGTTAATCCAACGAGATAATTATGTGTTAAAAATAGAAATACACTCAATATTATTGGATAATAAATGTAAATCAATTAGATTACATTCACACATATTCTGGAAAAAACAACACCAATGAATTGGATGTTTAACTCAATAAATGGAGATTGAGTAAAAATTACTTTTATCAAGTTCGTATAGATGACTTGAAAATTTATAAATCGAGTGATTAATTGTATAAAAAGTATATCCAGAGAAAGGGGAGTGGAAATTATGACATAAGAAAATGAATAGTTACTCCACACATAATCATGAAGTAAAATAATCAATGAAGTATGCGTAAAGCTGAATGAGTGGAAATTGAAATTTCAAATTCCCTTATCGATTTGGTAATGTACGAAACATACAACCATGAAATAAGGATCAAACATTTATGATTTAAATATCCATAAATTAAAGTATATTACCCAATGAATACAATCATGGACAGTAAACACAGCACATGTGATAAATAAGTGGCAAACAATGAAAATCTCACAGAATTAAAAGTGAGATAAGAAAACCCTTACATTGTATATTTTCCTTGGTCTAGGGTAGGTTAACCTCCTGTATAAGGGTGAAAAAATTGTTATTGAATTATAAAAGAATTATATACATTAATATGATATCATATATGACATTTCAACAATGATTTGTTAATAATATCTTAGTATTATCATCGTTTCGGGTGTTAACGGAATCATTTTCCATTATATTCATTATTGTGGGATCCATATTTTTTATGGATTGGATGTATATTATTAATATCTATAATTATATCAAGCCTTTAAACATTATTTTTTATCATCTAAAGAAATTTAGTCTTGAATGGATACGATGGGGAATGAATCTCATCGCGTTCGTGGAGACGATAATCCGTACGTACGCACGAGCGACAATAACAAAATTCTGAAATTAAAATAATATATAATTGGATGGTATATCATATATACAGAATCATTATCATGTTACATTTATTATTTACATGAATTACACATCATTATTATACCCATTCAAATAATAAAGTATTGAATAACAATTACACCACGACATGGATACAGTAATCTATACGTAAGCACGTATGGTGAAATTTCATTCAAAGAATGGATAGAATAATGAATATGGTTGTACCATATTTATAATAACTTCACAATATATATATGATAATGGAGTTATTATTTTAGAATGGAAATAACAAAAAAGAAGAAGTGGAAGAAGAAAAAACGTGAAAGAGGGTGGTGAAATTATTACCTCTTCTTCAGTTTCTTTATTTCTATTTGATCAAAAGGGCTCCTTAAGATGGCTTTATGAAAAAAGGAGGGCATGCAGGATGAAGTGTGGGATGTTTAGAGTATATTTAGGCAGAGGTTGGCCGATAAAAAAGGCTTTGAATGTGTGAATTAGTGAGTAGGGAGAGTTCCCTTTTATAAGAGGGGTTAGGGGAACCTTAGGAAAAGCTAGAACTATTATATTATAATAGATTCATATTCGCTTTATAAGGGCTCACAAGTGAATTATTTAAAGTTTAATGTGAGGATAGGTTAAAAACCACTCAACCAATAGGTTTTAGACAGGTTTTGGTCACTATATTAACTCTATCTTTTTTATTTAACTCTTAGTTAAATAGTTTGACATTTATCATGTCCCTTTGTATTTTTATATTATATAGTTAATAAACATACTATATACTTCCAAGACACCCTCAAGTTATCAATTAATGATAAAAATATCATTATATAAGTCCTTTGGATGAACCTTCGATTTTTAGGAATAGAATTTCACATAATAATATAATATTTTTTTAAAAAACTCATTTATGTCAATTTTGACACTATTTAATAATTGATTTTTGTTAGTCTTCAAAACTTTATTAATTCAAACCAAATTAATTTAAGAAATAATAACATGTCATATTATCCAATGAAATTCGTTTATATCATCAAAATATTCAAAATATATTTATTTTAAAATTTACAATACCAATTATTTGATTCTTTCGTTAATAAAAAAAACACTGCATTATTATTGTGTCATAAATAAATTGTATTATTCAATGTTTAAAATTTATAAATAAAATACTATTATGTATTAAATATTTCTATATTTATAATTAATATTTATAGTTGAAAATATATCATATATATCCCTATGTAAAAATTGTTTTGATAAAAGATATATGCTTATGCCTTTTTTGTATTTACTGTAACTTAATTAATATAAAGTGTCATTATCACTTAGAAGTGGCCTCATGGGGTCCCAAAATCGACCCAAAGATGTAAATGGTCGGAAATGTATCAACCAATAAGGGTATGATATGTTTTAGGGTTATATAATATTATTATAATATTATTATATTTACCCTTATTTACCAGATTTACCCTTTAACCATGGTAAAAAAAATATTTACCGAAGTAATTATTCAAAATCTATAAAAATAAAAGTTACATATTTAAAAAATTTGGACCTCCTGATTCTAGATACAGAATATAATTTTCCAAATTCAAAACATATAAGTTGCCGAAATTAATTTAAAATTAATTCCCGTTGAAAAACAAAAAGTGTGTTTTTAAGAAATAATATTTATCAAAAGATTGGAACATGCTTATGTCCACTTAAAATTTAAAATTATGTCCAATGACCAACATTGGATTAAATGGTAAAAATATAATCTAATTATAATTTAAAATCACACAAATTCAAAATTTATCACTATTAATTATTTCGATTAAAAAGTTGTTTTTAAGTAAAACTAAGTAGTTTTCACTATTCATCAAAATATGAAAGTTATCAGAAAAGTACCAAATAACCACCCTAAGCTAATTTTGATATTCCGAATCCAAAAATGAAGTCTATTTTAAAAGATAAAATTTATAAAATTTCAAAAAGTGGGTATTACTATTCATAATGGCTAGTTTGATTGGTTGTGGTGTGTTAGAACTCGAAGTTGCGTACAACACACACTACTATATTATTCAAAGAGAAGCGTACCATGGAAGTTTGAGGTGTTATATTCTCCACTCATTCAATAAATTGCATCCTCTCAATTTTTAAAATTGGGATTTTGAATAAAATGGAAAGTCCCACATCAGAAAAAGAGTCAATAATACTATCACTTTAAAAGAAATAAAGAGAAGTACAAATGTCACCCAAGACAACCCATACCATGATTCCATGTAGGAAAACATGGTTATGGATGATAAAATAAGTGTCATGTTCTGATGGAGAAGGATAAAAAACATGATCTGGAGAAATTTAACAAGAAGAAAACAACAAACTTGTGATGGGACAAACAGTCATTAGTCTCCCAGTAGGAAAAGTAAACAGAATTTTTTTTATGTTACATTACATAAAGATGAAGAATTCATTTATGAGATTGGCTAATAACACAAATAGATATACTTACTTTTTAAATAGATTTTCATTCATTAATAAATTTCTACCACAAACTCATTTTTTTAAACAATGATTATTCAAGAAGACATAGTCACACTAGAAGAGCAAGAATAAATTTCTATAGAATCACATGATCCATGAATGATAAACTATATATTTACCTTGTCTTTAGAGATTAATCAAAACCAAAATGGATAGTATAAGATCTGATGATCCCCCAAACGGATATTCCATTACAAAAAGAAACACTAATCTTAATTTCTTAAACTAAACCAACAATACCCCAAAGTTAAATAAATACAAAACAATAAACAAATTTCCTTTAAATCCTTCAATCTAATCCAAACTAATTTTGAAACCCAAAACATAGAAAAATTTGGTTATGTAGTCTTCCACGTTAAATTGTATCTCCAAATTACATCAAATACTCTTAAAGTCGCAAACTTAAAAGTAATTAACCTAATCGCATATTCTATGGTATTGGTTAATCAATTCCATAAATAACTGAAGTCACTATAAATACACATTAAAAAATAGATAAAAATCCAACATTACTCCTCAAATTAAATCCTATAGTATTCTATGTTCCTTGGCCATATAGTGTTCCTAACAAAGTGAACATATTCCAAAATAAAATTTGTCACTTAATCATCAAATAATTTTCCTATACGAATGGTATTCATTTGATAAAACATAAGATCCCAAATCAACTTATTATTGACCAATAAAATCATTTAACTAAAAATAATTAGTCACACTAACTAGGGACTTCATGTATTCCAGTGGTAGGCGATAAATCTCAATCGCACTTTGGTTGTGGGTTAGATTGCCACACCTTTTTCTGACGCGATGGGTTGTCACACGGTTTGCGTGTCGTCCTTTTTCAAAAACTATATTTTATAACATTACCAAAATGAGAAAAATTCCTCAAAATAACCATAACATAATTTAACCACAAATTTTATCTCATACCGTTCATTTTCATCCCAAAATATAATAACTTTTAATTTCCTCAAACATAATTATCATATAAAAATAAATGGTTATTTATAACTATATACACAAGAGAAAATATAAGTCTTCCTCAAATATCATTTTCAAATGACAAACTGCAGGGTTAAAAATACAAGAGAAAATTATTCCCAAGTAATCCCATCAATAAGGAGTACTAGTAATTTTAAAAATTTCTCCAACAATTTATTTCCACATAGCTTCTTCTTTGACCAAGAAAGTATCATATAGAATAAGGAATTCACTCAAGTAATGGATAGGTCCCCTACATTTACGGAAAATAACTATAAATAGATTCTTGGGACCTTTTTTATTTTCTTCCATAGTACTCTACATTTTTCCTCGGCAATTATTCAATTTATATCCTTCTTTCCCGCATGAAAAGCATTTGTTTGTTCCATTGAGACACCTTCTTAGGTGTCTCCTTCCACATTTCCAACATGATGGAAATTTAGGATTATTTTCTCCATGGTCTCCACTACTGAAGATCTTATCATTCATCAACTTTCTCTTCTTTGTTGAGTCCGAGAGTTGGTTAATATATATTTTGTTGATCATTTTTTTAACAAATGATTTGTCATGAACATGATATCTTTTACGCCTATCAACATTCCATTTTTTTGCTCATTTCCACCACTGTTACCACCTTGTAAATCATTCTCAAAGTTACTATGACTTCCTTGGAATCCAGCCATTGACTAAAACCATAAAGCATTGTGTGAGTAACAGTAGTCATAAAATCATTTATAGAATATCATGACACCATATTCAAAATTTGATACACATGAGGATTAACCAAGGTCATTTATTCTCATATTATATCAAAATAATTCAAATCGGTTTGTAAGGAAAATGTAAATTATCCTAAGAATATCCCCCGGGAGTGTCGTAACCAAGAGTGCAGCAAGGCCCGTTGTCGTGCACCCATTCCCCATCGAGTCTAGATCAAAGTGGTGTTTTCGGGTTTTATCCTAGGTACATCTGTGCCAGAGCCGCCTCTACCTGCTCGTATCCAGACATGGATGTATTACTCGACAAACTACCAAAATATCTACAATACCAAAATTATAGAAAGTTTTTCTAAACTAAGCGTCAAAGTCTATCTTAGTTCTATGTGCTCTAATCATAATTTATCTAAATCTAGTTTCCAAGTATTATACTAATCATCTTCTGATAAAAACTATAACACCCCAACCCCAGAATCCCAGATTCGGTGCATTATTTTGAATCATTGGAATGATCATAAAAGTTCAAGTCTTGAAAGACTGATTAGTTTAGTATCCTTGGAAGTAATAGATACATTCATAAGGTTTACATTACATCATAAAATGAAAAACTACAACACCATTGTCTCCATATAAAATACTGATATCGCATAGAATATCCCTGGAGGACAGTCATAATATACTTATTTTCATCCTGGGAAAATAAATCATAGAATGGGGTGAGCTCAGATGCTCAGTAAGGATAACATTATAGTGGAAACTTTCATAAATAAACATAAAAATTTAAGGCAATGTATAAGACTGGAACAAAAGACTTTTAAACTTAAACATCAGCAAAATATGTCACAAATAAAATCAAATACTTCCACTTACTTATTCACATGGTTATTCTACTAGTCGAATGATAATATGCAATATCAATAACCACTTTCATAATGATGGAATGCATAATTCTAGACTATCATAACCACATAGTCAAGGCCTTGTGCCATGATAAAAAATAAGATTTTTTCAAGGCCTTGTGCCAAGACACTATTTTGTTTCATGAGACCTACCAATTCTTCAAGGAGCTATAGCGAGCTCCACCCGTCACTTACTATGCCCATTTCATTCATCATATGAAAATTTTGAAACATAACATAAACAGTCGTATAAAAACTAGTATACAAAATGTGAATACTTTATCCACAAACCATGAGTGGTATAAAAATAGCACATCCATAGTCAAACATAAATAATTCAATAAAATATGGAAGCTTTTATTGTAACAGATTAACATCAATCGAGAATAATGAAGGATATTGAAATAGATGAAAATAATCATCAAAACTATCTGAGAGAAATATCCCCCTTTTCGTGAAAACATTTAAAAGTCACACTATTTGTCAAGAAGCCATTTAAAATAGATTTTTGAATCAATGTGTCCCATACCACTTTGAAACTTTTAAAAGGAATTTATTTTTTATAACTTTAATGTCCATATAAATTAATCCTTAAAACCATTTTTAAAACATGGACATTAATGAGAATAATTTTGAATAATAAATCCTTATAAAATTTAAAATGATATTTTAGTTAGAGTTCATAACCAAAAGAGAGACACTTGAATACAATTAATTGAGGTAATCAAAACATTATAATATCATGAGAATAAATGAATTCATGATATACTATTCCAAAGTACATTATATACACCATATAAAAGATAATTGGTGTATGATTACAATGAAGTCTCAATGGAATGTAAATTGAGATGAAATATCTTATAAATAATGTATGCTTAGGTTAAGGACAAACCAATGACATAATTATGTGTGAAAAATATAAATACACTCAATATGATTGGATATTCAGTGTAAATAAATCAGAGGACATTCACACATATTCTTTTAAAAACAACACCAATGAATTGGATGCTTCACTCAATAAGTGGAAATTGAGTTAAAATTACTCCTATCAAGTTCATACCACTGACTAGAGAATTTATCAATGGAGTGATTAAGTGTATCAAAATTACATCCAGAGACAGGGGATTGGAAGTTATGACATAAGCAAATGAATAGTGATTCCACATGTAATCTTGATGTAAAATAATCAATAAAGTATGCATAAAGCCGAATGAGTGGAAATTGAACTTTCAAATTCCCTTATCGATTTGGTAACTTATGAAACATTCACCCATGAAATAAGGATCAGAAAACTATGATGTAAATATCCATGAATTAATGTACATTACATAATGAATACAATCATGGTCAGTACACACACCACATGCAATAAATATGTGGCGAACAATGGAAATCTCACGGAATTAAAAGTGAGATAAGAAGCCCCTTACTTTGTACTTTTTACTTGGTCGAGGGTAGGTTAACCTCCTGTATAATAGTGAAACAATTTTTTTTAATTATAAAAATATTATATACATTATTATGATATCAAATATGATCTTTTAACATTTAGTTGTTAATAATATCTTAGTATTATCGTCGTTTTGGGTGTTAATAGAATCATTTTCCATTACATTCTTTGTTATGTGAGACATATTTTTTATTGATGGGATGTATTTTATTCATATATATAATGATATCATGTCTCTAAATTTTTTTTTAATCATCAAATAAAATTTATTCTTGAATGGATATGATGGGGAATGAATCTCATCGCGTTCAGGGAGACGGTAATCCGTACGTACGCACGGGCGACAATATCACTCATTAGATATTAAATTAATATATAATTGGATTTTATATCATTTATAAAGAATCATTATAATGTTATATTTATTATTTACATGAATTATACATCATTATTATACCCATTCAAATAATAAATTAGTGAATAACAATTACACCATGATGTGGAGGCGGTAATCCATACATACGCAAGTATGGTGACATGTCATCCAAAGGATGGATAGAATAATGAAGATGGTTGTACCATATTTATAATAACTTCACAGTATATAGATGATACTGGAGTTATTATTTTATAATGGAAATAACAAAAAAGAAGAAGTGGAAGAAGAAAAGAACTTGAATGAGGGTGGTGAAATTATTACCTCTTCTTCGGGTTATTCCTTTCGATTTGATAAAAATTTCTCCTTGAGTTGGCTTTATGACCAAAGGAGTGCCTTTAGGAAGAATTGAGGGAAGTTTAGAGGATATTGGGGTAGGGTTCGGCCAAGCCAAAAGGCTTTGAAGTTGTGAATTAGTGAGTAGGTGGAGTTCCCTTTTATAAGAGGGGTGAGGGGCACCTTAGGAAAAGCTAGAAATATTATTTTATAATAAATTCATATTTGGGTTCTAATAGCTCCAAAGTAAATTATTTAAAGGTTAAGGTGATTATAGGTTGAAAACCACTCAACCAAATGATTTTAGATAGGTTTGGGTCACTTTATTAACTTTATCTTTTTGATTTAACTGATTGTTAAATAGTTTATCATTTACCAAGTCTCTTTGTATTTTTATATTATATAGTTAATAAACATACTATATACTTATTAGAGACCCCAAAGTGGTCAATTAATGATACACCTATCATTATATAAGTTCTTTGTCCGAACCATAGATTTTTGATAATAGAATATCAATTAATAATATAATATTTATTTTACAAACTCATTTTGGTCAGTTTTGACACTATTTAATAATTGATTTTTGTTAAAGTCATAAAAACGTTATTAATTCAAAATAAATTCATTTAAGCAATAATAACATTTTATATTGACCAATAAAATTCGTGTATGTCATCAAAACTTTCAAATAATATTTAATATAACATTTATTATACCAATTATTTGATTCGTTCATTAATAAGGAAAATAGTTCATCATTTTTGTGTCATAAATAAATTTAATTATTCATAGTCTAAAAATTATATATAAAATACAATTATGTATGAAATATTTTTATATTTCTTTTGAATATTTATAGTTGAAAATATAACATATATTGTAGAGACCTGAAGCTTAACGTACATGGAAATTACATTACTTTTGAGGAATACTTAGTACATAACAAAAACACACACACAAGGACCGTAATAGTTTAGTGTCTTTGGAAACTCAGAATATAATCTTTTAATCCTGGTGAAAGATCTTCAACATCTCCTATAAAGATCTTACTTTTTTTTACCTAAAAACTTTTTTATATCCTGGGGAAAGGAAAACATAAAAGGGTGATCTCAAATGCTCAGTAAGGGTAAACAAAAAAATATCAATCACATCATATTCATAAGAACATAACATTTTGAAAATCTTAACCTGCAAAAGAGATCATAATATCATAACATGGGATAAATCATAGTAGTGAAATGTAATAAAAATTATAATATCTTAAAACATGAAACTTTGTGGAATACACACATAATCATAGATAATCATTTCTTATTATTCAAGACTCATTTCCAAGACTATCTTTGTGGACAAATTCCATTTCTGAACCGAGTTCATTCCTCGTTTCAGTCCTGTTTCACTGAACTAGTTTAACCTGCTGTTCTAGCCATGTCTATCTCATGAGATATAAAATCTTTACCCAATGAAATGGAGGGAGATATAGGTCCCACCCATCTCATAATGATACCATTCTTATGTGTTCCACAAAATCATAAACCATACATCAAGCATAACCCATGTAATAAAAATGGGAATCTTAAACATCATGACATCATAAAACAATTCATATAAGATAAAGGAATTCATAAAAATAATTCCATCACAACATAATAAAATCAATGTAATAATAGGGATAGAAACAGAACCCTTTATTATATTAGATGGAAAATAATTTTGATAAAACACTTGAACTCCATTCTTGAGGAAAATATCCTTTCTACTTCAAAAACACTTTTCCTTTCTTAACATGTCGTACAATTCTAAACTAAAAGAAGTTTATTAAAAATAAAATTAAAAATTTGTAAAGGAATATTCTCGGAAAAAATGTTTTAAAAATCCATTCATGCCGTATAAGTTAATAAAAATATTCTTCTCGTAATTTTCTTTGAAAAGTCAAAAAGTACCTCGTACGAAAAACGAAAAAAGATTCCTTTCATATCTTTTAGTAAAAACTCACCAAAGGGTAAACATGGATTTAAAAAATTGTAGGTTGATGGAAATAATATTACATATTGAGGAAACATGTATGTGGATGATAAAATACACCCCAGTAAATACCAAAATACAAACAATCCCGGATAAAAATTAGATTGTGATATTTCCCTTACCTTAGGTCTGATTTTCTTCGTAAGTGTCCTAACCTCCTGTATAATGATTCAAATAATGTTATTGACTTATTATAGAATCATACTTATTTTTATGATATCATATATGTTCATATTCTTAGCTTCTTATTAGTAATACTTCATTACTACTTGTTATTCGGGTGTTTATTACTTTTTGTTCTTATGCGTGTTTTGTCGAATAAATTGTTATTCTTATTTTTAGGTTATATATACCTCATTTCCAGATTGGTATTAGTGTAATATATTCATACATTCAATTCATTTATATAATCATTATGCAATGAAGATCATGTAGAACGAGTCGCATCATATCGTGGAGATGGTATTCCGTACGTACGCACGAGCGATGATATCGTTCCCATGATCATGGAATTGTAATGGAGTGTATATATACAATTTCAGAATCCATATAACTTTACAATAATCATATATAGTTATTATTTACACCATTATACCCATCCAAGTAAGGTGGTGGTGGAAAATAGATTATACCACGGCGTGGAGACGGTATTCCGTACGTACGCACGCGTGGTGATTTCATTTTCCTTAGGATGGATAGATGGTGAAATAGGGTTGTTTCATACTTATAAAAACATATAAGTATATTAGTGATACTGATGTTATTACTTAATAATGAAACAACTAAATAAGAAGAAGTGGAAGAAGAAATAAAGAAGAAAGAATCGGTAATAGACATTACCTCTTCTTTGAAGCGCTTCTTTGAGACCTCCTTTTAGGACACTAAAATTAGTATTTGAAGAATACCATGACCTCTAGGATGTCTCTAGGGAAGTGGAGAGAAGAAATTGGTAGAGTTTGGCTGAGCGTGAAGGCTAAAAGTGTTGTGAGGAAGAGGGGGAGGAGGTGCCCTTTTACAAGGGAGGAGAGGGGCTCTTTTGGAAAAACCAAAAATATTATTTTATTATAAAGCCAAATTGATTTATTTTGAAGATAAGGTGGGGATGGGTCGAAATCCTCTCATCCAATAGAATTTATACAAGTTTAGGTTCCTATTTTAAACTTGTCATTTAGATTTAACATTAAGTTTGATAATTTTACTTTTACCGTGTCTTTTTGTGTTCTTACACTATAAGGTTAATAAACTTACTATAACAAGCCAAACGAACCCCAAGTTGTTTATTATTAATATATATAAACTTATATAAGTCATTTGGCCGAACCTTAGATTTTTAGAAATAAAATAACAATTAATAATTTAATATTTGTTTTAAAAACTATTTTATGTCAATTTTGACACTATTTAGTAATTGATTTTTGTGAAAATCATAACAGAATGATTAATTAGAAAGAAGTTAATTAAATCAATACTAAAATGTCATATTAACCTATAAAATTAGTGTAATTCATAAAAATTCTCAAATTACATTTATTTGGGTATTTATAACATCAATCATGTCAATATTTCATTAATAAGATAATTACTGCATCATCTTTGTGTCATAAATAAATTAACTTATTTAAAGTCTAAAAATTATAAATAAAATATCATTATGTTGGAAATATTTTTATATTTATAATGAATTTTTATAGTCGAATTTATCTTATGTGTAACCCTATATTAAAAATACTTTAGTTATTAAACATTGTTTTTAACTATTTTAACCCTTCTTTAAATAAATTGATAATAAATGTCCTAATCTAATCCAAGTGGGCCTAAATGGTCATATTTTATTCCTAAGGTTGTTTTTGGTCGAATTTCACTTATCCAATAGAATTAGGGCATGTTTTAGGGTAATAATAATACCATTTTTACCATTAACTACCCTATTTACTTTTAACCGTGGTAAAAAAAAGTAAAAAATTAACTATTCACCAAAAAATTATTTTCATCTCATTGAACCACATTTTAGTTCTTGATATTAACCGTGTGTCTTGGATTTTCGAAATTCTACTCACAGAAGCGGTAAAATTATGTTTTATGAAAAATTCAGTTTTTTAACTACCACTTAGTGGTTTCACTATTCATCGAAAAATGAAAGTTTCCAGAAAAATACCAAAAATTAGGCCTAAGATATATTTGATATTATGAATTCAAAAATGATGTTTCTTTTACCAAATTCAAAACATATCAGTTACATTTACTAATTTAAAAATTAATTCCCGTCGTCAAAACAAATAGCGTGTTTTTAAAAGATAATAACTATCAAAATATTGACACTTGTTTGTGTCTGGTTTAAATGTGAAATTACATTCAATGAACATCATTTTATTAAATTGTAAAAATATATTCTAAATATGCTTTAAAACCACTCAAATTAATAATTTATCACTATTAATTATTTCGATTAAAAAAGTTATTTTTAATTAAAATTTAGTAATTTTCACTATTCATCAGAATATGAAAGTTATCCGAAATGTACCAAAATTCCACCCTAAGATAATTTTGATATTTCGAATCCAAAAATGAAGTCCATTTTGAAAAATAAAATTTACAAATTTTCAAAAAGTGGTTATCACTATTCATAACGGCTAGTTTTAAAAATATTTTAATAGCATATCATTGTTTAGTGAAACTTGGTATTGCGTACGACACAAGCTATTGAGGAAGGCCGTGGTTGCGTGTAAAGAATGTCAAGATATTGTTCTGTGTAGTGAAAGATTTCTTTGATGATTTATATAACATAAAAACAAAATATTTCTCATAAAAGTCTCGGGTGTTACAATCTACCCCCCTTAAAATGAATTTCGCCCTCGAAATTCATCACTTTATAACAAAAAGATGAGGATACCTCTCCCTCATCATATCCTCATGCTCCCATGTAGCTTATTCTAATTGGTGGTTCCTCCATAAATCTTTCAGCAATCGAGTGGTCTTTTTCGTAGGACTTTTTCGCTACGATCCAGAATCTCTATCGGCTATTATTCATAAGAAAGATCTTGCTATAGCGGTACAACTTCTGAGCTGAGTACATGTGAAGGATCAGGTATGTACTTTCTCAAGAGAGATACATGGAAAACATCGTGAACTTGAGAGAGATTCGGTGGAAGCGCCAATCGGTAAGCAACCTTTCCAACACGATCCTGTATTTCGAAAGGACCGATATATCTAGGGCTCAACTTCCCCTTCTTTCCAAATCTCATGACCCTATTCCAGGGAGATATTCGTAAGAACACATTATCACCCACTTCAAACTCTAGGTCATTTCTTCGGTTGTCAGCATAACTTTTCTGTCGACTCTGAGCTGCTATTATGTGTAATTGAATAGATCAGACCTTTTCTGCCATCTCATCAACAAGATCAGGTCCTAATAGCTTTCGTTCATCAACTTCATCCCAGCAAGTTGGAGACCTGCATTTCTTTCCATAGAAAGCTTCATAAGGAGACATCTGAATACTGGAGTGAAAGCTATTATTATAAGAAAATTCCACCAGAGGTAGGTGTTGATCCCAACCACCTTTGAAATCCATAGAGAAATCACTCAACATATCTTCTAGAGTTTGAATTGTTGTCTCAGACTGACCGTTTGTTTGAGGATGATAAGCATTGCTGAAACTCAACTCTGTATCCAGAGTATGCTGAAGACTTCACCGGAACTTCGAGGTAAATCTCGGATCCCGATCAGATATAATAGAAAGTGGTACTCCATGCAATCTTACCACTTCCTTTACATATATACTGGCAAGCTTATCTAGAGAGAAATCCTCTCTAATAGCAATGAAGTGTGCAGACTTTGTAAGATGATCAACTATGACCTAGATAGCATTATTGCCTTTGGTTGTTTTAGGAAGTCCTGTGACAAAGTCCATAGTGATGTTTTCCCATTTCCATTCGGGTATGGGTAATGGTTGTAACATACACTTAGACTTCTATCTCTCAGCTTTAACTTGCTGAATAACCAAGCATCGAGAGACATATTCAACAACATCTCTTTTCATGCCATCCCACCAGAAGTACTCTTTCATGTCCCTATACATCTTCCCGCTTCCAGGATGAATAGAGAATGAAGAACTATGAGCCTCATCCAGCATCTCCTTCTTTAATTCGGGGATGGGAGGAACACAAACCGGATTCCTGAACTTTATTATCCAACCACAATCAAGGTTGAATTCCGGAATATTTTTCACCTTCTTTTGTAACTCTACATCTTCTTTCTGCGCCTCTTTAATCTTCACATGTATAGATGGTTGAACATTCATCTGAGAAAGATACGATTTCCCCCTTCCATTATAATTCCAAGATCCATCCTTTGTAAATCCAAAAATATTGGATCTTTTGTGATCCTCATCATGGATAAACTGGCATGGTCTTGTCGACTTAATGCATCTACCACCTTGTTTTCTTTCCCAGGGTGGTAATGAATTGAGCAGTCGTAATCCTTAATCAGCTCCAACCATCTTCTTTGGCGCATATTCATCTCCTTTTGTGTGAAAATATACTTTCAACTTTTATGATCTGTATAAATATCACACCTTTCTCCATAAAGATAGTGCCTCGAAATCTTTAATGCAAATATTACCGCAGCTAACTCCAAATCATTAGTTGGGTAATTTTTCTCATGGATTTTCAACTGTCGTGAGACATAAGCTATCACCATATCATTTTTGATAATAAAACACCCCAATCCCTTCTTGGATGCGTCACTGTAGATCACAAACCTTTCTCCACTACAAGGAAGTGTGAGCACAGGTGCACTGGATATCCTTCTTTTCAACTCCTTGAAATTCTCTTCACATTCTTCCGTCCAGACAAACATAACTCCTTTCTGAGTCAACTTGGTGAGTGGATTAGATAATCGTTAAAAATCTTTCACAAAACATCGATAATATCCAGCCAAACCAAGAAAACTTCAGATCTCAGTTACTGTTGTTGGTCTCGACCATCTTTCGATAACCTCTATTTTTGCTGGATCCACAGATATACCCTCATTTGAGATTATGTGACCCAAAAATGAAACTCTTTGAAGCCAAAATTCTCACTTGGTAAAATTGGCATAAAGCTTCTCCTTTCTCAGGGTCTTCAATATAATTCTCATGTGATATTTATATTCTTCCTTTCTCTTTGAATATAAAAGAATATCGTCTATAAAGACTACCATAAACGGATCAAGAAAGTCTCTAAAGAATATATTCATTAGATCCATGAAGATAGTGGGGGCATTAGTAAAACCAAATGGAATCACTATAAATTCACAGTGTCCATAACTTGTACGGAAAGCCGTCTTTGGTATATCCTCCCTTTTTGACCCTTAATTGATGATACCCTGAACGAAGATCAATCTTGGAAAAGTATTGAGCTCCGCATAGTTGGTCAAATAAGTCATCAATGCGTGGGAGAGGATACTTGTTCTTGATAGTGATCTTGTTAAGTTCTCGATAATCAATGCAGAGTCTCATTGATCCATCTTTCTTCTTAACAAATAGAACAGGTGCTCCCCAAGGTGATACACTAGGGCTTATGAATCCCTTATCAAGATTCTCTTGGAGTTTCTTCTTCAATTCATGCAACTCAATTGGGTCCATTCTATAAGGTGTCTTTGAAATAGGTAAATCACCTGGTACGAGTTCTATTGAAAAATCAACTTCACGATTTAGTGGAAGACCCGACAATTCCTCCGAAAAGACATCATCAAACTCCCGTACAATGGGAATATTCTTAATTGTGAGTTTCTCACCAACCATTTGAGATAAATAACCTTCATTCAGTGGAATAAAGGCCCTTAAGATGGAAGAATTTTCCACTGGAAGGTTATGTTCATCCTGGCATTGATAGATGATCATAGATTGATCTGGAATATGAAATGTGACTTCCCATCTTTGGGAATAGATATGAGCTCCATATAAAGAAATCCAATCCATGCCAAGAATCACATAAAAATCCACTATAGTAAGGATCACAAGATTTGCAGGAAGCACATTCCCACAAACTTCAATCGAGGAAGAATTATAAACTTTTGATGCGACTGTTGTGCCATTAGGTGTTTTCACAGCTAACTCAACATCTAATTGTTGATGTAATACAGTGATACCCTTAGAAAAATCTTCAGAAATAAAAGAGTGGGTGGATCCAGAATCAAATAAAACATTTTCTTCTTTAGAGTGGATGGTAAGTGTACCTTTCACCACATCGTTATCGTACACCACATCACTGATAGAAATTGCATGCGACTTTCCTTTGTCTTTAGCCTTAAGATTTTGTTGATGTCGATCATCATCAACAACCCTTGGATTAGGGAATTTATTGACATAATTCCCCATCTACTTGCACTTGAAACATTGAAGTATAGTAGGTTCATTCTATGTGTCCCTTCCTTTGTTTGCATCATTAGAAATCTTCTTCCAATCATTGCGGCATTCGAATGCTCGATGACCTTCCTTTCCACATTTTAAAAATTTACTTGTCCCTTTAAGAAAACTCCCTCTATGTTTCATTCCACACTTTGAGCATAAGGGAAATCTCATCTTCTTTTTAGTGTGCTCTTTAGATTTTCCTTTGAATTCCATTTTCCTCTTCTTATCAAACCCATATGACTGATGGGTTACTCCAATCTCCATATCAACATTGAGAGCACATCGAACGATTTCCTCGTAGCTATTGAAGTCCCTTATGGCTAAGGCCCTTCGAAGACTTGGTTTTAAGCCACTAAATAATCGATCGATCTTACTCTCAGGTTGGATAATAATACCAGAAGCGTACCTTGCAAGTCTTGTAAAATTTTCTTCATAGGTACCACCAAATTCATAATCCTTTTGCTTCAGTTCAAGAATCTCTTTCTCAAATCTTTGTTTGGATAATACGAGGGAAGTACTTATTGAAAAATAAGTTCTTGAACTCGTCCCATTCCATGGACTAAATTTCATCTCATTTCCTCGTATTCTTGATAAGATTCCACCATTGATCAGTATCACCTTCCAAACGATACACTGCTAAGATGACTTTATCATGTTCAGAACATTGAAGAATTGAAAATATCTTTTCAATAGTACTAATCCATTGTTCAGAAACTAATGGATCAGTAGACCCGCTGAATAATGGTGGATGCTGCCTCATGAAGGATTCAACAGAATGTTTCTCCTTCCTTTGCTCGTTTGGAAGTCCTACAAGATTCATAGCTTGAGAAAGTTGTGTGAGCATGGCTACAAGATTTTGCATTCCATCTCTCATAACGTTTGGTTGCTCAGGGGGACAATCATTGCATTGCCCATCACATTCCGCATTAACACGGTTCCTTCGGGTTCCAGCCATTGACTAAATCCAAGAATAATAGTGTGATAAACACTAATTATAATAGGAAAACCACATAATCAAGAATAAAATTTCACACTTAAAGTATTATCCTAGGTTATTCATGGCCATTTCTAAAACACTAAGATTGTGTTCTATGCTTAGACTTAACCTTAGGGTTCTTACTAAGTCTTTCACATCCTAGTTTCCAAAGGTTGACTATACCTTTCCTCTGATACCAACTGTAGAGACGCGAAGCTTAACGTACATGGACATTACATTACTTTTGCAGAATACTTAGTACATAAAAAAAAAACACACACAAAAGGACTGTAATAGTTTAGTATCATTGGAAACTCGGAATATAATATTTTAATCATGGTGAAAGATCTTCAACATCTCCCATAAATATCTTCTTTTTATACCTAAAACCTTTCTTTATATCCTAGGGAAAAGAAAACATAAAAGGGTGAGCTCAAATGCTCAGTAAGGGTAAACAAAAGAAATATCAATCACATCATATTCATAAGAACATAACATTTTGGAAATATTAACATGCAAAAGAGATCATAATATCATAACATGGGATAAATCATAGTAGTGAAATGTAATCCCAATAAAAATATCTTAAAACATGAAACTTTGTGGCATACAGAAATAATCATAGATAATAATTTCTTATTAGTCAAGACTCATTGCCAAAAATATCTTAGTGGACAAAGTCCATTTCTGAACCGAGTTCATTCCTCGTTTTAGTCATGTTTCACTGAACCGGTTGAACCTGCAGTTCCAGCCATGTCTATCTCATGAGATATAAAATATTTACCCAATGCATTGGAGGGAGATATAGGTCACACCCATCTCATAAAGATACCATTGTAATGTGTGCCACAAAATCATAAACCATACATCAAGCATAACCCATGTAATAAAAATGGGAATCATAAACATCATGACATCATAAAACAATTCATATAAGATAAAAGAATTCATAAAAATAATTCTATCACAACATAATAAAATCAATGTAATAATAGGGATAGAAATACAACCCTTTATTATCTTATATGGAAAATAATTTTGATAAAACACTTGAACTCCATTCTTGAGGAAAATATCCTTTCCACTTCAAAAAAACTTTTCCATTCTTAACATGTCATACAATTCTATACTAAAAGAAGTTGATTAAAAATAAACTTGAAAATTTGTAAAGGAATATTCTTGGAAAAAATGTTTTAAAAATCCATTCATGCCATATAAGTTAAAAAAACATTCTTCTCGTAATTTTGTCGGAAAAGTCAAAAAGTACCTCATACGATAAACGACAAAAGATTCCTTTCATATCTTTTACTAAAAACTCACCAAAGGGTGAAAATGGATTTAAACAATTTTAGGTGAATGGAAATAATATTACATATTGAGGAAACATGTATGTGGATGATAAAATACACCCTAGTAAATACCAAAGTATAAACAATCTTGCTTAAAAATGAGATTGTGATATTTCCCTTACCTTAGGTCAGATTTGCTTCGTAAGTGTCCGAACCTACTGTATAATGATTTAAATAATGTTATCTACTTATTCCAGAAACATACTTATTTTTATGATATCATATATGGTCATATTCTTATCTTCTTATTAGTAATATTTCATTACTACTTGTTATTCGGGTGTTTATTACTTTTTGTTCTTATGCGTGTTTTGTCGAATAAATTATTATTCTTATTTTTAGGTTATAGATGCCTCATTTCCAGATTTATATTAGTGTAATATATTCATTCATTCAATTCAGTTATATAATCATTATGCAATGAATATCTTGTAAAACGAGGCATATCACATCGTGGAGATGGTATTCCGTACGTACGCACGAGCGATGATATCGTTCCCATGATCGTGAAATTGTAATGGAGTGTATATATACAATTTCATAATCAATATAACTTCACAATAATAATATATTGTTATTATTTACACCATTATACCCATCCAAGTAAGGTGGTGGTGGAAAATAGATTACACCACGACGTGGAGACCTTATTCCGTACGTACGCACGCGTGGTGATTTCATTTTCCGTAGGATGGATAGATGGTAAAATAGGTTTGTTTAATACTTATAATGACATATCAATATATTAGTGATACTTATGTTATCACTTCATAATGAAACAACTAAAGAATAAGAAGTGGAAGAAGAAATAAATATGAAAGAATCGGTAACGGACATTAGCTCTTCTTTGAAGCGCTTCTTTGAGACCTCCTTTTAGGACACTAAATTTGTCTTTGAAGAAGACCAGGACCTCTAGGGTGTCTCTAGGGAAGTGGAGAGAATAAATTGTCAGGGGTTGGCCGAGCTTGAAGGCTCAATGTGGGGTGAGGAAGAGGGGGAGGAGGTGCCCTTTTATAAGGGAGGAGAGGGGCTCTTTTGGAAAAACTAAAAATATTATTTTATTATAAAGCCAAATTCGGTTTTAAATAGCTCCAAATTGATTTATTTAGAAGCTAAGGTGGGGAGGGGTCTAAATACTCTCATAAAATATAATTTAGAAAAGTTTAGGTTCCTATTTTAACCTTATCATTTAGATTTAACATTAAGTTTGATAATTTTACTTTTACCGTGTCTTTTTGTGTTCTTACACTATAAGGTTAATAAACTTACTATAACAAGCCAAACTAACCCCAAGTTGATTATTAATAATATATATAACCTTATATAAGTCTTTTGGCCGAAAATTAAATTTTTAAGAATAAAATAACAATTACTAATATAATATTTTCTTTAAAAACTATTTTATGTCAATTTTGACACTATTTAGTAATTGATTTTTGTGAAAATCATAACAGAATTATTAATTCTAAAAAATTTAATTAAATAAATAATAACATGTCATATTAACCTATAAAATTAGTTTAATTCATAAAAAGTCTCAAATTACCTTTATTTGGGTATTTATAACATAAATTTTGTCAATATTTTATTAATAAGATAATTACTACATCATCTTTGTGTCATAAATAAACTAACTTATTTAAAGCCTAAAAATTACAAATAAAATATCATTATGTAGGAATTATTTTTATATTTTTAATGAATACTTATAGTCGAATTTATCTTATGTATAACCCTATATTAAATATGCTTTATTTATTAAACATTGATTTTAACTATTTTAACCCTTCCATAAATAAATTGATAATAAATGTCCTAATCTAATCCAAGTTGGCCTAAATGGTCATATTTTATTCTAAGGTTATTTGTGATCTAATTACACTTATCCAATCGAATTAGGTCATGTGTTATGGTAATAATAATATCATTTTTACCCTTAACTACCCTATTTACTTTTAACCGAGGTAAAAAAAGTAAAAAGTTACTATTCACCAAAAAATTATTTTCATCTTATTGGACCAAATTTTAGTTCTTGATATTAACCACGTTTCTCAGATTTTCGAAATTCTACTCACAGAAGCTGTAAAATTATGTTTTATGAGAAATTCAGTTTTTTAACAACCACTTAGTGGTTTCACTATTCATCAAAAAATGAATGTTTCCAGAAAAATATAAAAAATTAGGCCTAAGATATATTTGATATTATGAATTAAAAAATGATGTTTATTTTACCAAATTCAAAACATATCAGTTACATTAACTAATTTAAAAATTAATTCCCATCGTTAAAACAAATAGCGTGTTTTTAAAAGATAATAACTATCAAAAGATTGACACTTGTTTATGTCTGGTTTAAATGTGAAATTACATCCAATGAACAACATTGTATTAACTTGTAAAAATATATTCTAAATATACTTTAAAACCACTAAAATTAATAATTTATCACTATTAATTATTTCGATTAAAAAAGTTTTTTTAATTAAAATTTAGTAATATTCACTATTCATCAGAATGTGAAAGTTATCCGAAAAGTACCAAAATTTCACCCTAAGCTAATTTCGATATTCTGAATCCAAAAATTAAATCCATTTTGAAAAATAAAATTTATAAAATTTCAAAAAGTGGTTATCACTATTCATAACGGCTAGTTTTAATAATATTTTAATAGCATATCGTTGTTGAGTGAAACTCGGTATTGCGTACGACACAAGGTTTTGAGGAAGGTCGCGGTTGCGTGTAAAGCAAGACAAGCTAGTGTTTTGTGTAGAGAAATATTCCTTTGATGATTTATATAACATAAGAAAAAAATATTTCTCATAAAAGTCTCGGGTGTTACATATATAACCCTATTAATTTTTTTTTCTAAAAGATAAATGCTTATGTCATTTTTGTATTTACTTTAACTAAATTAATATAAAGTGTCATTATCACTTAAAAGTGGCTCCATGGGGTCCCAAAATAGACCAAAAGATGTCCATGGTCAGACATGTATCATCCAATCAGGTTAGGAAACATTTTAGGGTAATTTAATATTATTTTAATATTATTTATTTTACCCTTATTTACCGGATTTTCCCTTTAACCATGGTAAATAAAATATTTTCCGAAATAATTATTCGAAATGTCTAAAAATAAAAGTTACCTATTTACAAAAATTTTCCCCCTAATTCTGCATATTGAATCCATTTTTTTAACTCAAAACACAAAATTTTCAGAAATTAATTTAAAATTAATTCCTGTTGTCAAAACAAAAAGCATGTTTTTAAGAAATAATAACTATCAAAAGATTAGCACATGCTTATGTACAGAATAAATGTGAAATTATTTCCAATGACCAATATTGGATTAAATGGTAAAAATATAATCTAATTATACTTTAAAATTACTCAAATTAATAATTTATCACTATTAATTATTTTGACTTAAAAAGTTGTTTTTAATTAAAATTTAGTAATTTTCACTATTCATCAAAATAAGAAAGTTATCAGAAAAGTACCAAAAATTCATCCTAAGATAATTTTGATATTATGTATCCAAAAATGAAGTCCATTTTGAAAGATAAAATTTATAAAATTTCATAAAGTGGGTATTACTATTCATAATGGCTAGTTTGATTGGTTGTGGTGTGTTAGAACACAAAGTTGTAAAGAACACACGCTACTATATTATTTAATGAGAAGAATGCCGTGGAATCTTGTGGTCTTACAGATCATCAGGTGGAGAGGACTAAGTCTCAACTTGAGACTGAACCTCTTGTTTTTATTCGCTCTGTAGTTTGTCATGTGTTTTAATATGATATGTTTTCATTCATTTCACATTAAGATAAACTGATATATGATAGTTTTTTAGAAAGTGATTATATATATTTGAATCTGTATATTAGTTTCAAAATTTTGACTAATATTTAGATAAGTAAATCTGAGAACTAATCAATCTCTTGAGAAATTAATTGAACATTTAGGACTTTTGTTAATTCACTACAAACTGAATTTTATTACATTGTTCATGGTATTATTTTAATGAACCAATTTTTAAATAGTCATTTGTATAGATACTCAATCCACCCCCACTTGAGAGATCTACTCTGACCAACATTTGGTATCATAGGGAAAAAATTGAAAGATATTATCAGTTTTTCAAATCTTTTCAACTGTGATTATAGTTGTTTTTCAAATATCAAAAAATTTATGTAATTTCAAAATATTTATATGTTTGAAAATATTCTATAATCTATATCATGGAAAATAGATTAGAAGGGGATGCTACTAATAGACCACCATTCTTTAATGGAACTAATTATGGTCAATGGAAGCTTAAAATGAAAATATATCTAGAAAGTATGAGATCTAAAATTTGGAAAGTTGTTGAATGTAAATATAAAATTCATAAAACTTCTAGAAACACTTGGGATGAACTGACGAAGACCACCTATAAAAATAATTGTAAAGAAACGAATTCTAATTACTATGAACTAGGAGATGAAGAGTTTAACTGTATCTCTGTAGGTAAACCTGCACATGGGATTTGGGACACTCTGTCTATTTCTCATGAGGTAACGTATAATGTTATAGAGACTAGATTAAATACTTATAATATTGAATATGACAACTTCAGAATGAATCCTAATGAGTATATTTGAGATATTTATCTAATGTTTCATTAAATTGTGAATACCATGATTTTTTTAGGAAGAGAAGTAACAGCTAAAGAACAGATTATAGATATTTTGTGATGCTTACCATAATAATGGTGTGAAAAATCTGTGTCTATTAGGGAATCATGTGATATTGATAAACTGTTAGTGAAGGAATTGATTGGAAAATTTATAATTTATGAAGGGTAATTAAAGGTAAATCAAGACGAGGATGAACTTAAATGAAAGTCTGTAGAATTCAAGATAGCTGCTTCTAAAAGTAATGAAAAAGAGAAAGTTCAAGCTACTATTGAATGCTCCAGTAGTGAAGACGTATCTTCAGATAATGATGATGAAATATCCCAGTTGGCTAGAAGATTCAAGATATTTAATTGGAAAAATAATTTTTCCAAAAATCCCAATTACAATGGATAGTATGATATCAATGGAAATTGGAAAATGGATTGGAAGGGAAATGATAAGTGAGAAGAGATAATATTATATGAATTTAAAAGGAATGAACAAGTCAAGGTAGACTACCCAAAGATAAAATACAAGGAAAAGTATGAAAATAAAGATAAAAGGTATAAGAAAGAAATGAAGGCCACCTGGAGTGCCTCTGAGGACTGATCAAGTGAATCTACCTCTTCTCATAGTGAGAATCATGATATGGATAATATGTGTTTTTATCACAAACACAACTAAGGTAACCTTAGACTCTCCTTTACAATATTCTTATTATTTAGAAACTGAGTCAGAGAATATAAAAAATGATGTATTATTAGAATATTACAAAATGATAGAAGAAACATGAAATTAATTGAATGTTAAGTATAAATATTTTAAGAAACAACATGCTCTTACTATGACTATTAACTATGAACATACAACTAAAAAAGAAGAAAATGATCAACTGCTCAAGGAGAACAATATGATACAAATGTCTAATGAGAAATTGATGAAATTCTTGGAAAATTTTACTAATGGGAAATAATTTCTTACTCAAATTCTTGGTAAAAAATAGTTCCTAAGTATAATTTTGGGATAGGATATCAACGAGGTCAAAAGAATTTATCCCAATCACATTTTGTAACCAAATTTGGAAAATCTTCTACCTCTTTCAAATACATGAATTTTACACCAAGTTCCAGTTCAAAGAAATATTTTACTACATCCAATTTCATAGGGAAAAACATATTTTATTTTTCAAGCACTCTATATTCGGCATATAGGAATCCCATTAGACAATTGTGGGTTTCTGATGCTTATATCACTAATGAATTTAGACCTAGACAATATATGGGTACCAAAGTGATTTCTTGGATGAACTATTTTGTAGGTTTACTGGATAAAGAGCTCCTGTAAAAAGCTATGGAACTTGGACAGTGGATGATCAAAACATATGACTGGGGATTATTCAAGCTTTTAAAATTATTATCAAGATTGATAGAGTACATGTGACATTTGTTGACAATGGTAAAGGAAAAATCATTTTTCTAGTCCATATTTATAACCAAAACTCTATTTCAATTTCTAACGCACTGAACGTTGATGGATTAAAGTATAACATTCTCAACATATCTAAATTGTGTGATGATGGATTTATTGTTAAATTAAAAAATGATTCATTCCATGATTTTTATTCCAAGAATAACATAGTGTTTACTAACATTGGAAAGGATAATGTATATGCTATAAATCTAGACACACTAGCCTCACAAAATGTCTCTTGTCTAAATGCCTTTCAAAATGAGTATTGTCTGTGGAATATAAGACTAGAACATTGAAACATACAATCTCTTAGGAAGTTAACTAGAAATTTTTTAGTTAAAGACGTACCAAAATTATATTTTCCAGCAATAAATCGTGTAATCCTTGTCCAAAACGAAAGAAAAAAATCTCATTCAAACCAAAGAATGAAGTAACTACTTATCAACCACTTGAGATGGTTCATATGGACTTGTTTAGACCATCATGAGTTTCAAGTCTCAATGGAAAGCACTATTTTTATATTCTTGTTGATTATTTTTCAAGGTACACCTGGACCTTTTTCCTTTCTTACAAAAGTGAATCTTGTTCACAATTTACCCAGTATGCTAGGACTATAGAAAATCATAGTGGACTTATGATTAAATCCTTAATAAGTGATCATGATCTTGAGTTTGAGAATAAATATTTTGAATCTTTTTGTTCACAAAATTTCTAGAATCATGATTTCTCTACTCCTGGGACACCTCAACAGAATGGTAAGGTCGAAAGAAGAAATAGAACCCTACAAAAATTGCTCGAACTATGATAAATGAGTATGACCTATCCATTTACTTCTTGGATGAGGCTCTTAATATAGATTGTTACATAATAAATAGAGGATTAATCCGACCCATCTTTAGGAAAACTCTTTATTAGTTGTGGAATAAAAGTAAACCCATAGTAAGTCATTTTAAATTATTTGGATGTAGAGTTTATATTCTAAAAAATGATGATAATTTAGATAAATTTGCCTCCAAAAGTGATGAAGGAATATTTCATAGATATTCCACTTCATGAAAGTACTATAGAGTCTTTCATAATAAAACCAAATGTGTGGTGTAATCTATACATATCATGTTTGATGAAGTAGACCCTCATGATCCCAAGACCTCATGAGAAAATATTGAAGAGGATATGTCCAATCTGGACATTAATAATAAAACATCAAATCATCATGTGAAATAATGTGTGAAGACTTATAGTTTTTGAAATTCCCCATATCATAACCATAATGAACCAGATTATCCTAACCAACATGAATTATCATGTCTTACCTTCTCTAAACCAACTAGGACCCTTAAGAATCATCACCTAGATGTTGTTGTTGGAGATTTAGATAGATGAACACGAATGAGAGATTCCTTGAGAAACCAGGTTGAACATCATGATTTTTTATCATAGCATGAACCTAAAAATATCAATGATATGATCAATGATGAGTTTTGGGTAATGGTCATGCGAGACGAACATAATAATTTTGAAAGAAATAATGTTTTGAAACATGTAGATAGACTAAAGGTTACCATGACCATTGGAACCAAATGGGTATTCAGAAATAAAATAGATGAAGATAGAAATAAAGATAGAAACAAAGCTAGACTAGTTATTCAAGGATATATTCAAAAAGACGAAATTGATAATGAAGAGACCATTACACTAGTAGCTATACATGAATTAATTAGTATCTTACTTGCCTATGCATCACCATTGGATTATAAAATTTATCAAATGGAGGTCAAAATTTCATTATTAAATGGTTATATAATTGAGGATGTTTTTGTTGAATAACCCCCAGGTTTTACAAATATGCACTTTTCAAATCATGTGTTCAAATTATCTAAAGCTCTATATTGTTTGAAACAAGCTCCAAGAGCTTGGAATTAAATGTTGAGTAATTTTATTATTTCTAAAGGCTTTACAAAAGAACTTGCAGATCCTACTTTATTTATAAAAATAATTTCAAATGAAGTTTTAATAGCCCAAATATATGTAGATGATATTATTTTTGGATCTTCTAAAACTTTTTTATGAAATTATTTTTTATAAATAATGAAAATAGAGTTTGAAATGAGTTTAATGGGTGAACTTAAATATTTTTTTGAATTTAAAATATCTGAAAAAAGAAGGTATTAATTTTAAAAAATAAAATTACACTAAATATCTTCTAAAAATATGTGGCTTTGATATAATTAAGAGTAGTGAATACCCTATAAGTTCTACATGTATGTTAGATCTTGATGAACATATAAAATCAGTTGATCAAACTGCTTACAGATGAATGATTGGGATTTTGTTGTACATCACTTTTAGTAGGCCAAATATTATGTTTATCGTGTGTATGTGTGTTAGATTTCAAGAAAATCCAAAAGAGTTAATTGGAAATTATGTTAAAATAATTTTTAAATACCACATGTATACAACTAATTTAGGACGACTCCATCCTGAAGGACAACCTTTTGATTTAGTTAGCTATTCAGATGCTGACTTTAGTGGATGTAAGTTAGATAGAAAGTGTACCTCTAGAACATGTCACTTTTTGGGAAAGTCTCTAATATAATGGTGTAGTAAAAATAAAAATTTAGATTCATTATCAACTGCATAAGGAGAATACATTGCTGCTGGTAGTTGTTGTGAAAACATTTTGAGGATGAAATACCACTTATTAGACTATGGATTTAAAATTTTACATATCCCCATAAGCATTGACAACAAAATTTATATTCATATTAATAGGAATCCATTTTCTCATTCTAGAACAATGTATATTTATTTAAGACATAGCTTTTTGAGAGATCATTATCTAAATGGAGATATAACTCAAGATTTTATTGGGACTGAGAATCATTTTGCAGATATATTCACTAAATACTTAAACTCTATGTGAATGAAATAAATTATAAATGAACATGAAATTATTAATCTCAAATATCTTGTAAAACCAATCCTTAAAACTGATCTTTTGAAACCGTTCCTTGAAAATGATCTTGTGAAATAGATCTTCGAAACTAATCTTGTGAAACTGATCCTTGAAACCGATCTTATGAAATTGATCCTTGAAACAAATATTGTGAAACTGATCATTGAAACTGATCATTGAAAATAGAACCTTGAAATAAATCTTGTGAAAATGATCCTTGAAACTGAACTTGTGAAACTGATCCTTGAAACCTATCCTGTAAAACCGATCCTTGAAACCGATCTTGTGAAGCCGATCCTTGAAACCGATATTGTGAAAATGATCCTTGAAACTGATCATGTGAAACCAATCCTTAAAATGGATCTTTTAAAACCTATCCTTGAAATAGGTCCTGTGAAACTGTTCCTCAAAACCGATCTTGTGAAACTGATCCTGGAAACCGATCGTGTAATACTAATTCAATGACGCCGATGTATTTAAGGAATCTTTAGTAATTATATATGTTTTAAAT
Organism: Viscum album; assembly: GCA_963277665.1. Lineage (NCBI taxonomy): Eukaryota > Viridiplantae > Streptophyta > Magnoliopsida > Santalales > Viscaceae > Viscum > Viscum album. Next base: position 1,425,405,175 of record OY728119.1, on the reverse strand, counting down.
AAAATTATGTTGTTTTGTATTCATTTTTCCACATTTAAATTTTATGATTTACAATTTACAATCACTAAATGATATATTATGGTTGATCCATACCGACATTTCCCCTTCCCACAAATATAAAACCTTCTCCCTTCTGTCACTATATCTCTCGACGTCGACCTCTCAACTCTTTTGGAATATAAAACCACAAAATGCCAAGGACTATGTGTGATGTGGAAGATCAGATCAAATATCCATCTTCTAAACGTTAGAAGGGTGAGCCCAATGGGACTTCAAAACCATGTTTGGAATGCGAAGCTGTTACAACTGAGAAGGAAGTGTCTGCAGAGTGGATTATATCAAGGAAGTCATTTTTGTTAAGAGTGATGGAATATAAGGGTGGATAATCTTGTTCTCTAATAATGAATGGCCTTATTATCCACATATATTACATGAGTTTTATCGACATTTGAAGATATCCCTGAATAAATTTTAGGAAGAGAATATAAGGTCAGCAGAAAAGGAAAAGTAAATAACATTTTCATCTAAGAAATAGGCTGAGTGCTTGGAGATGCCTCAAGAAGGTGTCTATGATGAATAACAAGGTAATATTCCACCTTTATCTGATTTTATTTCTTATGGAGATGCTTTGATGGAGATGATTGGAAATATAGAATATAGGAAAACTATTACAAGGAATTTTTATGGAGAGTCAAGGTTACTCTATATGTTTATTCAACATCAAATCTTCCCAAGGAAGAGATATTTTTCAGCTGTGAACTATCAGGATTATTTGCTGATCTATCTATTGAAAAATGGGATAAAAGTTATCTTGTTTACATATTAATGGTGTGTGTTTATAACATGATAAATCCATCCAAGAAAGTAACTTGTTTTCACTATCCCATGATGATCTCTGCCATGTTAAAAACGTTATGTTTTGGGGAAGATGGAGATAATGTTATATGGCCATGTAGTGGTTTCTAGCTTAAGAATGATATTTGTAAAAGGATCAATATCTTTTGGAACCCATGGAAGAAGAGCTCAATAGGAGATGTGGAAATGATATATAATTAATTCAATCTAATTGACCATCCTACCTAACCAAATGATAAAGTTTATCTAGGTCTCAAAGCAGGAGAAAAACATGTTTATTCTGATGAGGAAGCTGGGACTGAAGTGCCAAGGGATGAAGGATCTCCTTTTGATGATAGGAGTGATCGTGATTTTGCTAAAATCCCCAAAGATATGTCTTACGGATCTTCTAGTCCACATTTGGACTTAACCTTAAGACAAAATTTGTTTGGTGATGATGATGAGGAAGAGACCAAGGTTACTAGAGGTAAATCTATGTAAGTAAATTAGATGAAGAGACTGATGATGATGATGATGATAATGATGATATTGGAAATGATGAGCATGTAAGTGATTATTTAAAAATGGGACAACAAGTTGTTGACATATCCAGTGAGGAATCTGTACATGGAGCGGGTGATTGTGATGGGCATGTTGAAGAGGAGGATGTTGATTATAGAGATGATGGTCATGAGGATAGATCACCCCATACTTTTGCTGAAAATCATGAAATATTTTAGGAATTTATTGAACTTATAGCTGATGGCCATAAGAAAGAAGATGAGGATCAGCTGCCTCAAACTGATGAACTGCCTGGAGATGTTGAAGTGTCTAGAGAACATGCTGAACCTCTCTCTCAGTTGATACCAGTACCCAGAAATGATATTATGACTAGAGGACATGATGAAGAAGTTGTGGAAGATGAAGTTGTTCCTAAGCCTCAGGAAAGAAGCATCAGGATTGACACTATTGAACCAAGAGAATAGACCTGTACTTGAGAATGGAATAATGATCCTAGATACATTATTTTTGGGTTGGAATATGCCTCACATGAGGAGAGGGTTCATCCTCCTCTTGCTCTACAAGCCCAAGCTGAACCAAAACCTTTTTCAACTCTTTCACCAGTTTCAGCTGTAGTAGTAGAGCAAGTACCACAGACTGTGCCAAGTGACTATGTCACAAAGGCTGATTTGGATCAATTCAAAAATGATATTTGTGAGTCTATGAGATCCTTTTTTGATCTAAAAGTGAATCCTCCACATCAATTGGTATTTCAGATGCCGATGCAGCAAAGATTAAAATAATGGTGATCCATAAATTCAACCAAACCTCATTACTACAGCAGAAACCACCATTATACATAATACATTGTTGAGAGAATAAGTAAGGAAGATGAGAAATGATTTAAATTCTCTAACCTCTTATTTCAAGACCTCCATTAGTGGTGTACTTAAAGCTCTTAGGATCTTGGTGTATCATCTACTATGTGTACATCTGATGAAGTTGAATGAAGTGCTTTGAAAAATGATTATAGGCCCAACCAGTTCTAGGAGTGGGAAAGGTGTGGTTGCTGATTTGGAATCTCTCAAGGATATCATGAGAGAGGACCTCCAAAATCATCAGAGTGTTTTAGACAAATAAAATCTTGAAAAGGTGCATATAAATAGAGACCTTCTGTACAATATGGTAAGGATGTGCAAAAATGAAGCCTCTACTACTCAGAAAGATATTAGAGAGAAAGTGGATTATCACTTTACTAATATTTATACCAAACACGATATCATCAATAGCCTCATGTTTTTAGCAGAATATCTTATAATTCACTGATTCATAGAATCTTTCATGAAGAAAGTTACAGAATTGAAAAACATTACCCATCTACTGAATAAATCATTGGATAATAAGTATGACTTCATGAAATATATGCAATATGGTGGTGAAATCATCATCAACATCCTTAAGCCATGTCTTAATGTCCAAGCAGAAGCCATTGTGGTTCCTCCTACTACTTCCATTGGTACTCCATCTCAGACTCCTGCTCAAATGACCGCCGCTCAGGCAATTTCTCAGATTTGACCTGTCATTACAGAGCAATCTCCCTGTCACGTGTTGTTAGAGAGAAGGCCTAGCCTTTCTGCCAATGTTCATACATGTGTTTCTTTGCCTGCTGTTATCTTGAAACCCCATCTTCCCTCTTCCACCCCAAACATTCTCATCCTACTCCAGATCCTTTAGATAAAGGCAAATCCCTTCAGAAGACAAACCCTTAGAGATGGATTGTGTCTTTGATAGGGCATTGTCCTTTCTTGTTGACTGTACTCTTTTTCTTCTTAATTGAACTCATTTTGTATTCTATCTGTCGTTTTTTATATTTATCTTCATACATTACTTATTTTTTTCCCTAATCCCAAAATGGTGAGTAGAAGATGCATAGATTATTAATTTCACGTGGTTAAATTCAGGCACATGACACCTGGCATGTATACAACATGACACATTTATTGAGGGGGAGCATTGTTTTAAAAAACTCAAACAAGGGAATAATTTTGTTTTATTTACTAATCAAATTCTGTGAAGTATATGCTAATACCAGTTATTTCTATTCCTTATATTTACATGAATTCCATAATTTTTTATTATCAAAAAGGGGGAGATTGTTGGACCCTTTATGCTACAGTAGTTTTCATAATCACAAAAAATGTAAATCTATAGATTCTATTATTTCATAGAGAACAATATTTTTGAATATTTCAATAACATATATTTATGAATCAATATGTTTACATGTATATTTTTAAATGTATTTTTGGATTTCACTTAATATACTAATGTTATGAATAACATAGACTCTTCATAAGTTTCTCAGAGTTTTGGCACCAATAGAATGTTTGATACACCGATGCTCGACACACTGATACTCGACACACCATTGGTCGACACACCGATGATCGACACACTGATGATCGAAACACCGATTATCAACACATCGATTCTAGGGACACCGATGCTTGACACACCGTTGCTCGAAACACCGATGCTTGACCCACCGATGTTCGACACACAGATGATGACACACTGATGCTAACAGAATGATGATGACAGACTGTTGAAAAAACGATGCTGAGAAACCAATGATGACACACTAATGATAACACACAGATGATGAAAACCGATGGTGACAGACCGACGATGTCTGACCGATACTTATGAATCACCTATAGTCATAAATAACTGTTTCAATTTTATTAATTCAAATTTATTTCTAATGATCATATTTAGAAAAATTAAATTTTCTGTCATTATTTAATGTTGTCTGTAGGACTATCCATAGACGGTACGAGGTACATGATCATGGGGAGATCTTCATGCCTACTGGATCTTGATGTATAAAAGTACTTCCATATTAACCTTAAAAGACACACGCTGGGAACCCACTAGATAAAATGCTGGCTGTGTGAATATGAAAGAAATTACAAATAGAAGAACTCAAAGATTGAGTTTACAAGGAGATTGATATTACCAGCAACAATCTGTTTAATCTTGTTGAATATACTCACATATAAGAGATTATCCTTTTAACAACCAGAACCTAGATTACATAGACTATGATACTCTGTTTTGGAGCCAACTTCCAGAAGAGTTCACGAATATAATTTTCTCTGAATCCATTGAGTACGGAGCTTTACTGCACCACACATAGAGATTTCTAAACTGTATTCTTCTTTTATAGCTATTTTGTGATCATGTGTTTACTTTTTGAGTAGTGTGTGTATCTGTTTGTTTCATACACACTGTCTCTTGATCATATCTAAAGGATACTAAAATATCCTCCCACTCAATCCCTTTTTCACTCTTGTATCCCACATAGAATTGTGGAAGAGATCATGTGTGATCTGTTCGATATTTTTCCAATGAATACCTCTGGTAGAGGTCATGTGTGACCTGGATAGCCTTGTGTGTTGTAGTGAATCCCGATCTAGGGTGTGGATAAAATGTATATTAGTAAAAACTGATTGGTATAATGTGATCATCAAGTGGAGGGGACTAAGTCCCAGCTTGAGACTGAACCTCTTGTTTTTATCAGGTGTGTAGTTTGTATGGTGTTATAATCTGATATTTGTTTAATTAATTTCACATTAAGAGAAACTACAAATTGATATATAGTTTAGAAAGTGTTTGTATTTGTTTTGAATCAATAGATTAGTTTCAAAAATTTGACTAATCTTAATATTGGTGAAGTTGAGAACTAATCAATCTATTGAGAAATTAATTGAACGTTCATGACCTTTATAAATTAACTACAAGCTGAAATTTATTACATTATTCGGGGGTATTGTTTGAAAGAACCAATTTTTAAATAGAAATTTGTATAGATACTCATTTCACCACCCTCTTGAGTGATCTACTCCGACCAACAACATTAAATTCAACCAATTGGATAAAATTAATATATTCAGTTTGGACAATCACAAGAACTTAAACTTGATAATAATCATTGTCTTAAGATATTATCATCAAGACATTATAGGTTTTCACAACTAATTAAACATCTAATCATTCAGGTTGATGTTTTCTACACATAAAAAATTTCTTCAAATAGAAAAAATTGGGATGATATAGAGTCAAATAATACATTATTAGTTCAAGAGTTAATCATATGTGTACTATTCACAACGTCGTTATAGCACCCCAAATAATAAATGTTGATCAAATGATACTTTCATTTTTCTCTTAGATAAATAGTTTTATGAAATCAATCCACATATTTAACCATTATATTTGGGATCTAGTTAGCCTAATTCTCAAAGTCCTTGCATTTGAATAACTGGAGATTGGGTGGTGCATTATGTCGAGAATTCCCTCCATTCCCTTTATTAGGTATCTTCTTACCATATCATCTGGGATCATTTACTTGATAGCCTTACTTATTACAATTAAAACATTAAGCACTTCCCTTAAGATAATTTCTTCCATGTTTCATTCCACACATTGTGCATGATGGAAATACAATATTATTTTATCCATGGATTTTGGATTTTCCTCTGAATTCCATATTTCTTTTCTTATCAAAAGCGTGAAATTGATGGGTAACTCCAATCATCATTAACACCTTAATAATTTTTTAAAAAAGTTTTTTCCTGGATATGGATGTTCTTTATGGTCAATAACCTTTAGAGACTTAATTTTAAGTCACTAAAGAATTTATTAACATTACATTCAAGGGGGATGATAATACCAGATGTGTACCTTGAAAGTCTTATAAATTTCACCCCATATGTTCCAACAGATGCATCATCCTTCTGAATTAACTCATTTAATTTATTCTCCATTTATTATAAATAATTTTAGTAAAATACTTATTAATTTTTTTAAATCATACCATCACATGGAGTCAATTTCATATTATTGAATCATATTCTTAATAAGACTACACAATTTGTATTCTTAATATTTCAACTAATATACATCTAAAATAACTTTTCATGACCAAGACACTAGAGAATAGAAAATATATTATTAGGTGTACTAATCTATTTATCTAAAAAGGTGTGTCAACCAATTCACTAAAAAGATGGATATAGCTTCATGAAAGACCCAATATAACACTATTCCATTTATTTATTGTTTTGAAGATAAACATGATTCATATCTTATGAAATTTTCATGGCAATGGAATTGAAATTCAAAATTACATCTCCCAAAAAGTTTAGTTTCTGATGGGTAAAATCATTGAATTATCCTTTTTACACAGAATTAAAATAGTTTCTTTAGGATCAAAATATTGAATAAAACCAAAAAACACACTCTATGAAACACAAATCATTATGGAAAAAATAATCATGAAGCCCCAATAATAAAATGTATAAATAATGATACACTTTTTAAAATATATAACACCTTAGATTTATCCTAGGTCATTCATGGTCATCATGGATTTTAATACTTCATTATGGGTTGTAAATAGTTTTTTATTTTCTAAAATATATCCCTTGGGGGTGACATACTATGTGTGTTTCAAGGCCTATTTTCATTCACTAGGTGATGATTGATTCTATATCAATGAATACCTTTCAAAATTATTACCCCTAGTTCAATCTATTCAGGAGCCACATCCACATGTGGTATCTAGAAAATGATGTAATATCTCAGAAGCCTTGTCATCAACCCTTCACCATAATATGGGATATTTTCATATACTTAGATTTATCCTTATGATCCTCACTAATAATTTCTCAAAATTATTTAAAATGGTTTAACTAAACCTTACTCTAATATAAACTACAAGGATCCACAATTTTCATTTATATATATATAACATCCTTAAAGATGAATATTCACTATATAAAATAATTTTTAGTTTACAATAAAATAGGTCAAGATCCTTTGGAAACATGGGTATATAAACAAATGGTTCATACATGAACTAAATAAACTCCCACTAAGTTATTGATAACTTGAACCCGTATTATACATATCATAGATAATGGCTTTATTCATAACCTAGATAAATGAATCAAAATAAAGGGTGATCATATATTCTTAGTAAAGGTAAAAATGGAGATATCAACATTACACGAGTATAAGGCTATGAGAGTGAGAGAATAACATTTAATAACAAAACCATGAATATCATTGATCTAAAGAATGATTCGTTTCATAAATATTGGTAGCTAATATTAAAGTAATAATAATTGAACCAAGGAACACGACCCATGAGATAATAATAGTGACATAAGACATAGATTTTTGGAATGCACATAAGAATAGAAAATCATTTCCATAGTATTCAATTCTCACTACCAAACCCCTAAAAGGGGATTTGGTTCACACCCTGAACAATCATAGTAGTTATGTTTCACTCCCAAGGCAATCATAGTGCAAAAAAATCTATAATTATTTTGTTATTTCCCCATTTTAGAACTATTTATCTCATGAGATATTAATCTATTCTTAATGAATTGGAGGGAGATATATGTCCCACCCTTCAAATAATATAAACATTTGTCTTCCATATGATCATGAAAAACTTATAATATCCTAAACCATAGAATGGAAATGGTTATCACAATAATTTAATTATATAATAATCTATATAAAAGAAATGTGTCGCATAAACATTTCATTATATCATAACCCATAGAATGAAAATGGGTTTTAAAATCATCTCATCATTTCATCATAGTGTAACTCATGGAAATGGAATAGTTTTCATAATCATATATTCATCATAATAATAAAACATTCAACGAAAGAATAAGGATAGTATCATTGGACCACATCCTTATAAAATCTTAAATAACACTAAATGTTTTCATCTTTGAGGTAAAATTATTTGGAACAATCACTTGGAACAGTTATCGAGGATCATTTAAATTTCATATTGAAAATCAAATTTGTGAAATCTACAAGGTCACAAAACATTGTGAATGTAAATTTCCCAAAAATTAATATTTTAATTATATAAATTATTATTTAAAATATTGAGTTTTCATGATATTGGAAAACACCAATCACATCGTACACATTAAAACATTGACTGCATTCACATTTTTAGTAAAGAGTCAAAAAGAACTTCATTCGAAAATTGTAACAATATACATTTTAAATTAACTTTTAAAAATAAAAAAAAATGGTAAATATGTATTTTATATATTATTAGATATTAGTAATATAATTAGTGAACACATTTTTATAAAAAAAATACGTGGAAGAAAATGGATTTTGACCAAAGATAAAAATAATGTCATTTTCCATTAAAAAAATATTTTGAAATATTGAATATGTAAATAGAAGTAGATTAATGAAAAAAATTATTCTAATTAAATAACAATATAAGAATAAAATTCATGTTTGTATTGACTGGTAGATTATATGATCACATAATTGGAAGCATCATCATAAACAATCTCATTAAACTGAGAGATTGTAATATAAGGCCACTAACACTTGAGTAACATTTGAATCATAAGCCTCATTAAAAATAAAATTATATAAAAATTCATATCCTATAATTTTCATGATAATAATTAGAAAATATATTCATAGAAATTATATACGCCACATAAATGAAAATTTTTGTCTATATGGCATGTGCCTAATAACAATAAAACTGAGATGAAAATCCCTTACGTCATGTATCTAATTCCTTCATACTCATTGGAACCTCCTATTTAATACATATATATTTATTATATAACTATTAAAGAACCATAATTATATATATCAAACAATATAAGATTTACATAGTACTATTTATTACAAATTTATTAACAATTTAATTTTAAAATAATGTTTTGGGTAATAGATGCGTTTTTTTATTTATCTTTTGATTTGGTATTTTAGACTTATTTACATTGGACAAAGTTACATAAAATATATAATTTAAACTATTAAATAAATTTTATATATATTAATTACATATTTATTTTTAGTTATATATAACATTTAGAAATAAATAATGAATTAAACTGTTAATGGGGATGGTAGGTCGTACATGTGAATGAATGTTGTTTCAATTTTTTGGATAGATTAAAACAAGGTAAAATATATATCAAAATTATGGAGTCATTATAATTTCTTATATTTATATATATATATATCATATTTTATTTAAATATATATTTTTACCTTCCATTAAAGAGTAAGTGAAAAATGAATCCCATTGCTTCGCAAAGCAGTAGTCTACTCTACACAAGAGTGATGTTATCATATTCTCGTGGATTGGACTGTAAGAAGGTCTATGTGATATTATAATTTATAGAGTATAATTACATCATAAATATCATATAAATATAATTAATTTAACATTATATGTATATGTTAGTGGTTGTGATGGAAAATTAATTACATCAAATTGTGAGGTGGTAGTCCATCATACACAGGGTCGATAATTTTGTTTCACATTATATAGAAGAGGAGTGGAATTTTGGTTATTAAATTAGAATAATAAAATATAATTATATTGGATATAATGATTATATGATATCAAAGTAGTTAACTTATGTTTTATGTTTGTGTCAGATGAATTAAAACAATAATACATGTTAAAAATTTGACCTCCTCTTCAGAGAACCTATTTAGGTTTATATTTAATGTCTCATTAGATGGGATTCATAATAAAAATAATGATTTTCGGATATTATTAGAGAACTTTTTAGGTTTATTAGGTCATATCCAAATAAAATTGTTTTTAATGTGTGAATATGTTTGATGAGTGGGTTCCCTTTTATATGTTGAGTAGAGGATTGACCTAGAAATTTTGAAAAGAAAAAGGTATACCCATGTTTTAAACACTCAAAAAAGCACCAAAATGTCTCATTATCAATCCTTTTAGGTTATATGGACTAAATATGTAGATACAATTATTTCTTACATGTTTTCCATATTTTTACCCCATATAGTTTTAGTTTAACTTCAAGTCAACAGCTTTTAACATTATTCATGATAATGAATTTTTACTACTTCAAATATTCAATTTGACCAAAAAATAAGATTAACATATTATATAATATGAATTATTTTTATTAAAAATATTTAATCCATTTATATAGATTCCATTCGTAGAATTAGTGATATTTAATTTAAAAGTAAACATACAGATGCAAGGGAAAAAAGTCCTCAAATGAAACGATTTTCATAAATATAAAAATTTTAATATAAATTGTAAACATGAATGATAATCCAATGGTTTTAGTTGAATAAATAATAACATAATTAAAGAAATTAATTTTAGAGAAATTTTAAATAATAAGTATGTTTCTTAAAGCATAATACGATAAGGATACTTTTTATAGGTTTTTTATTTTGTAGTATTCATAAAAAATTAATATTTTAGGAAACATGTAAAAAATTGTAACTAAGTAAAATTTGACATGTTTATTATAAAAAAGTTTATATTTTTTAAATTAAATTTTATAAAATTGTTAAAAATATATTTTTATTTATTCAAAAAAAGAAATAATTTTTTATTAGAAAAAATAATGTTTTCAATCTTTTAAAAACATTAATAAAAATTAAAAATATATTCACAAATATATTTTCTTTACAAAAATCCTTTATAATTTATTTTTAACATTATTTTATTCCTATATATTCCTCTATATTTAATGGATAGTTTTTAATGGTAAATCTTGAAAAATAATATTAATAGTATGTCATAGTTCGTTAAAACAATGTGTTGTGTGTAATACAAGATATCTAAGAAATTAAATTTACTTGAAGAAATTATTTTATAAACCCTTCTTGTCTTACAATTAAATATTCTTATTCTTATTCTATATAATCTATAAACTAAATTGGTGTTGAACAATTATTTATATCTAATATATATTATCATTAATCATTTATTTCATGAAATTGAAATGTGTACCATGAATTTTTTTTAAAAAACTTTTCTAAATAGTAAAAGTTATTATTGGTAATTTAATGTAAAATATTTTTTTCATTCATATCAAGAGTATAAAATATATTCTATATAAAAATAATTAATAATGTGGTTACCCATGTTCATTCATTCCATTCCAACGTCTAGGTTCTGAAAGTTATACATAAATGTTTACATTTAATATAAATATATCATTTTTTTGTTTTTATTTAGTGTTTTTTATGGAGAATGATATCATATAAATAGAATTATTTTAAGGTTATCATATATTAAAATTCCATGGTGTTACAATCCCCCCATAAATAAATTGTATCCACGTAATATGACTCATAAAACCTAAGTAGCTCCAATTTGGAGCTCATAAATATCCATTCTTCACTAGATGATAATGGGTTTATATTGGATGTGGAATGAGATTTATCTATATGATAAATCATTTTAAACACATTAAAATGTGGATAACCCATTCAAAATTTCACATAGAATATTATTATAATCTATATCCATATTAAATAACTTCCCTCAAACCCTAAAAATGATTTATATGATAATTATAAAATTGAATGTTGTCATTTATAACTCAATATCTTGTAGTGAATGAAAATATAAATGAATTAGGATATTATTAAATATAGAGTGAGAAATAAATTATTGATTCATTGGTAGTATATTATTGGATTTTCTTTTATTGTATTTATGTTGGTGAATAACTCCTTCAATGGCACTTATATTGGGACATTGAGTCACATAATTCTAAACTCTCTTTCCATTGATGCAATGAATTATTTTCGATGTACTACTTTTATAACAATTTTGGGTGTGATAATCTTTGAATCCATACTTATATCATTTACCTATCCCATTAATAAAATTTACCTCACCATAATTCCCATATTTTAAAAAATAGGAAATTGAATCCTCTTTCTATAATTATATTCATCACTTGAACTTTTATGAAACATCAACATTCTCTTCTTACATTAATTACATACGTAAATTTGGTTCACATTTTTAATCATATTAAATTAAAGTTTTTTCATATAATCTCAAGGGTTATCACATATACTCCCATTCTTATTGGTTTTTCATCGAGGCAATCTTCACATTAACCCTCACCCACAACATTCTTTCCAGTTCCATTAATTATTAAAACTAGAAGAGTTAACATCATCGATGATAATTATAACTAAATTATTGAAAATAACCATAGGAAAATTTAACGTCAATAAGTCTCATTTTCGAACACAATCATATTATTCTATAGTTCGTACTACTCAACTTACTCTAGCCTCTCTTTAACCCATTGTATTCATAGATTAACTTATATTATTCATTGTTTAATCAGGTTAATTATTTTCGGTGTCTTTCATACATTTTAATATAACCCTTAATATTGAAATCCCAAATTTCCATGAACGTTAAATTATTCTAAACCGTAAAATCATTGAAATGTATGCTCTCAAAATCAAACTATTCATCCTCAAAAAATATATCCATTCCTAAAATAATATTACCAACTATGTATATACCCTAATAATATATTTTCAATAATATAAATTTACCTAATTAATTTCCCATATCATGTCTCAACAAAATAAAAAAAATGGTTATGATATGGTCCAAAAATATAACTATGAAAACCAAAATATAAATATGTTTTCCCATATTACATGTTTTTTAACATATTATATATTCATATTAATCTTCCCTCATTAAATCCTTGGTTATGCTTTTTTATTTATTCTATTTGGTTCCTTATCCAAATTAGTTAATATAATGATAAAATCCTTCATAATGGGGCATATAGAGAATGTGACTAACCAATGAATATCGCATGATATTTTCAAACAAGGTGTTCAATTATGATTCTTTTTTCACAAGGTTATGATCAATTTAATACCTTATTCTCCATTTTATGGGATATTACCCATCATTATATCTTCTCCAAATCCTGTATCCACATAGAGTATCCATACAGGAATTTTTTTCTAATAAAACCCATATATTCTATACATTAGAAAAACATCAAGATGTTATAAAATACTTATACGCATTCCATGGGTTTTAATTGACGATATCTTAATCTAATCCCTATATAAAATTTGAGTTATTACCTTAACATTAAATCCAATACCTATCTGAAATTATATTCATTACATTTTAAACTATGCTTAAACTTATAATTTATCCGATAAATTATCTTCAACAAATATCCTAATATCCAAAATTATCCAAACCATTCATTTGATAATAACTAGGACAACCTAAACTCTAAAAAAATAGATCCAACAGTTATATTCCTATACATTATGTAATTTCATGATGTTAACTACAAAATCGTGGATATAACCATCCATAATTAATAAATGAATAATGATTTTTGAATTTCTGATCTTTTCAAGTTTAGAGCTTTAGGGAATTAAGAAACAACCTAAACTAATAAATCCCTTTTATTTCATATATAATGGATATTTTTATAATTATCTATATTAAACTGATTAATTAATGATATGTCTTTAACATCTCCCAAAATGTCTTCCTCATTTGACATCATTATAAAATTTTGACATGTGGTACATTCCTTCATAACCTAGGGAAATGGAATCATAAAAAAGGGGTAAGATTAAATTATAAAAAAGGGAAATATAAAAATATATAAATCATGAAATAAAAATGGAATTAGAATTTGGTATTTCCTAAGGATGATGTAAAATCCACTATAAGCACCCAATTATAAATTTATAATGTCCCAATGAAAATATAGTTATAAAGGAATAACATTGCAAAAATATTTTTTTGATTCCACAAATAGTGTGGATCTCATCATTGACGATTCACCAAATTTATGCCATCAAATTTATTTTATTTATTAAATGAGTGGAATAATTAAAAAAAGGAAAAAAACAATTATAAATGAAAGAATAGTGGGTAGCTGGTTTCCATATTTGGTTATTCTAAATAATTTAATTCAAATTCAATTATAAAATATTAGTATAAAATATTTTTGAATTCATTAAATTATATCGATAAATGAAATTTCCAGACCTTATCAATATACCCTAACATATAAATTCATTATGGTCTGAAGAATTAAAATAATAAAAAAACATTAGGATCATATTTCAAAAAGAATAAGAATAATATAATTTATTGTTATTTACTTTATTATCTGAATCATGATGGTATTTGATAACAATTGAAATAATAAGGGAAATGAATAAATGATGAATAAAAAAACATTCCGGAACTACACCATACTATTGAATAAAATCATCTCATGAGAAAATAAAAATAATTATTTATCCTTACACTCTCCCTTTAATAGATTCCTCTCTCCCAAATTGGGTTCAACCCATCAACATTGGGTGATCACCAGTGATGGAATAACCAAACCCCATAGTGAAAAGATTATAAGATAAATAACATAGAAAAATTAATTGTATTTAAGTTATAATATTTCGATATTATAATGAATATATGAAATAAAAATAAATGAAAGAAAACATAACTATGATTGGATATTCCTGGGTCATAAACCTAGCAGAAACTCTCCACTAACGGATTAATGATCCTCTATATGTGTAGTTATGCAGAGAAGAAATAAGCCTCCAAATTAAATGGTATAAAAATAAGTTAAATAATTTTTACTCCCTTGAATATCTAAAAGATCATAAATTTGAAATTATCTGTTAAAATTATATTCATGACACAAATGCATGATTTAAAAAATTAATGTAATAGTTATGGCTCTACAAATATTCTTCCATGATGAACTTATGATGTAAATTTTTTTAGGAAATTAAGTGGTCAAAAAAATCTTATTTGATTAAAATACATCCATCGTGAATTTTAATTTTGTAGTTTAAAACATTCATGGCAAGATTCTATTATATTACTCCTCATTCAAGAATATTTAATATTTTTTCGGCATTAATTATAAGGACCTGACCTTAAACATTACATAATTTTGAATTAAATGAATAATTCAAATTGAGGATATTTTCAGGTTTAGAGTTTTAGAGAATTCGAACATAATTATTATATCTCAAAATATTACAAGGTAGAAGTTTCTACACAGATTTCTATTTTTTTCATAAAATAAAAACTCTTGAAAAAAAGAGTCATGTATAGTTCCATGATTTAGATAGCATGACTTTTTCTTGATCCTATCCTTGACCCTATTCATCTTTAAATCATGTGAAAACATTTCAAGAATTGGGATGAGCAAAAAAGTCTCAGTAAGGGTTATAAAACAATGAATGAAATAATTTGTTCATAAATACATATAAAACATTAAATCTTTTTCTTACCTCGTGAAATCATAAGATTTATGAAAGACGCATAGAAATTATAAATCATAAATCTAACTTGTGGAATCCATATCAAACTTACATTATAACTATCATAGCTACATAATGAGTTACTTTGGAATACCCAACACAATATATTCCTTAAATATCTTAGGAGAAAAATTCACGTTTACCTCTGTCACGTTACCCAATGCAATGGAGAGCTATCTCGGGTTCACCCAACCTAGGTTTATCACAGAACCACCCATATATGAAAACAATGGACAATAACCATAACATAATCATAACATATAGCACATTTATAAAGGAAGGATAACATTTCCACATTCCAATATACCAAATCAATATATTGAAATAAACAATGTTTTATGAAATCATTATCAAAACCATTTAAAAATTGGTTTTTGAATCAACGTGTCCCATACCAATTTGATTTTTTAAATGAATAATCATTTAAAAACATTAATTTCCATATAAATAAATTCTAAATTCCATTTTGAAAACATGGACATTAATGAGAAATATTTAGAATAATAAATCTTTAAAAGATTTAAAACGATATTTTAGTTAAAGAGTTTTTTTAACAAAAAGAGAGACACTTGAATAAAAATAATCGAGGAATAAAATTTAATAAAAACATTATAATATCATTATAATAAAGTTATTAATGATATATTATTCCAATGGACATTATATACACCACATAAGAGTGAATTGGTACATAATAACAGTGAAGTTTCAATGTAAATGTAAATTAAGGTGAAATCCCTTATAAAGATGGTATCCTTAAATTAATGATAAATAAATCACATAATTATGTGTGAAAAATATAAATACACCCAATATAAGTGGATATTATGTGTAAAAAAATCATAGGTCATTCACACATATTCATAGGACGAAATGTTCAAGAAGTACAAGTTGAACCCAAAGAATTTAAATTGGGTTAAGAAGTTCCCTTGTAAAAATTCGACAGCCTAATGGCATCACTATAAAATTCAGAAAATGATTTGATGAGATAAAAATGGTATCTCATCAGTTTGATATAATGTTTACATAAATAAAGATATTTAAGAACAAATCCCAACATAATAAGATGTAAAATTAAAAGACATAACAAAAGAAGTCTTTTAAAAAAGAGGAGGGCGAAAGGTTCCCTTATCAATTTGGTAACTTACAAAAAATACGCCACATGAAAGAATGATCATTCAATGAAGATATAAATACTCATAAATGAAATTATATTACACAAAGAGTACAATCATGGGATGTAAATACACCACACAAAATGAAATAGTGGAAAATATAGCATGAATCTCATGGGAATAAAAGTGAGATGAAAAACCCTTACTTCAATGTATTCAAATTGAATCGTGTGACCAAAAGTTAATAACCACAAAATGAATCACATAATACCATGAATATAAATCTAATCATGATAATATATATCAATGGAAGTACACATTACACCCCATGTAATAAGTAAGTGACTAACAATGGAAATCTCACAAAATTAAAAGTGAGATAAGAAAATCCCTTACAAAAATTCGGCAGCCTAACAGCGCCACTTAAAATTTCATAAAATGAATTGATGAGAGTAGTAGAGGGTCTATCATCATATAAAAATAAAAATTAATTTATGGTGAATATAAAATAACATCCTCTAACATAGGAACATAGAGTATAAATGAAATGACATAAGAGATAGTACTTGAAAAGAAAGAGAGAGGTTGGATCCCTTACCTCATGTCCAACTTGACTCGATCATTCCTTAATATTCTGAATAATAAATTAAAGTTAATTTATACTTTATTAAGAACCTTTTTCAAGTTTATTATTCTTTTTATATACCTTATTACCATGTTATAAACATTATTTAATCATTTAATTTAATAACGTTCATTTTGTCGATATTTGGTAAGTCAAAATGAACACCTTATATTTTCAAGTTGTCCATGTGGTCAATAGTTCATTATATCCCGAATAATATTCATGATTTTGATATCATATATATCATATATATCCAGTATATACATGTTTTTATAATAGTACATAACATTTAGAGGTAAGAAATGAAATGCACCGTTCATGGAGACGGTAAGCAGTACTTACGCGTGAACGCTACTATCATTTCTATTCCTTATTTTAATGGAAATAAAACATAATGATACATAGTTATATTATATTTCAAGTATAATATCATATATAATATAATTAACTCAATCCTTTATACATCCCACATAAGGCATTAACGAATCAAATCACTTTGAGGGGGCGATAGTCCACACTTCCTCAAATGAGATTATCGTATTTACCCACTATGGAAACCATAAAGGAATGCTATAAAATAAATGTACAGAATCATAATGAAATCATAAAAATAATATATATCATATATAAATATAGTGGCATCATAATGGCCACCATGAGAGGCGGTAAGATGTAATTGAACAATCATCGTTTCGTGAGGCCTTAGTTTGCCATACACAGAAACATTACGTTCTTCATCCATTATATGGAGGTGTGTGTAACTGTAGTTAGAATCCTTCTCATAACTACATCCTAGTATATTTAGGATACTTCTGTTGTTATAAAATTAAGGATATACAAAGATTTTAGGGGTTGGAGAAGTAAAATAAATGTAAACAATTTAAGAGAAAATGTTACCTTTAATTTGGGTAACTCTCTTTGGTTTGAACCAAAGGACTTCATGAAATGCATCTTCCCAAAGTTAAGGCTTCTAGGAGGAGGATAGGGATGTAGGGATCTTAATTTATCATAGTTTGGATGAGCCAAATGGCTTTAGAGGTGTGAAGAATTAGATGGAAATGGTCTCCTTTTATAAGGGAGAGGAGGGTCTCTTTAGGAAAGTGTGAAAACATTATTTTATTATATAATGATATTCAGTTTATAATGGTCCAAAAATAATTAAGGTAGAAGATAAGATGACTCATAATAGAAATAAAATCATCCAATCATAATTTAACTTGTTTTGGATAGTATTTTAATCATTATAATCTTATTTATTTTAATTATTTATTAATCAGGTAAATACTGCATCATTATTATGTCATAAATAAATAAATTAATAAGATGTCTAAAAATTATATAAAAAAACATATCTTTTAGGAAATCTTTTGATATTTCTAATGAATATTTATAGTCGAAAGGAAGAAATATATAACACTATATAAAAATTAATTACTATAATATCATTGCTAATGTCAATTTTGTCTTTACATTAAATTAATTAATCTAAAGTGTCATTATCTTTGATAAGTGGATCCATGGGCTCCCAAAATCGACCCAAGGATTCTCATGGTCGGCCACGAATTAACCAATAAGGTTAGAACAAGTGTTAAGGTAATTTTTTATTATTATAATATTCTTTTAACCTTGAATTACCCTTTTTACCTTTAACCGCGGTAAATAAAAGTCAAAAGTTACTATTCACCAAAAATTATTTTCATCCTAATGAACCAAATTTTACTTCTTGATAACAACCATGTATGTCGGATTTTTGAAATTCAATTTACAGAAGTGGTAAAGATTCATTTAAATGAAAAAATCAGTTTTTTTAACTACCACTATGTGGTTTCACTATTCATAAAAAAATGATGTTTTCAAAAAAAATATCATAAATTCAGGCTAAGCATTATTTGATATTCCAAATTCAAAAATGATTTCTATTTTTAGAAATTAAAAAAATAGAAGTGGCATTAATTAATATTAAAATTAATTCCCGCTATCAAAACAAATAGCGTGTTTTTAAGAAACAATAACCATCAAAAGATTGATACTTGTTTATGTTAAATTTCAAAGTGAAATCACATTCAATGACCAAAATAAGATTAAATGGTAAAAATATATTATAATTTAACTTTAAAACCACTTAAAAAGATAATCAAACCATATAAATACATTAGATTAAAAGGCACTTTTGAATTAAAATACAATATTTTTCACTATTCCTTAAAAAAATTAACTTTATCGTAAAAATTCCAAAAATTTACACAAAGTAAATTTTGATGTCCCCATTCCAAAGAAGGATTTTTTTGGTCAAATAAAATGTATTAAAGTGGCCAAAACTAGATTTAAAAATTGTTCTCCATTAAAAGGAGGTAAATCATCTTTTTAATGTAGATTACGCTTAAAATTAGATTCATTCTCATTTTTACCCTCTAGATTTTATTGGATAAATGTAAATACATTTAACAAACATGTATAATCATATTGTAGTTAGTTTTTTTCTTTCCTGCCAATATAATGTCTACGAGCTAACTACCATTTAAAATAATAATAATATATTATTATTGTGCAATATAAGATTCCAAAAAAACACATTCTTGTGTATCAGGTACGCTATCAAAAAAAGAAACCCCTTTAATGTAAAATTAATATTTAATTCACAAATATTAATAAATATGATATATGTCTTATTCTTCATTTATCTGGGATGTTACATCCTTCCCCCTTTTGGAAATTTCATCCACACAATTTTAAAACTCGGCTTAGAAACTTCATTAAAAGTACCACCTCATAAAAAGAGTCAATCAAACAATCACTTTAAAATAAAGAAAGAGAAGTACATAGGTTACCCGAGACAAAAGATACTAGGATTACATGAAAACATGGATATGGAGGTGAAAAACACCATCAAGTTCAGATGGAGAGTGATAGAAAACATGTTTAGGAGAAAGTTAGCCACCAGAAAATCAGAAACATGTGATGGGTTAAACAGCCTTTGATTTCCTAGTAGGAAAAGTTAACAAACAAGGTTTTTGATTTAAGTTACTTTTCATTGAGGAATTTATTTTGGAGTTTAACTAAAAACATATGGAAACACAATTACTTTTCATTTAGACTTTTATCCTTAACTCAATTTCTTAAAAAACTCATAATTCCTCCATATGATGAGTAATCAGGATGACTTGTTTACATCAAAAGTGCTATAATCAACTTCGATAGAATCAAATAATCCAAAAAATATGAACTATATATTTACATTGGCATTAGATATTAACTTAATCCAAAACATTTAGTACAAGATCAGATAATCCCCAAAAACATAAACTTTTACACAAAGAGAAACTACTCTTAATCTCCAAAATTTGTCATAATGAAACCCAAAGTTCAACAAAGACCATTCAATAAACAATTGTCCTTAAAATTATTCAAAAGTAATCCAAAATTTTATTTTTACCCAAATATAATAAGGATTTAATTACATATACATCCATGATACATCTTAACATTTATCTCTATGTAACACCAGTTTCTAATAAAGTCTCATATTGAAAAGTAATTAACCTAATCACATATTCTCCATGATAGGCTAATTATTTTCATAAATAAATCAAATCATCATGCATCCATAATAAAAACATAGATTCTTCCATACTAAAATTTCAACCATTATTCCACAATTGAAATCCGATATTATTCTATCTTCCTTAGGCATATAGTGTTTCCTCAAAATAGAGAATGTCTTCCACAACAACCTTTTATCACTTAATCACTAAATCAATTTTCAATACTAACTATATCCATTTGATAAAAATAAGTTCCAAAAATCAACTTATTCTTATTCCATAAAAACATTTTAATAAAATTATAAGTCATACTAACCAGGTACATCAAGTAGGCTAGTGGTAGGAGATGCACCCTTGTCGTCCTTCGGTTGTGGGTTTGATTCTAGTAGCCTTGCAGGATGCAATGGGATGTCACCCATCCTACCAGTTGCCCTTTTTATGAAACTCAAAAATAACCCTAACATGTTTTAACCTCAAAGGTTTCCTTATTCCTATAATCTTCATCCAAATTCATTATGATCTCAACATCTTAATTCTTGAAGTCTTATTTCAGCATTATATGTTAAAATAAAACAATCCCCAAAATGAAGAATACCATACCTTGATCATGGTGTCCATTTATTTTTATTGTCATCTTGTTCACGTATGTAGAAGGTCCATGCATTGCAACAATGATTTAGATATCCATCAAAATCATTTTCTTCCTCCATCCAAATACACCTTGTATAACATGGTTCATATGGGTGTTCACAGAATTTTTTTTTTGGAAAATAATCATGTGTGTCATTTAATTTTAAAACATCTGATAAAACACGATTTCTATAAAACAGTCGAACCAAATTTGAGTTGCAACTTTAAATTAACGGTCCTTTTAAAATACCATATGTATGTGCTGATAGACTATATTTTAAAATCAAATATAAATAGGTGGAGCAAGGGTCTCCTTCTTCGACACCTTTTTTAAAAAAATAATATACTTCAAAATCTTGTGATAAGGTAATATATTTGAAAATTCCTTGATAATATTTACCTTTATTTAAAATATGAGAATATTGTGAAAATATGATTTTTCTAAATACAACCCATGGCCCATGATGATAACGAGCTATAGTGGAGGTGTTTGATATCTCAAACAACGTCTTGCAAGTGATTTTTATGCTAGAAAATGTTTCACTATCATCCGAACATGACTTTGTATTAATTATTGAAAGCATGTCATCATGAAGAGATAGGAATGTCATTTAAGATCCTCCTCCTTCCATTTGTAACTGACTTTCCATGATCTAAAAATTTATAAAACAAGTATTTAACTGAAATAATAGATAGGTACTAACCATATGTCTAACGAAAATTCATAATCCCTAAATTTGTCTAAACTGACCTTTGATACCAACTATAAGGACCCGACCTAAAACATTACATAATATTGAATTAAATGAATAATTCACATTGAGGATCTTTTCAAATTTAGAGTTTTATAGAATTAGGACATAACTATTACATCTCAAAAGATTATAAGGTAGACATTTCTACATAGATTTCTATTTATTCATAAAATAAAAACTATTGAAAAAAAAGATTCTTGTCTAGTTCCAAGTTTTAGACAACATGACTTTTCCTTGATCACATCCTTGACCCTATTTATCTTTATGTACTGTGAAAAAATTTCAAAACATGGGATGAGCATAAAAGTCTCAATAATCGTTATAAAACAAGGAATGATTTTTTTTTCAAAATTACATACAAAACTTGAAATCTTTTACTTACCTCGTGAAATAATAAGATAAATGAAAGACCCATAAAAATCATAAATCATAAAGGTAACTTGTGGAATCCATATCAAACATACATTGTAGCTATCACAGCTACATAAGGAGTTCATTTGGAATACTCATCAAAGTATATTCCCTAAATCTCTTAGGAGAAATATTCACATTTACCTCTGTCACATTACCCAATGCATTGGAGAGCTATCTCAGGCTCACCCGCCCTAGGTTTATCACAGAACCACACATATAAGAAATCAATTCCCAATAACCCTAACATAATCATAACATATAACACATGTATAAAGGAAAGATAACATTTCCACATTCTAATATATCAAATCAAGATATTGAAATAAACAATGTTTTATCAAATCATTTTCAAAACCATTTAAAAATTGATTTTTGAATCAAAGTGTCCCATACCACTTTGAAGATTTTAGATGAATTATCATTTGAAAACATTAACTTCCAAATAAATAAATCCTAAAATCCATTTTTGAAACAAGGACATTAATTATAAATATTTAGAATAATAAATCTTTAAAATATTTAAAATGATATTTTAGTTAAAGAATTTTTTAACAAAAAGAGAGACACTTGAATACAAATAATTGAGGAATAAAATTTAATCAAAATTTTATAATATCCTGAGAATAAAGGTATTCATGATATATTATGCCAATGGACAATATATACACCACATAAGAGTGAATTGGTGCATAACAACAATTCAGTCTCAATGGAAATGTAAATTGAGGTGAAATCCCTTATAAAGATGGTATCCTTAAATTAAGGATAAATAAATCACATAATTATGTGTGAAAAATATAAATACACCAAATATAAGAGAATATTAAGTGTAAAGCAATCATAGGTCATTCACACATATTCATAGGACGACATGTTCAATAAGTACAAGTTGAACCCAAAGAATTGAAATTGGGTTAAGAAGTTCCCTTGTAAAAATTCGACAGTCTAATGGCATCACTATAAAATTCAGAAAACGAGTTAATGAGATAAAAATGGTATCTCATCACTTGGATATAAAGTTTACATAAATAAGGATATTGATGAACATATCCCAACATAATAAGATGTAACATTAAAAGACATAACAAAAGAAGTCTTTTAAAAAAGTGGAGGGTGAATGGTTCCCTTATCAATTTGGTAACTTACAAACAAATACGCCACATGAAAGAATGATCATCCGATGAAGATGTAAATAATCATAAATGAAAGTATATTACACAAAGTGTACAATCATCGATAGTAAATACACCCCACAAAATGAAATAGTGGCAAATATATCATGAATCCCAAGGGAATAAAAGTGGGATGAAAAACTCGTACTTCATTGTATTCAAATTGAATCGTATGACCAAAAGTTAATAACCACAAAATGAATCACAGACTACCATGAATATAAATCTAATCATTATAATATATTTCAATGTAAGTACACATAATACCACATGTAATAAATAAGTGACGAACAATGGAAATCTCACAGAATTAAATGTTAGATAAGAAAATCCCTTACAAACATTTGGCAGCCTAACGGTGCCACTTAAAAATTTCTAAAATGAATTTATGAGAGTAATAGATGGTCTCTAATCATATGAAAAAAAAATTACAGTATGGTGAATATAAAATAACATCCTGCAGCATAAGAACATTAAGGATAAATGAAATGACATAAAAGAGAGTACTTGAAAAGAAAGAGAGAGGTCGGATCCCTTACCTCATGTCTGACTTTACTCGATCGTTCTTTAATATTCTGAATAATAAAATAAAGTTAATTTCTAATTATTTAAGAATATTTTTAAAGTTAATTATTGCTTTTATATCACTTTTTACCATTTTATAAACATTATGTAATCATTTATGTTAATAACGTTCGTTTTGTCGATATTTGGTACTTGAGTCAAAATGAACACCTTATATTAACAAGTTGTCCATGTGGTCAATAGTTAATTATATCCAGAATGATATTCATGATTGGGATATCATATATATCATATATATTTTGTATATACATGTTCATATAATAGTACATTACATTTAGAGGTAATAAATGAAATGCACCGTCATGGAGACGGTAAGCCGTACGTACTCATGAACGCTACATTCATTTAAATTTCTTATTTTAATGGAAATAAAACCTAATTATACATAGTTATATTATAATTCTAGTGTAATATCATATATAATATCGTTAAATCTAGTCTTTATACATCCCACATAAGGCATTAACGAATCAAATCACTTTGAGAGGCGGTGACCGCACTTCCTCAAATGAGATTATCGTATTTACCAATTATGGAAACCATACAGGCATGCTATAAATGTTAAGTATAGAAGCATAATGAAATCATAAAAATAATATATATTATATATAAATACAGTTCCATCATAATGTCCACCATGAGAGGCGGTAAGATGTAATTGAACAATCATCATTTTGTGAGGCCTTAGTTTTCCATCCATAGAAACATTATGTTCTTCATCCATTAAATGGAGGTGTGTGTAAGTGTAGTTAGAATAATTTTCATAACAACATCCTAGTATATTAATAATACTAGTTTTGTTAGAAAATAAATAAAATAAAATGAGTTTAGGGGTTGGAGAAGAGAAATAAAAGTAAATAATTTAAAAGAAACAGTTACCTTTAATTTGGGTAACTCTCTTTGGTTTGAAGCAAAGGACTTCTTGAAATTCCTCCTGCCTAAGTTACGGATTCTAGGAGGAGGAGAGGGATGTACGAAGCTTAATTGGGAAGATTTTGGACGAGCCAAATGGCTTGAGAGGTGTGAGGAATTGGACGGAAATGGTCACCTTTTATAAGGAAGAGGAGGGGCTCTTTAGGAAAGTGTGATAAGATTATTTTATTATATAATGATATTCATTTTATAATGGTCCGAAAATCATTTAGGTCGATGATAAGATGACTAATAATTTAAATAAAATCATTCAATCAGAATTGAACAGGTTTTGGACAAAATTTTAATCATTATAATCTTATTTATTTTAACCCTCTATTAAGGAGGTAAATACTACATCATTATTTTTTCATAAATACATTAATTTATTCGATTTATAAAAATTATAAAAAAATTACAATCTTATAGGAAATCTTTTTAGATTTCAAATTAATTTTTATAGTCAAACATAGGAAATATATAATACCATATAAAAATTAATTACTATAAGCTTTTTGTTAATGTCAATTATGTCTTTACATTAAATTAATGAATCTAAAGTGTCATTATCTTTCATAAGTGGATCCATGGGGTCCAAAAATCAACCCAAGGATTCCAATGGTTGTCCACCACTCCACCAATAAGTTTATAACAAGTGTTAAGGTAATTTTTAATTATTATAATATTCTTTTAACCTTGAATTACCCTATTTACCTTTAACCGCAGTAAATAAAAGTCAAAAGTTACTATTCACTAAAAACTATTTTCATCTTAATGGACCAAATTTTACTTATATATAACAACCATGTATGTCGGATTTTTGAAAATCAATGCATAGAAGTGGTAAAATATTATTTAAATGAAAAATTCAGTTTTTTTTAACTACCACTAAGTGGTTTCACTATTCATAAAAAATTGATGTTTTTGAGAAAAATACCAAAAATTCAGTCTATCCATTATTTGATATTTCGAATTCAAAAATGATTTATATTTTTCCAAATTTAAAACATAGAAGTGGCATTAATTAATTTTAAAATTCATTCCTGCTATCAAAACAAATAGCATGTTTTTAAGAAACAATAACTATCAAAAGATTGATACTTGTTTATGTCCAATTTCAAAGTGAAATTACATTCAATGACCAAGATTGGATTAAATGGTAAAAATATATTTTAATTTCACTTTAAATAAAATTAAAATGATAATCTAACCATATAAATAAATTAGATTAAAAGGCACTTTTGTATTAAAATACAATATTTTTAACAATTCATTAAAAAATGAACTTTATTGGAAAAATTCCAAAAAATTACACAAAGTAAATTTTGATGTCGCCATTATAAAGAAGGATTTTATTTGGTCTTATAGAATGTATTAAAGTGACCAAAACTAGATTTAAAAAAGGGTTCGCCATTAAAAGGTGGTAAATCGGCCTTTTAATGTAAATTATTCTTAAAATTAGATTTATTCACATTTTAAGCCTCTAACTTTTATTAGATAAATGTAACTACATTTAAAAAACATGTATAATCATATTGTAGTTAGTTATTTTATTTCCTGCCAATACAACGGCTAGGAGATAACTACCATTTATAATAATAATATTATATTATTAGTGTGCAACGTAAGATTTTAATGAAACCCATTGTTGCGTATTGGGTACGCAATCGAACATAGCAACCCCTTTAAAGTAAAATTAATATTTAATTCACAAATATTAATAAATATGAAATATGTCTTATTCTTCATTTATCTGGGATATTACATTAATCCTCTATCTCGGCTTCATCTTTAGTTTGATGGTTTAATACCACATTGCTTTATGGGGTGACACAAAGTGTTCACGTTTTTTGATATTTCCATGTATCTAATTTAATTTCCCCAAATTCCACAGAAATTTTGGTCCTTCCATAAAAATATAAAAACATTCAAATATTCATTAATCACATATTGAATCAATTAAAACCCAGTTTAATCCAATCTAAGACCCCATAAAAAGAAGTATTAAATTTAGATATATAAAATACCCCCACACTATGGTATTTGGATACCCAAAATCCAAATATCGACATCAACCTCATATTGGAAAATATTATAATTAATCAACATGTGTTTTCAGATAAGATCAAATGACTATGAGGATAATGATAGATGGGTAAAAAATATAATTATTAATTAAGGGTCTAGGAGGAGGATAAAATCTATAGCATAATACATTATTTTAAAAATAAAATCTCAATGAAATTGTGATCACCCAAATATAATATTTTCTCACACACCACTAAAGTTAACATTAAAATACTATGGACTATGTAATAATAATGTAAAATGTCCCACTATTTTTTTATTTATTTATGTAATTATTCTTTTATTTTCTTTTT
Organism: Viscum album; assembly: GCA_963277665.1. NCBI lineage: Eukaryota > Viridiplantae > Streptophyta > Magnoliopsida > Santalales > Viscaceae > Viscum > Viscum album. The sequence goes on along the minus strand of OY728119.1, from coordinate 1,425,377,486 downwards.
TCTTTTTTCTCTTCATTTTTTAGAAATATATACTAGGTTAAATTACACATCCACCGCCTAATGAAATTTTATTTTAAAGATCATTTGTCAATTAATAGTGGTTTTTGATCTACCCAAGAAACAACCCATTTTTTCAGTTTTTCCTTTTTTTATTTTATTTTATAACAACTAGAGGGATAAAAATGAAATAAAATGAGTGCAATAATGAAACTCAAATATATATCTCGTGAAAAAAACCTTATTTCTATTTTCATGTTATAAAATCTCATATCCACCATTAACAACCCCTCCCCCACAGTCATTTAATTGAATATCATGAAAAATTCAATGATTATTTTAGGAAAAGGAAACATATAATTGTAACATGTATCAAACCTAAAAAGGAAAACCTCGGAATATATGGGATAAGAGGGGTCAATTAATAAGTGAATCCCATTGAAAATGGTTTCATAAATAAAATGACTGAATAATTTTAAAAGAAATTTTTTTCATTCATAACAATGACAAGATATCAAAACAAGTTCTTGTGGGTTTACATTCACTAAGTATCAATCAAAAAATATGTATTAAAAAATAGTAAATATTTTTTCCAAAATACACTCTAAAATATTAATATAATATAATTCAATTAGTTTATGGATTAATAATCATTTTTTTAGGTTACTCAAAGTAATCATTGAGTTTTTAATATCAAGAAAGTAAATTATATCATCCATCATTTATAATGAATTCTAAATTGAAGTAAGAGAGATACCTATAAGTTTTTAAATTATATCTTTTTCATTAATGAGATTTATAAATAAAACTATTCATCATGTAATTATATTTATATGGGGGGCTGATGTTCCCTTGATTACCATGTAAAAGGAAAAAAAATTCAATAATTTATAGGAGAACCTAATGCATTTCATTTCATAAAACAGTTAACCTTATTATTAAAAACTAGTGATGCAAAAACAGTGGATAAAAAATTATAGACATGTAAAAACAATAATATCCTTATATGAAGTTTTTCCATTTTTTCCCCTTATCATATTTTGGTTTTATATTAGATTTTTTTCATTGATCCTAAAAAATCAAAAAGAAAAAAATGGACGATCAATATCTAAAATATATTATACTCAAAAATATAAATGGATCAAACATGGATGGATTTACAAAACTAATATACTAAATAACATATATCCTAGAAATAAATTTTAAATTTCGTGATTCCTCCCAATATATGATCTTTATAGGGTATTTCATCTCAACCTCTAGCTTCAGAAGATAAAGGGAACATTAAATAAAGATAACCATCTTTTATTTACCCACATAAGAATATGTCATGCATCTAGTGTAGTTCATTTATTTATCATTAATATGTTATTATGACATTGAACTTGTGGTGGGATATATATTAAAAATAGATGTGTAAAAAATAAAAGGAAATCAAAATCAAATTGGATTTTTTAGTTCACTTTCTCCACTGAAACATCAATATTTTTTTCAGTTGGATCACATTATAGAAAGAATTTTTTATTTGGTTACACATTTTTCTACTATTCTTATTGAAATTATAGAAGGTATTCTCATTCCTATTTGGTCCTTATAATTCAATAGAGGTCTATTCGTGCCTTTTCATCATCCTCTTCTTTTGTTTTTATGGCTTGCACTACTTCAACCTCTTGATATTATATCACATTGTAAACACATTAAATAATTTCCATCATATTTCTTTATGAATATTATTCTACTAGAAAAATGTATTAACATAGTTTTTATCTGTATTCTTATATACATATAATGGATGCACGATGTTCTTCTTAATTTTCTTCTTCATAATCTATGGATTTACATTTTCAATGTTTTATGCATACTATAATAATTATTTTTGTTATCTTCATCCCCCTTTTGTTTAGTTATTTATTCAATATATTGAATATCCTTAACCACCTCTTCTTTATCATATTCAAAAAACATTAAATCGATATATTATAATTAAAATTTATGTTTCATATAAGGGAATTAAAATTTTAAATAATTTGAGAATGGTCGGTGGTCAATTCCACATGTTTCTGATTTGAGCATTGTGATTATTGATAATACTATATATAAAATCAATATACTACATAAAAATCATAGTTAGTCTTTCTTCATGGTTATACACATGAGGTTTCTAAATATAAGGGTCTTCTTTAGTGTAATACTAATCCCATGATACGCCTTGGTATTCATAAAAGTTGTGGTCTCCAATGTAAGGATAATAAAAAGTGTATCTCCGCTATTGTGGTAGTAATCCATCATATCCATAAGAGTATGTATATATAAATATTTTTTTTAACATGAGCACAATTTTGAATTTTGTGATTCACATGTGGTTGGGTACTTGGGATTTGAAATGTACTCTACTGGTGGGGCACAATACTTGTTCATCTGGAAATTCATTATGTACTCCCCGAGAAACTACCTATAGTTTAATATTTAATAATAGCAATACCAATGACAATATCTAATAAAAACAGCTAAAATAAAATCATTAAAAATAAATTATATAAGAATAGTCATTTTCTTAATAAATCAGTCTCGATTAATTTGTTATGCTCCAATTCCCCTAGAAACAACTCGAAAATTTGATATCTCTATAGAAAACCCTTAAATCCTTTAGAAGAAAAAAATTATAAATTTATATACCCTAAAACACACCAGCTACAAAGGAACAACATTGCAGTGGTACAAGGTCAATTAAAAAGAGATTAGTGACATAATAACACATCATGACCAAATAATGGGTTGTCCCAATTTAATTAATTTACAGTATTCTTGAGATAATTGAAAATTATGAAAAAGTAAATAAAAAAATAAAAATAGGGGGAACTGGTTTCTAGATTTAGTTTTATTAAATAATTTAATCCACTTCACTTATAGACACCTAGGATTTTCACACATGGATATTACATATTTTTAAATTAATATTCAATATATTGCATAAAAATATGATTAATTAGTATAGTAGTTTAGTTCTTTTGTAAACATCAAACAATATTTTAATTGGTTAAAATATATTAAACATATCCAATGAAGATCATACCCTTTAGTATAAATAGAAAACATAACCAACATAAATCTTTCGTCTTGTACTGGGAAAGGAATCATAAAAATGGTTGGAATAGATTCTTAGTAAGGATTAATATGGGATATGTGTAAACAAAACATGAGAATAATGGGATTAGGGACAATAAAATAAGATTTTAAAACCATACCATGTATATCCAATATCCTAATATTGTTCCATGGAATAAATATTACAAATTCATAATACATGAATCATATGATAATCATGAAATATGATCCATGAGATTATAAAATTGGCATGAAAAATTGATTTGTGAAATACACATGATTGTAAAAAAAATTATTTTCTAAGGCAAACCACCAAGACATTCAAAACATGTCAGTCTATGTGTAACCACCGATGAAACTTCTTTAGGATTGGTATAACCTCCCACTTACCCTCTTTCAGTATTGGGAAATACACATGTGTACCCACTAATATAATTGATCATTTAACATTACCCAATGAATTGGAGTTAGATATAGGCCCCACCCATCCCATAATGAAAATCATACATATGTGTTCCATGTGATTATAACAAATTAATCTTATCACAATCCAATAAAATAAACTGGGTATCATTACCATTTCATCATATCATAACCTATAGAAATGAGACAGTTTTCATAATCATTTCATTATTTCATTATAGTATTTCTAATGAAAAAATGATAGGGTTTCATAAAATTTCTATCTTGGTATAACCCATGGAATAGAAATAGTATTCTTAAAAAAACATTTCATCATATATATAAATCATTTAAAGAAAAAATAAAAATATTATCCTTAGATCATATCCACAGTAAGAAAAATGTAAAATGAATGGGTGAAAAATTTTATTTTAAAATTATTTTGACTGAACATTTAAAACATTTATTAAGGAAGATATATTTTCAACTTTGAAAATCAATTTCTAAAAAACATAATATATTTTCAAAATCATTTTCTTTTGAAATATTTTTTTAAAACATTAAACAATTTCCAAAATATTATGAATAGAAATTTCATTGAAATTAACTTTTAAGAAAATTATTGGAATCATGGAATTATTTATTTGTTACAAAAGTAGGAAATTATTTTCATGTGGTTCCTGTTTAAAATAAATATTTTTCCACACTTTTTAGAATATCCAAACAAGAGAATTTTTTTAAAAATACATGAGGATTTCCTTGAAAATGATTATAAAAAAAATCAAGGGTTAAAATTATTTTCAATGTCATAAAGGCGTAATAAAAAAATTTAAAGCATTTAAGAAAATCATGTTTTTGATGAAAAACGATTTTTGTATTTAAAGAAAAATAAATTCAAATTTTTTTTAAACTATTCCTAAATTATCGTCAATAAAAAATTGTGGAATAATGGTATAATTTAATGAAGATATAATGAATAAATTTAGGATAATAAAATTAATGATGATTTTTTATAGTAATATCATGTGATTTAAACACCATAGACTCAATTGTAAGCAGTCTTGATAATTGATGAGTTTGTGACATAAAATATTTACCATTGTGGTAACAGAGATTCATAATACCCATAAAATAATAACATAAAATGAAATATAAAATATCATGATGAGTAAAAAATTAATTATATTACTTATCAATGGTTTTTATATACACATGTTGAAATAATATAGGTTCATAACCTAACAAGCATATCAAGGAATTAAAACTGAGACAAAAAATCACTTAATTATTTGGTAACTATTGAACTGTAAACCTTATGAATGAGAGATCCTAAAATAGATATTCAAATCCCTATAAAGTTAATGTTCATAATAAAAAAAATATTTAATATTTTTATACACTACATAAATTAATTAGTTGGTGGATATGGCATGTTTTTCAGAGAAGAAAAAAAGGTAGATTGAAATCCCTTAACATAAGTCTTAACTTCCATCACACTCATTCAACCCTATTTTGTAATAAATTTAAATTATATATAAATCTAATAAAAAATAAAAATTACATATATCATACACAATATGATTTTCTTATGACCTTTTATTTCCATTTTATTAATAATTTCATGTAAATGTTATGTTTTATGTAATAACCACATTATTTTTTATCTATGTTTTGAATTGTTATTTATTGTCCTCTAACTTCAATCACAGTTTCAAAATATAAAGAATATATACCATGATATTAATATAATATATTTTTTTGATATATTGTTTATATAAACCCATAATATTTAGTTATAGGAAATGAAATACAGCATTCATGGTGACGGTATGTCATATGTACTCATTAATATTGTTTCTTTTTTCTTATCAGAATGAAAGGAATAAAATTAAATGAAACATATATATATTATAATTCTAGTTTAATTTATATGTGACATATATCATATATGTTTATAAAAATTATCTGTAATACATTCCATGTAAATCATAAATCAATAACATTGCTTCGTGAGGAGGTAGTATGACGTACAGATGAATGTCATTATCGTATTCATGCAAAATAAAAAACATAAAGTTATGTGTGATGTAATAATTGTAGAACAATAATAGAATAATAAATATCATAAATATCATATATAGACATTAAATCCATCATTATTCACATCCTTTATTGGTGGTGATTGAGAAACAAACCAAATAAGTTCATGAGGCGGTAGCCCGCTATACATTCGAATTATTATTTCGTAACCCATTTGATGGAAGTGTGTCTACTTTTTTTCATAACAATAGCCAAAAAATGAAATTATATGTAATATACTTCATTTTTTATATAATCATGGTATAATAATAATTAATGGGTTTGAGGAAATAAAATAAAACAAAAATGATTCTTAATGAATGTTTCCACTTCTTCGGGTATCCTCCATAGGTTTTCACTAAATCCTTTATTAGTTGGTTTCTATAAAGATAATGGTTCTAGGATGAGGGTAGGGAGTTTGAAAATTTATATGGTCTTATATTATTTGATAAAAATCCCTTTAGACGTGTGATGAAGATTGGAGAATGAGGGCCCTTTTATAGTTGAAGAGGAGTCACATTCTGGTAAATACTTCATATTATTCATTATTGGGAGGTAATTATTATATAATGTGGTTATATATAAGATAATGAAACTTTTATATGGATGATATTGTCTATAAAAAACTAAAACACCCAATTAAACAAATATTTTAAACATTTCATTCCTTACAATCATTTAATCTCCATTTTACTATTTGGTTTAATCTTTATGGTTACTGGTTTTCTAAAATTGGTAATTTATCATTTAAGACTAAACTAGTGTGAAAATTATTAGAAGAATTCTACCAAATGATTCTAACTATGATATATAATTTATATAAAATAAATCATATATTATTGTGAAATTAATATTAACATAAACTGATGTAATAAGAAAAACACTACATTAACCATATTTTGGCTATTTGAGTTTTTACTATTTTATGGTCAATATGGTTAGTATAAAAGAAAAATTCAATCCATGAATGGACCATAGTTAATATTTCAAAATATTAAACATTCAATTGGAAGAAAATGGTATTTTTAGTATTTTTTAATCATTTAATAAAATTTCATTTATTATATAACAATATTAATTTTAATTTTTACATTATTGAATTAATTTCAATTTTAAAAAATATTATGAAAATGATGTAAATATAATATATTATGTTAAATATAGTGTAAAATGATATATCCATCTTAAAAATTAAATTAAATCTACAATTCATTCAATTTTCGTCAATTTAAATACTTTTTCTATCCTTCAATTTAGGTACTTATAAAATAAATAATTACTCTCTGTGCGTTTCTTTAGCATTTTTTTAATTATTTCATCTAAAATGTTTATAATAAATTATGATGGTAAATAAATTTTTTTCAAAAATATATATATAATATAACATATGTTTTTTTGGTTACATCCCAAGACTTTATATATATTAAAAATTAGAAATGTATAATAATTCCTTTATTTACATAACTTATTATATAGGTCATTTTTAATGAAAAGTGGTAGGAAATTTCAATATTTTAGATAATTTTAAGGTCCAGATTGAAATAAATTCCTGAAATAAAAATAATATTATATTTTAGTTTAATTTATGTCTTATCATTCCAGTTTAACCTCTCGATAAACCCTCTTTTACTTTAATTACGATAATTAATTTTTTCTACCCTCACTCTTCATTTTTGAAAAACATTAAGATGAAATTATTATAAATAAAATATTATAACTATTATATATATTTAATCTATTTTTCTAAATTCATTTAATATAAGTGGAAATTGTTCATTTAAAATTAATCCCATATATGTGATGAGAAAGCAGGTTTTTAAATAGAACATGTTCAAAAATTTGAAATAATTTTGTATATAAATTAAATATGAAATTGATTATAGCGAACAAGATGGGGTAAATAGATATAAAATTTAATTAATGTCATCATAAAAATTTTAATAATATAATTTCAATTTATAAATAAATTAAATGATATGGTAGTTTTCAATTTAAATTATGTATTTTTCATTATTCATAAAAAAATTATTTTTTAGAAAAAATAAAAAAAATTCATCGATTTTTTTTAAATTTATATAAAAGAAATGAATATGGTTTAAAAAATTTAAATTTATAATAGTTTTGAAAATTAAATTTACTTTTTGTTCACAAAAATAAATAAAATAATTTTTGAGAAAATAGTATTTTTGAAACACACACAGACATTAACGAAAATTTAGTGCTTTTTATCAATATTTTTTCAATATATAAAACCATTATACATAATATTAAAAAATTAGACATTATTATTAATTTATATAATTAATGGCTATGTTATAATGATCATGATTAAATAATAATATTAACAGTATATCATGGTTTTCTTAAAACTCAATGTCATGTAGTGAAAGATAAACGAGAGATGTGTCTAACCCAAGAATTACTTAGTGTTTCATGTAGTTCAAAATATTAGAAATATTAAATTTAATGTAAAAATTTCACAAATCCTCATAGTGTTACATTGCACCATACTTAAAATGAATTTCTCACCTAAAATATTTCACCATAAAAAATGATTTATAAAATTTTGAATTCATTCATACAAACACTCATTGTAAAAATGTGTTTTAAAACATCCTTTAAAAATATAAACCTGAAAGAAGATTACCAAATTTCACTCATAACTATGTTTCTACATAATATAACATAGGTGGGAAGTAAATATTTGGACATTAAAGAATGAAATACATATAAATAGAGACTCATTGAATCCACCAATCATAATAATGTGGTTGAGCTAGATAAAGTCAACAACCACCAAATCTTAAACAAACAAATTGTGAGAAATATCATTTATATCATAAACAATCATAATAAAAAAAATATATTTTTCCATGTTCCATTTCATGATTTTGGGGAATCTATTTTCCATATGGAATGAGAACATATGAAAATGTACTTTCTTGATACATTTCTATTTCATAAGCATAGTCTCACCCTTTGGTTGTGCCTTGTTCAATTTCCAATAAATCTATTATTATAAAAAATGGTTAATTTTCCATTCCTAAAGCACCAATGGATCATATAATCTATAAATAGTTTGATAAGTCATTCTGTCAATATTAATTTATCATAAAAGAGGATAGAAATGGTTCTCCAGTATGAGTACATTTTCATATGGTTAATTTTTTACTTTAATCTATAAAACTTCATCCAGATTTCAAATTAAACAATTTGATAAATGGTTAACCTTATAATCCTTCCAAAAATTAAAATTTTGTAACAAGGCCACTAATTTTCTAAAAACATATTTCCATTTATCTACCATATGTAATAAGGTAGCTCTTGATTTCCACATATTAAACATGTGAATTGCTTCATCAGGAATTATCCTAAAACATGTTAATAGCCTAAATTACCATAAAACATATTTAAATAATACATTTTTCATCATTAATTACATAAAACAAATATTATTGGATATATTCTCCAAATCAAAAAATTATATAAAATTCATCAATTATAGCATAAACCACATTTTCAAAAAATCATTTATTAGTTAAGAGGTCATCAATACTATCCAACACACTTAATCCATATAAATCATATATTTATCGTCACTAAATATAATTTTCTAATACTTGAGAACATGTTAAGGGTTATCTTACCATTATCATTAATAATTTCCGGACCATTCAATCACTTCTCTAGGTTATCAGTTCCATTAAATATATTCCTTAAAATCTTCAAAAACATACACTGGGAAATAAGTATATATTCCATGATTCGCATAACATCATCCTTGAATTACAGTATACAAATAATCCAATAATCATACTTTCATCTCAAATATTTTATTATGATTATTCATCATAGTCCTTTAAAATTATTTCCTTTCATATGTCATTTTTTGTCTCTTCATCATGAGCAATATAAACATTACTTATAGCACCTTTTTTAATCTCTTCCAAATCATTACCCTTGGGAAATTGATATCCATAATCCTTATAATTTACATTACTAAATAATTCTTCAATTGGGAATTCCTTCATGAGACTAGTATTCTCATCAATTACATTAACCCAATACTTCATTTTTATATTATAGTTACTTACTTTCTTCATTATTTACCACAACAAAAATATATTCATGTTCCTCTAACACACCAACATGGGTGTTTTTTCTAACATTATCAATGCATAAGAAATATAATCTTATATAATCCATGGTATCAAATACTCAAACTCTCAATGAAATATTTATTTAACTTCTTTGGTAAGTCTGAGAGTTGGTTAAGGTACACATTGTTAGGAATGTTCCATGGAAATTAAATAGGCATAATCAAAACATCATTTACTCTATTAATCATCCCATTTTTCTTCCCATCAACAATATTTCTAACATATTCAATGTTAACCTAGTTCCATCTAGTTCCCTACATTGACTAATACCAAAAATCATAATGTGAGAAACACTAATCATAGTGAAAAATCATACAATCATGAAAAAAACTTCATATATATGTCAAAATAATGAATTTTTTTTTAATCTATGACACATTAAGTTTATCGAAGGTAATTCATATTCATAATCTATTAAAATCCATTAGTATTTTTTCTAAAGAGTGTATGAATGTCCCAATCATATCCAACAAGAGTTTCGAACACGGTGTGTAGTAAATCTCATTGACATGTAATATATCCTAGTCAAATATAGGCCAATAATGTTTTTGGGAGGTTGTTTCCAGTAGATATAACAATTAGAGAGACACATCCATATGTAGTATATAGATAGTGATGTAATTTTTTAGAAACCACTCACTCTATACATTCCAGAAATTATGGGACATTTTCCTAAAATTTGATTCATCCTTAAACGAATATTTGGATACATTCTTAGACATATTCATATATATATATATGGATCTAATTATAGTTATTCATCATATTTTCTAGATTTCAACCAGACCTCCACTTGATACTTACTATAGTGACCCATATTTTCATTCATGGATATTACAGCTTTTCATATGAATATTCAATCCATTATAAAAAAAATATGCCTGGTAACTATTATATAATTAGTGACTTTGAAAAAATGGAACAAAATATAATAAATTTGGTCAATTATCTTCAATGTATCATAAAAATATCTTCCCAATTTTTAATCATCACAAGAATACACCAATTAAACCTTTCATCATAACCTGAGGAAGGAAAACATAATAAAGGATAACCTAAAATGCTTAGTAATGGTAAATAAGGAATATATTTAAGAATAATATGAGAATATGGGTATTAGTAAATGGGAAAAAAAATTTAAAATGATAATTTACATATCAAATATTATAACATTGGAATAAAAAATAGTTTTTTATCATTCAAATAATTGTAAAGAAACTTATTTTAGGGTTTCCCACCAAGACATGCATAACATATTAGGCTTAGAATAAAACCCAGGTAAATTATTTGGGAATGGGATGACCGCCCCTATATCCTATGTCATCATTGGGTAACCCCTCTGAAATGCACGGCCGATTGTCTCCTATCGACCGGTCAAGGGTCCGGTGCTCTGCTAATGTGTATAGTAGCACTCGGGTCGAATCCTCGGCGATGATCCTTGAAATAGTAGATTGTTTTTAGTTGATTGTATTCTGATTGGTGGTTTGTTTGAAAAGCTTAATTGAAATGACTAATTTATTATTATTGATTTAACAAATTGATAATTATTGGGGTGAGTTCATCATTAGGTTAGTTAAGCTTGTGAAATCCTTGAGCTTTTCTTTATATTGCGTTTAAATTAACACTCATGTCACAAGTTGACGTTGATTTGAATTCCCAAGTGTTAAGGATTTATTACAAGCCTTATATTAACTTAGGGTTCTAATCTTGATCATATATTGTTTATGGTAGTGTATTTATGGTTCCAATAATCCATGGAAACCACACGTTAAACAAAACAAGTCATTAATCCAAGACATGCTAAGTCTAACAAACACAATGTTAATTCCACGAATACCTATCGAGCAAAAGCTCTCAATCGCTTAACATACCTAAATTAAAACTCACCCCAATGAGATATTTAATCAGACATTAGGATTGTACATAATTTGGGTTTAATTTTTATAGTGACAATTTAAAAAGATTAGATAAATAAAGGGACAAGAAAAGAGTAGTGTGCTGAACACACACACGAAAGATTTTGAGAATCAAAAATGGAATTTAGATTGAATGAGGATGAAAAATAAGGGACTGTAATTTAAAATGATTCAAACTATTTTAAGACCATTAATATTATACTACAGAAGGTGGATAAGAATAAGAGTTATTGAAGAAGAAACAAGCACTAAAATTTGATTGAAATGAAAAAAAGTTACACAATTACAATTGAAAGCAAACATAAATAAACATGAAAGAGAAGTGGAGGAGAGGTATCTCTTGTTAAAACAGGATCAAAGCATATCCTCCCAGAACCTTTTAAAGGATATAGTAATGCAAAACCTCCTTCTTAAGTGCTGAAGTGATAACCATTTTGAAAGGAGAGGAGGGGATTTATTTATAGCCCAAGGTGGTGGACTGTTTACATTCCAGAAATTCCCCTCCAATTGGTTCACCGATATGTACATCCAGACAGCAGAATCTTGACCAATATCCTTCTTCGATGTTTTAGATACAAATATCTTCTGTCTACTATGAGATTATGGTGGCCATTGGAATTAGGAATCCAATGTTATGGCAGTTTTAGTAAACAATTCGGATCTGTCCATTTCAATACAGATTTTTTCAAAGTCTACAATGTGAATGTGTTTTTGAATAGGAAGATGCCCTCAAATAAAAATAATTTCTTCAAAAAATTTGTCCGACCGAATCTCCTAGTTCACACTGAAAAATCCCATCTCTAATGGATGTTTAGATCAGGAGAAATTACAATATTATTTTGATTTTTTGAATTCTCGGCCAGAATGGTGGGCTGGACTTCAACGCATAATTTGGGCCCCTTGTATTTTTGATTGGGTTCTGAAATTTTTATCATGTACTCCTTGAAATGTCCGACGAACATGGGAGGAGAATTAAGGAATTTGGACCTCTGGATTGATCCCAATAATTCAACCCTCATATATGGTCCGGTTTCTTCACAGTTTCCTTGGGCCTTCTTGTGTGGTCCATATGACCCTCTACATGGACGAATTTTCCAAAGGTGACTTCTAATGAAATGTTGGAATTGGAATTGGAAATACTATAAAACATGAATAATGCAATTTGGATAAGTATGCTGATAGGTATTGTTAAAATATTAAACAGACTTCAATATGGATAAATTCAAATAGTGCTAAAAAATTATATTTAATATTTAAACATTAATATTTCACAAAAATTATTCACATTTCATATAAAATAAGTAAAGGGAGTATGTAAAAAGATATGAAAATATTAATAACATCACCCTCATATACCCAATGAGCTCATAGATCATTTATCATTGCCTCATTCAATAGTGGGAGATATAGGTCCCACCAATCACATAATTAATATCATACCCATGTGTTTCATAAGATCACAAAACATTCATCATATCATAACCCAGGAAAAGAAATGGGTTTTATAATCATTTCATAAAATCATAACCTCTAGAAAAGTTGTTTTTTTCCATATCATTTCATTATTTCTATACAGTATAACCCATAGAAAATAAAGTGAGTTAAATAATAATTTTTTCATGGTAAAACCTGTAGAAGATAATCACTATTCATAATCAACTTTTCATGATAAACATAAACCATTGAAATAAATAATAACAATGGTATTAATATATCATTTCCCTAGTAAGAAATTTATAACATAAATGGAATAATTATTAGATAGAAATTTATTTTGATAGATTATTTAAAACATTTTTTTTTGAAAAATGACCTTTCAACTTTGAAAATAATGTTTTAGAATATAAATCATTTAAAAAATCATTTAAATTTTAATTAATTTATATAATATATAATATAATGTTCTCAAATATTATGAAAATAAATTTTATTAAAATTTACTTTTGAACACTTTAAGGGAATCATTGAATAGTTAAGTGGTCATGAGAGTAGAAAATATTAGGAAATATGTGAATAATAAAAACAAATATTCGATTCACATTATCAGTAAAATAAAAACGAGCATAATTTTTTTAAATGAAATGAATATTAATTTTTAAAATTATTAATGAAAATTAAAAATGTTTAAAAATATCTTCTAAAAATAAAAATAAATTAGTAATACATTTTGTAAAATAATTTTAGAAACATTGTTTTTGAATAAATGAGATTTTTGAATAAAGGGGAAATATATTTGTACTTTATTAAAAATATTTTATTTATTATCATCTGTAATAAATAGTGAAATAAATGGAACCATTATATAAATATATAATAAATAACTAGAGGATAATAAAATTAATGAGAATTATTGGGAGGTTTATCATGATATTTCCTCATTAGAGACTTAATCATAAACAGTCAAGAAAACTGATGAGATTGTAACATAAAATATTTATCAATCTGTTAATATTAATTCATAATCCCCATGAAAGAATAATATAAAATTAAACTCAAAATATAATCAGAAATATAAATTCTTGATCTTACATGTTAAAGAGCGATATACACGCCTTGTGAAAGAATATAGGTGTATAACATAACATATCTCTCAAAGAATTTTAATTGAGACATAAAATCCATCAATAGTTCGGTAACATTTGATCCTTAAACCCTCTAATAGAGAGATCATAAAACGGGTATGTAAATTCAAATTAACTTCAGGATAATAATTATAAAATAAATTCTTGTCAGTTATATCCACCACAGAAATTATATAGGTGCTTTATATGGCAGGTATCTCAGTGAAGGAAAAAGTGAGTCGAAAATCCCTTACCTTAGGTATTGACTTCTGTTGTACTCGTTAAACTGTCATGTATACTAAATATTTTTTTAATATTAATATATTATATTATGATAGTTATATAAATCATTCTATATATGATTTTATTATATCTTTTTTACCCGTTTATTAATAATTCCATGTTAAAGTTATGTTTCGAGTATAACCGCTTTTTTTTCAAAAATGTTTTCAATTATAATTTTTGGTCCTATTAATTACATCATGGTTTCATCGTATAATGACTGTGAACCATGAGATAAATATTATATATATTCATTATATATTTATTTAGAGTAACCCGTAGTATTTAGTGTTATGAAATGAAATTCATTATTCATAAAGACGGTAGGTAGTACGCACGCGTGAACGTTATTTCGATATTCTTATTGAGTTGAAAGAAAGAAAAGTAAATGATATATATATATATATTCATTCCATTATAATTTTTATTTCGCACATATCACAAATTGTTAATAATACCATATTTAATACATTCCATGTAAATCATGGATGAATCACAGCGCTTTGTGAGGAAGTGGTCCACCATACTCAAAATGACATTATCAAATTCCCAAAAATTGGAAATAATAAAGGCATGTGTGATTTAATAATTAAATAATAATAATAAAATCCAATATATCGAATATATAATATAAAAAAATTAAAATACATGATTATTCCCATCCGGGAAAGGTGGTAATGAAGAAACTAACAACATCGGTTTGCAAGGTGGTAATCTGACATACACATGAATGATGATTTCGTAAACCATTAAATAGAAGTGTGTAAAGTTTTATGTAATACACTTAACATAAAAAAATATAAATATATTTACGATACTTAGGTTATTATATAATTTTGGCATAATAATAATTTAAGTGTATGGGTGATTAAATAAAACAAAAATTCTCATTGATGAACGTTTCCTCTTCTTCAGGTATCATCCTTTGATTTTTGATAAATCCTTCGCTGGTTGGATTTATGTCCAAAATAAATATTCTGTTATGAGTTTTGGGAATTTGGTATGTTATTTGGGAAGTTCATGGTCTATACAAATTGATTAAGAGGTGTCAGTAAGTGGGGAGAGTGAGTGACATTTTATAGATTTGGAATCACATTCTTATAAATACTCAAAATTATTCATTATTGGGAGGTAATTATTACATGATGTTTTTAAAAATGTTATAATTAAATGTTTTCATGGATAATAATCCTTTGATAAATTGTTATCACATAATCATCTTTTAAACATTTCAATCCACAACTTCTATGTATCCCTATATTTACCATTTTGGTTTTTCACTATGGTAACTAGTTTTCTACCCTTTATAATTTTTCCTTTCAGAATAAATTAGAGAGAACCTTATTATATAATTATAACCCAATTAATATAAATATTATATCTATTTATAATATATAAATCTATTTTTTATAAATTAATTTTAACATTAACACAATTAATGTGTAAAAAATAACACTTCAACTATGATAACTGATTTTTTACTATTTAATGGTCAATATAGTCATTATAATATAAAAATTTATCCATTAAATAACTAATGTTTATATTTATTAATATTAATAACAATTTTCATTTGATATTGTTTTTATTAATTTTAAATCATTAAATAAAATAACTATTATTAAGAAATTACATTAATATTTATTTTAAGATTATTATTTTAATTTGAATTTATAAGAAAATATAAAGACAATGATGAAATTAGAATATATTATGTTAAATCTAATGAAGCATGATATTTTCAACTAAAAACATTATGTAAGATAATAATTCATTCAATTTACTTCACTTTCAAAAAAATAGTATCATTTTTTTATTAACTAATTAATACTATGTTGGTGTTTCGTTAGCATTTAAAGTAATTATTTCTTCTAAATAAAATTAAAATAAATTATCATGATATTTAAAAATTAGGTACATTTCAAAAATATATATATAACCAAATATATTTCTTTAACCTATACTAATGATATATATATATTCCAAGTATTAAAAGTATAGTTTTTGTTGTTTTCCGTACCTAACTTGTATTATTGTTCATATTCAAATGAGATTGGAGATAAAATTAAATATTGTATATACATTTTAGGAAAATATTTAAAATAATTCATTAAATAAAATTAATATAATATTTTTTTCATTTTGACTCATATCATTCTAGTTTAACGCCATAGTAAACCCATTTTTACTATAATCGTATTAATTCAAATTTTACTATCTTTACTATTAATTTTGTTCAAAAATTATGATATCTTTATTTAAAATTACAAATTACTCTAATACAAAACACTAAATCATTTTTTCATATTAAACATATATATGTCAAAAAATTATTTTAAAATTTATCCGACTGACCTAATGAGAAATAATGTTTTTAAAGAGAAAATGTTCAAAAGTTTGAGATGTTTTTTTATCTGAATTCAACATAAAGTTTACTCAAATGACCCACTTTGGGTTAATAGATATAAAATTGAACTAATTTTACATTAGATCTATTTAAAAATATAATTTATTTTTAAAAATAAATTAGATGAAAAAGAAGATTTTAATTAAATCACAACATTTTTCACTAATCATCAAAAATTGACATAATGATAAATAAATTACAAAATAACCGTAGGATAATTATTAAATTATTATTAATAAAAATTATGATTATTTTTTCAAATTTACTTTTCAATATTTTTTAAAATATTATTTTATTATTTTTCACAAAAATAAATAAAATGAGTTTTTTTGAGAAAATAGTATTTCTGAAATATATAATAACATTAATGAAACTTAAGTACTTCTTAAAAATTATTTTTTCTTTACATAATAACATTATACTAAATATTTAATAATTATTCATCATTAATCATGGCGTAAGTGTTTATGGCTAAGTTATAATAGCTATATTTAAATGACTTCATTAATAATATTGTGGTTTTGTTAAAACTCTCTGTTGGATAGTGGAATCTTAATCAGGATTGCATGTAAGGAAAAATAGACATGGTGTCAAATGTTGTGAAAAATATTAATGAGGTTAAATTTATTTAAAAATAATTTCACAAAATTACAAGGTGTTACTTCACTTGATATTTTATTATATTAAATAACAATATAATAGTTCAATTTTATTGATAGGAGCAATAGTCAAACACTGTCAATCAATATAGATTGTCAATACATTTTGGTCTATTGAATTAAAATAACTACACCACAATATGATCGTATGTCCAAAATTATAAGAATAATCGAAATCAATGGTCATGACTTAATTATCTCAATCATGTTGGTATTGATTCAGAATTGATAGAATATGGTGATTTAATAATTGAAGAATAAAATATATGTGCAAAAAAACCCAAGAATATTGAAAAAAATAATCTCAAGAGGGAAGAAAAGTTATAATTTGTTGGTACACACCCCCATTAACTAACATCTCTCACACTTAGAGGGTTTAATCTATCATTTTTGGGGGATCTTAATGATAAAATAAAACAAAACACATAGCTGATATATTATAAGAGAAAGAATAGAGAAACAAGAATTTCATTTAACTAAAATGTATCCACTATTAAAAAATATAAAAAATTTAATAAGGAAAACCGAACTATGATGGATGATCCCTAGATCAAAACCCTTGAAGTATCTCTCTATTGATGGACGAATGTGCCCCAATGTGTGATACAATTTGATGAATTAATAGGCCTTTAAATCAAATTGTATGTATGTCGGTCAAACTTATGTTTAATTCCCAAATAATATGAAGGATCAGCTATCTTTATTTTTATATCCACTTTATATTCAGGATGTAAATTAATGATTAATGACATGAATTTTGTAGCTTGGTATCCAAAAATATTCTTATATGAAGAGATTACGATGTATAACATGGTCTTAATGTGTGAATCAGTCAATAACTAATTTTATCATTGATATAAACACACCATAAATATAAATTTTATGACCTAAAAAAATCTTTATTAGACTATTCTGTACTTATATTCTTTAATATAACTAGAATATATGATTGGGCTTCAATCCCATATACTGGACTCGTCGTTATATTTACAATGTCATGCCCCAAAAAAATTTGGTGTGGCATGGAGTGTGTGAATAATCCTATATTTTCATGTTTATAACCAAATTGTTTTGAATTTTACCATAATGTAGATTCTTCCATGAAAAAACATTCAAATAAGAAAGAATATCATATTAAATCAATTAGAAATCATTGTGAAAACATCTAAACATCCATCAAATATGTATATAATTTAGAGATATTGATATTATGGTTAGAGTATATATAAAAAATGAAGCCTTAATCAACTTGAAATTCGGATTATTCTACATCCATAAAGATATATAAAATATGGATATCATTAACTCCTTGGAGCTGTTCTTGATGAGCTAGAGGTTAAAGAGGCGCTCATGCATTTGAACCTGGAGAGCGCTATGGGGCTTGATGGTTTTCCTGCCTCTTTTTACAGGGCCTCGTGCGATCTGATTAAGGAAGATATTATCATAGCCATACATGATTTCTTTCAAGGAGGGTGTCAACCAAGAGTCACCTGCGCCACAACCCTTATTCTACTTTCCATGATTAATATTCCCACTACTATATCACATTACCTCCTGATAAGTATGTGTAACATACCGTACAAGACTGTTTCCATTTTCATTAACTCCCAACTGGTGGTGCATCTTCCTTGGAGGATCTCCACGGAGAAACATGACTTTATTAAAGGCCGCTCGATTTAGAAATCCATCACCCTTACCCAGGAGATGTTCAACGACATCAACCTCAAAACCTCTGGATTTAACTTGATCATCAAATTGGATACGAGCAAGGCTTATGATCAGGTGGATTGGAGCTTCATTAACTGACTATTGTCATGTATGGGTCTCAATTATCAGAATATTGATATTATCTTTTGTTGCTTCAGTTCCTCATGGATCTGAGTTAACTTCATGGGAAAGTCTTACAAGTTTTTCAAGTCTACGTGAGGCATCAGGAAAAGGGAACATATCTCGCCATTGTTGTTCATCATCATTTAGGATGTTTTGAGCTGGCTCATCTAGAGGAGTATAAACAATGGAGGAATTATTTTGTATCTTCGTCGATCAAGGGCTCCAACTATATCCCAACTTATGTTTTCTGATGATACCATCTTATTCTTGAATGGAAAGAGCATATAAATATGAAGACTGAACGGAGTTTTATAGAAACACGGTCGTTGGAGTGGCCAGGTCATTAATAGGGGGAAATGTGATTTCTATATCTCCCACAGGTGCTATTCTGAGAGAGTTAAACTATTAGTAGACTGCTTGGTATTCAAATGGGTGTGTTACCTATGGTCTATCCAGGTGATTCTGTCTCACCTGGGAGAATTCAGATTCGTGACTTCGATGCACTTTGCACAAGGGTTTGAGATAGGTTGTTCAACTAGAAACATAAATTATTATCATTTGGAAGACACATTTCCCTCGTGAACAAAATTCTGGTGGCTTCTCTAATCCATGTTCTGTCATCCGTCAAAGTTCCCAAGGGGGTTATTAAATCGATAAATAGGATAATAGCCAATTTCATCTAGGATCCGTTATCAGAGTGAAAGAAGCACTGGGTAGCCTGGGGGAAAATGGCGAGACCCGTGAATGAAGGCAGTATCGAGGTACGCAACCTGGAGGATACCCTCTATTATATCCATGTGATGCTTCCATAGAGTGTCCTAAAACCTCATAATCTGTGGGGGACTATCATGCATGCATACGTGACATGCCTCCGCATCCCAGTGGAGGGGAATCTTTCTTCCCTTTGGTCGGTTTTTGACCCTATTGTCAATATCCTTCGTCCCTTCAAGAGATGGATGGTGGGGATGGGTGAGACTTCATTCTGGAATCATGATTGGTGTGGCTCAGTGATGGGCATTCTTGGATTCCCGACTATAGAAATTTTGCATAAAGAGGCCAGTCCCTTTCCAAGATTCACCGAATCGGTTTGGAATAAGGAACAACAGGAGTATTTTCAACTCATTGAGCTTAATTAAGTGGAGGAAAGGTGTGTGTTCATGGCCTCCTCCTTGGGAATGTTATCATTGAAGGATTTTTGGCGCATTGTCAATAGACAGATGCAGGCTGATGGATGGGATGAGATTTTATGGGTGAAAAAATTCCCCCCAATATCAACTTCCTCACCTAGAGGATTTGTAAAAGAGGCCTCCCGACAGACGAAAATATATGTAGATGTGGTATCCCACTTGTGTCCAGGTGCGTATGATGTAGTGTTCCTAGTGATGAATGTAGTGGCCTTTTGTTCTTAGACATAGATTGGTCATGTGAGGTGTGTAAATTCTTGGGGGAGTTCTCTGCGCCACATCCCTCTAATTGTCCATTCCCAACCTTTCTAGATAAGTGGTTTCGAGGCTCTAATGGAAGTGGTCCGGATAAGGTGGCCCGAGTAGTGGTGTTTCATGTGGGGTTTTGTACCATATGGTAGGCTCAGAAAAAAATCAAAACACGAGGGGGAAAAGGTTTTGGCTTGGGTAATTATTGTTTGGGCTAATAAATAAATACTGGATCTGATCATGGCTGTGAAGACATGGAAGGAAGCCCCCTCTCATCATTCTTTTCAAATCGGATCCAATGTGTACATGGCACCTAGAAGCAGGGAAGGAAACTTGGTTTTATGGAACCCTCCATTGGTGGGTTTAAAACTTAATGTAGGCGGCTCTTGCGTCCAAGGGAACATGCACGGAGGAGGAGTGGTCCGTGGCCACTATGGTTCGGTTTACCTCGCTTTCTCAGCCAGTTTGGGCCAGTGGTCTTCAATGTTAGTGGAGGCGAAGGAAATTATCACAAGGCTCAACCTATGTATACAAAAGGGTCTAGAAATATATGAAATCGAAATAGAATCCATTATTGTGCACAACTACTTGAAAGGTTGCACCGATCCTCCTTGGTCGATTAACTATGTCATTAAGAAATGTAGAAGAATGATCAATACTAGAGTGAGTATCCTTTACACCTAGAGAGAAGGGACCAAGGTCGTAGATCACATGGCCTCGGTGGACACCAACAACATAGAGGAGGTGTTTCTTCAAACTGGAAGGAGTATTCAGTCCAAGGGGATTGAATGTTTCAAAGGAGATGCGTTGGGTCTTCACCACTTCAGACCACCCTAGGCCATCTTGGCTAGGGGGGGTGTTCCACCAGGTCCTATTATGTTTGTCTTGTACTCCATTTTTTATTTTGTTTCTCTTATGTTTTTCCTTTTTATTTTTCCCACTTTTATCAAAATATTACATAATGATGATGATCAAGGTTCTATATATTTCTTATCCCCGTACATCACCCGATTAAGTATGATGCATTCACTATAAGAGTGGTGAAGATGATTCATTCCATTCATTGAGGACCCTCTTACTGAAGAAGACATGAATATCTATATATAAAATAAAAATAATATTAATATATGATCAACCAATATAGGTTGTCAATAATCATTAAGAATTCTAATACCTTTCCTTATGTTAACAGAATAACATTTTTTCTCGGTGAACATCATCCATTATGAATTATAAAAAATATGATGTTCATGATATTTAGAGAATTGAGTATACATCCAACTCAATACATGAATAACATCATAATAATACCTTTGTGGAAAGAAGGTGGATGGTTTAAAAATAACAAATCCTCAGTGTAACAAAGTAAACCTAAAAGGATGATAACATAGATGAAATACATTCTTGAAAAATATTCCTTGAATGATACCACCCAATAAGTGATCATTAATATGTTTATTTAGTATTGGCACATTATTCCATCATAATATATATATATATATATATTATAGTATAAATAATGTAACATAAAACCAATTCTGTTGAATACTTTTAAAAATTTAAATGAAAATAGAAGTGAAAACATGAAATTGATTTTAGAAAACATTTATATCATTGATGTAAAAGGGGATGGTACAAGTCAGTTCCAATTTTTTTCAAAACAAGAAGTGAAAAATCATTAAAATCATTTAATTTTAATATAATGACTAAAAATGGATACATTAAAATTAAATATAATTTTCTATGGGGAATATATAAGGCATCAGCCTTAAACCTTACTTAATCTTGAGTTATTACAAGATTACACATTGAGGGTCTTTTCAGGTTTAGAGTTTTATAGAATTAGATCATAAAACATGCATTACATTCCACATATAAACAAAGTGGTTACATAAAGATAGTATTCTTATTTCCCATCAATGGAAACATATTTAAAATAAAACATGGATTCTTTCTTGACACTTCCTTGACACTATCATCATATCATATACCTTTCCCTTGACCTGTGAATAACATTTCAAAAAACTTGGGATGAGCATAAAAAGATCAGTAAGGGATATAAAAATATGGAAAGGAATCATGGGTACATATATACATAAGAATGAAATCATACTTTACCCATAAAACATAAGCACTTTAACATACCTCGTCAAATCATGAATGAATTATAGAAATCATAAGACATAAAGGTAACTTGAGGCATTAATAACATTCTTACGTAGGGAGTAACCCTCTTGGTTACGTTTGGAATACCCATTACAGTATATTCTATAAATCTCTTCAGAGAAACCTTAACGTTTCACTCCTTCACGTTACCCAATGCATTGGAGAGCTATATCGGGCTCACCCGCCCAAAGTTTACCACAGAACCACCTGTCTTCATAATAATTCTCAAGAACCTCAACATAATCATATCACATAAAACATGCATAAAGGAAACATAACATTTCCACCTTTCAATCACAAGATATCAATAAAACACATTGATATAAAAACATTATGAAAACCATTTTCAATACCAAAATAAAAGAAAAGTAAAACATGGTAATTATTTTTCTTTTAAAAAAATGTATGGCTTGTAGAGGAAGCCGAAACTCAAATAATGGTCACGGCGGCGGAGAAGTCATTGTCACCGCATACGTACGACAAAAACATTCCCTTTTGTCGTTTAGTAAACACTTTGTATAAAAAAGATTCCTTTTGAATAAACTTAAAAGTCAAAGGGGTTTATACACCATATAAAAGAAGGATGTGTATAAAACAAAATATGCCTCAATGAAAGGAGATTGAGACGAAGTCCCATACCTCAGGTCCGACTTGACTCGATCGTTCATTAATGTCCTGAATAATAAACTTGAGTTATTTTCTACTTGCTTAAGAACCTTTTTCGAGTTCATTATTGCTTTTATATCACTTATTTCAATGTCATGAACACTATGTAAATATTTAAGTTAATAACGGTCGTTTTAACGATCATTGGTTCTTGAGTAAAAAATAAACCCATTATAATTACAAGTTGTTCATGTATCCATTATATCCAGAATTATAATCATTATGTATATATCATATATATCAAGTATATACATGAATTTATAATATTACATAATCATTTAGAGGTATGAAATGAAATGCACCGTTCATGGAGACGGTAAGCTGTACGTACGCATGAACGCTACTTTCATTTCTATTTCGTATTTTATAGAATGGAATCATAATGATATAAAGGTAAATTATAATTCCAGTATAATATCATATATAAATATATTTTAATCTTATTGGCCACCTTTGAAGGTGTTAAAAAATGTTCAACAATCATCGTTTTGGGAGGAATAAATTCACCATCCACGGAAACAGTATGTCCATTAACCATTAGATGTAGGTTTGTGTAAGTGTAGCTCGAATATTTCTTATACCAACATCCTATTTTATTGAATATACTGTAGTTTGTACAAAATAAAACGAATAAAAATAGTTTTGGGGGTTGGAGAAGCAAAATAAAACAAAAGGAATCAAGTGAAGACATTACTTTAAAATCGGGTAACTCCCTTTGGTTTCATCTCAAAGGCTCCCTTGTTAAGACTTCTGCCCAATGTGAGGCTTTAAGGAGTAAGAGAGGGAAGTGGAGAGACAAAATGGGTTGGGGTTGGCCGAGCCAAAGTGTAGAGACCCGAAGCCTGACGTACATGGACATTACATTACTTTTGCGGAATACTTAGTACAAAACAAAAACACACACACAAGGATCGTAATAGTTTAGTGTCTTTGGAAACTCGGAATAAAATCTTCTAATCGTGGGGAAAGATCTTCAACATATCCCATAAAGATCTTCCTTTTTTTTTACCTAAAACCTTTCTTTATGTCCTGGGGAAAAGAAGACATAAAAGGGTGAGCTCAAATGCTCAGTAAGGGTAAACAAAAGATATATCAATCACATCGTATTCATAAGAACATAACATTTTGGAAATCATAACCTGCAAAAGAGAGCATAATTTCATAACATGGGATAAATCATAGTAGTGAAATGAAATCATAACATAAAACATTACTCATTGTGGCATACACACATAATCATAGAGAATCATTTCTTGTTAGTCAAGACTCATTGCCAAGACTATCTTAGTGTACAAAGTCCCTTTCTGAATCGAGTAATCCTCGTTTCAGTCCTGTTTCACTAAACCGGTATAACCTACCATTCCAGCCATGTCTATCTCATGAGATATAAAATCTTTACCCAATGCATTGGAGGGAGATACAGGTCCCACCCATCTCTTAATGAATCCTTTCTTATGTGTGCCACCAAATCATAAATCATACATCATTGCATAACCCATGTAATAAAAATGGGATTCTTAAACAACATGACATCATAAAACCATTCATATAAGATAAAGGAATTCATAAACATAATTCCATTACAACATAGTCAAATCAATGTAAAAATATGGATAGAAACAGAACCCTTTATGATCTTAGATGGAAAATAATTTTGATAAAACACTTGAAATGAATTCTTGAGGAAAATATCCTTTCTTCTTCAAAATCAATTTCTTTTCACAAAACATCATTCAATTTTAAAAGAAAGAGATTTTATTGAAAATAGTCATGAAATCTTTTAGAGGAAGCTTCATGAAAATAAGGCTTTATAAAACAGTATAAATCCATTCGTGCCGTATAAGTTAAAAACATTCTTCTCGTACTTTTGTCGGAAAAGTCAAAAAGTACCTCGTACAAAAAAACGACAAAAGATTCCTTTCATATCTTTTACTAAAAACTCACCGAAGGGTAAATTTGGATTTAAACAATTGTAGGTGGATGGAAATAACATTACATATTGAGGAAACATGGATTTAGATGATAAAATACACCCCAGTAACTTTCAAAGTACAAACAATCTCGGATAAAAATGAGATTGTGATATTTCCCTTACCTTAGGTCCGACTTGCTTTGTAAGTGTCCGAACCTCCTGTATAATGATTTAAATCATGTTATTGACTTATTACAGAATCATATTCATTGTTATGATATCATATATGGTTCACTTATGACATTATATTACCCGTTCTTTTGTAAATTCCATGTTAAAGAAGCGTTTTGGGTAAAATTGTTTCATTTATCGTAGGTGTTTTGACTTGTTGTTCTTGACATCATTATTACTTATATCATGATTTACATACTTCCAGAATATAAAATATGATTTATATATCATATATATTCAGTATATATATATATATAATAGGTAGATAAATAAAATGAAAAACACCGTTCATGGAGACGGTAGTCCGTACGTACGCATGAACGCTGTTTTCCTTTCCTTATTGTCTTGAAATGGAAGTAAGTAGATGACATACATAGGTATATATATACAAAAATCCAGTAGCTTTATAATGTCATATATTTAATTATTATTTCTTATATATACATTATAATCATTCTTAAATGGTTAACATGGAGAATGAATCTCATCGCGTCGTGGAGACGGTATTCCGTACGTACGCACGAGCGATGATATCATTTCTATAAATATTGAATTGAATTGGAGTGGATTATACAATATATCAGAATCAATATGATGTTGTAATAACTATTTATAGTTATTCTTTACACCATTATACCCATCCATGTACGGTGGTGGTGGAAAATAGATTACACCACGGCGTGGAGACGGTATTCCGTACGTACGCACGCGCGGTGATTTCTTTTTCCGTAGGATGGATAGATGGTGAAATAGGGTTGTTTCATACTTATAATAACATATCAGTATATGAGTGATACTGATGTTATTACTTCATAATGAAACAACCTAAGAAGAAGAAGTGGAAGAAGAAATAAAGATGAAAGAATTGGTAACGGTAATTACCTCTTCTTTGAAGTGCCTCTTTGAGACCTCCTCTTAGGGAACTAAAATTGGTCTTTGAGGAAGACCAGAACCTCTAGGATGTTGCTAGGGAAGTGGAGAAGAGATTTTGGCAGGGTTTGGCCGAGCTTGAGAGCTCAAATTGGTGTGATGAGGAGGGGGAGGAGGTGTCCTTTTATAGGGGAGGAGAGGGGCACCTTAGGAATATCTCAAAATATTATTTTATATTAAAGTCAAAATCGGTTTATAATGGTTCCAAAGGGTCTTATTTCGAAGCTAAGGTGAGGATGGGTCGCAACCTATCAACCAATAGGATTTAGACAAGTTTAGGGTATTATTTTAACCTTATCAATTAGATTTAACTCTAAGTTAAATAATTTAACTTTTACCGTGTCTTTTTGTTTTCTTTCACTATATGGTTAATAAACTTACTATAACATGCCAAACGAACCCCAAATTGTATATTATTAATACATATATCCTTATCTAAGTCATTTGGCCGATCCTTAGATTTTTAGGAATAAAATAACAATTAATAATATAATATTTGATTTAAAAACTATTTTGTGTCAATTTTGACACTATTTGATATATGATTTTTGTGAAAGTCATAACAGAATTATATGTTCGAAACAAGTTGATTAAATCAACACTAATATATCATAGTAACCTAGAAAATTAGTGGAATTCATTAAAAATCTCAAATTACATTTATTTTGGTGTTTATAACATCAATTATGTCAATATTTCATTAACAAGATAATTACTGCATCATCTTTGTGTCATAAATAAATTAAATTATTTGATGTCTAAAAATTACAAATAAAATACCATCATGTAGTAAATAGTTTTAGATTTCTAATTAATATTTACAATCGAATTTATCTTATGTATAACTCCATATTAAAAATGATTTACTTATTAAACTTTGATTTTAACTACTTTAACCCTTCTTTAAATAAATTAATAATAAATGTCCTAATCTAATCCAAGTGGGCCTAAATGGTCATATATTATTCCTAAGTTTGTTTTTGGTCGAATTACACTTGTCCAATAGAATTAGGACATGTGTTAGGGTAATATTAATATCATATTTACCCTTAGTTACCCTATTTACTATTAACCGTGGTAAAAAAGTAAAAAGTTACTATTCACCAAAAAATTATTTTCATCTCATTGAACCACATTTTAGTCCTTGATATTAACCGTGTCTCTCGGATTTTCGAAATTCCATTCACAGAAGCGGTAAAATTAAGTTTTATGCAAAATTCAGTTTTTAACCTACCACTTAGTAGTTTCACTATTCATCAAAAATTGATGTTTTTCAGAACAATGCCAAAATTTCATCAAAAGCTATATTTCATATTCCGAATTCAAAAATGAAGTCTATTTTACCAAATTCATAACATAAAATTTGCATTAATTAATTTTATAATTAAATCCCGCTGTTAAAACAAATAGCGTGTTTTTAAGAAACAATATCTATCAAAAGATTGACACTTGTTTATGTCTAGTTTAAATGTGAAATTACATCCAATGACCAACATTGTATTAGATTGTAAAAATATATTCTAAATATACTTTAAAACCACTCAAATTAATGATTTATCACTATTAATTATTTCGATTAAAAAAGTTGTTTTTAATTACAATTTAGTAATTTTCACTATTCATCAGAATATGAATGTTATCCGAAAAGTACCAAAATTTCACCTTAGGCTAAATTCGATAATCCGAATCCAAGAATGAAGTTCATTTTGAAAAATAAGATTTACAGAATTTTAAAAAGTGGTTATTACTATTCATAACGGCTAGTTTTAATAATATATTAATAGCACATCGTTGTTTAGTGAAACTCGGTATTGCGTATTACACACGCTATCGAGGAAGGTCGCGATTGCGTGTAATGCAAGGCAAGACAAGGATGCATGTTGTGCAAGCTCCTTTTGGTGTAGCGTATAACACAAGACATTAGTAAAATAAAAAAGAATATTTTTCATAAAATCTCGGGCTGTTACATTCTACCCCCCTTAAAATGAATTTCGCCCTCGAAATTCGTCGGGGTTATAAATGGTTTACTATTCGAAAGTTTCTTTAATAGAGACCCACATCGTAAAAGGGAATACCAAAACTTGGCTTTAAAAACTAAATTATGAAATGTAACGATTACCCAAATAAACTAATCACTGGGTTTCCACATAGGTGAAAATATGGATATGGAAGAGAAATCTAACCATCATGTTCTGATGGAGAGTGGTAGAGAACATGGCTATCGAAAAGCCAGTAATCACAAATCCATAAATTTGTGACGATCTAAGGTACCATCTGATTCATCAGGTATAAGAGAACTAGGACAACATTTTTGGTTTTCAAGATCATTTCCCTAAAGTTAAAGAATTTGAATTAGAATAAATACTTACTTTATTTTGGTACAATCTCACTGTTGTTCGTGCCTTTAACAATTTCCACTTCATCTCTTAAATAAATGATGTTGAATTTGTTATTCGTGAAGTGTTAGCAGATCATGTGATAGAATGACGGTTCATTCCATCTGTTTCAAACAAAAGGTTATCAAAATTATATACATAAGTCGATCTATAGTGAGATTAATCACATATGGTTTCTAAAATGGACTTATACTTCATATATCATACTGTTTAATATAATAAAACTAGTTTCTACTAAACAGGGACTTCCTGTAGGTCAGTGGTAGGCGATAAAGGCCAGTCGCACTTCGGTTGTGGGTTCGATTCCTACAGCCTTGTCCGAAGCGATGGGCTGTCGCCCGTCCTGCAGGTTGTCCTTTTTTCTAAAACTACTTTACTATAACATCCCATCAATAATATCGAAAATCTTCTATCCTTAAACAATACTAACTTATGTCCAACATAATCCAGTCTAATCTTTAGGCTTATACATAATACTTCAGTCCACTCTCATAATATAGTGACATCGATTACTAGAGATTTAATACTGTCGTTGATCCCCACATATCATAAGATATGTCTTGTTGGTCACATTCCAAACATTCAAAGTCCTTAATCGTGTATTCTCTTGAATACCTTAGTGAAAACATGAGTGCAGTTAAAAGTTAACACTTTCCACATACCAAAATCCTCAAAATTCTATATACTCAAACCATGATATCACTTAGTTCTTATATCAATCATGAGCTCATGAATACTATCAAACATTTAATTTTCTCCTTATCCCTTCATTATGAACATATTATCTACATTCCAAAAATATCTGAATAACCTTTCATGGATAGTGGTACCATTAATCATACACTTTCATAACTCAAGGAAAGACAACAGTGTAACAATCCTCAGATGTATCTTTATTCCATAGTACCATGAGATTTCTTATACAACATTACACATGATAAACATTTAATCATTCCACAACATTCTTAAACCATTGACCGAGCTTCAACAATTCTTTTATCTCGAATATCATTTGTAGTCTCTTCATCATAATCCACATCAATACTACCCATATGACCATACTGATTCTCTTCATGATTCTTTCCCTCAGGGCATTTGTTTGCATAATGCCCATACATTCCACATTTAAAACACTTAACCATTTTTGATGTCATAGCAATACCATTATCCTCATCCATGGTGTTAACCGACCCTTTTCCTTTGCACTTACTTGCTTTGTGTCCTTCTTTTCCACACCCAAAGCATCTTCTAGTTCCCTTGAAACATTCTCCTTGATGCCTCTTCCCACATGATTTACATAGGGGAAATTGAACTTTCTTTCCTCTATGATCATCATGGAACTCCATCTTTCTCTTATTAGTCGATTCAGGAAACTTACCAAATTTTACTTTATTGATCATGTTGTGAGATTGCTGATTCGGCATAATAATGATGTTTGGACATCCAAATCCCATTTCATTTGGTTGCTCAAGAATAATATCATTCCATTGTCCATCATATCCTCCATTATTGTGAATCATCTTGTTTCCAGCCATTTTCTAAAACCCAAACAGAATAGTGTTAGATGCAAAAATCGTAATAAAGGGGGAGTAACTTAAATATCTATCATCTTTGGTTTAATCTAATATCGTTACCATAGTTCTAGAACTATATCCTATACGTATACTTATCCTTAGGGGCATCCCTAGACATACCTTAGAAATATCTCTAGGGATCTCACTAACGTTTTCGCATCCTAGTTTCCAAAGGTTGACTAAACCTTTCCTCTGATACCAACTGTAGAGACCCGAAGCCTGACGTACATGGACATTACATTACTTTTGCGGAATACTTAGTACAAAACAAAAACACACACACAAGGATCGTAATAGTTTAGTGTCTTTGGAAACTCGGAATAAAATCTTCTAATCGTGGGGAAAGATCTTCAACATCTCCCATAAAGATCTTCCTTTTTTTTTACCTAAAACCTTTCTTTATGTCCTGGGGAAAAGAACACATAAAAGGGTGAGCTCAAATGCTCAGTAAGGGTAAACAAAAGATATATCAATCACATCGTATTCATAAGAACAAAACATTTTGGAAATCATAACCTGCAAAAGAGAGCATAATTTCATAACATGGGATAAATCATAGTAGTGAAATGAAATCATAACATAAAACATTACTCATTGTGGCATACACACATAATCATAGAGAATCATTTCTTGTTAGTCAAGACTCATTGCCAAGACTATCTTAGTGGACAAAGTCCCTTTCTGAATTGAGTAATCCTCGTTTCAGTCCTATTTCACTGAACCGGTATAACCTACCATTCCAGCCATGTCTATCTCATGAGATATAAAATCTTTACCCAATGAATTGGAGGTAGATATAGGTCCCACCCATCTCTTAATGAATCCTTTCTTATGTGTGCCACCAAATCATAAATCATACATCATTGCATAACCCATGTAATAAAAATGGGATTCTTAAACAACATGACATCATAAAACCATTCATATAAGATAAAGGAATTTATAAACATAATTCCATTACAACATAGTCAAATCAATGTAAAAATATGGATAGAAACAGAACCCTTTATGATCTTAGATGGAAAATAATTTTGATAAAACACTTGAAATGAATTCTTGAGGAAAATATCCTTTCTTCTTCAAAATCAATTTCTTTTCACAAAACATCATTCAATTTTAAAAGAAAGAGATTTTATTGAAAATAGTCATGAAATATTTTAGAGGAAGCTTCATGAAAATAAGGCTTTATAAAACAGTATAAATCCGTTCGTGCCGTATAAGTTAAAAACATTCTTCTCGTACTTTTGTCGGAAAAGTCAAAAAGTACCTCGTACAAAAAAACGACAAAAGATTCCTTTCATATCTTTTACTAAAAACTCACCGAAGGGTAAATTTGGATTTAAACAATTGTAGGTGGATGGAAATAACATTACATATTGAGGAAACATGGATTTAGATGATAAAATACACCCCAGTAACTTTCAAAGTACAAACAATCTCGGATAAAAATGAGATTGTGATATTTCCCTTACCTTAGGTCCGACTTGCTTTGTAAGTGTCCGAACCTCCTGTATAATGATTTAAATCATGTTATTGACTTATTACAGAATCATATTCATTTTTATGATATCATATATGGTTCACTTATGACATTATATTACCCGTTCTTTTGTAAATTCCATGTTAAAGAAGCGTTTTGGGTAAAATTGTTTCATTTATCGTAGGTGTTTTGACTTGTTGTTCTTGACATCATTATTACTTATATCATGATTTACTTACTTCCAGAATATAAAATATGATTTATATATCATATATATTCAGTATATATATATATATAATAGGTAGATAAATAAAATGAAAAACACCGTTCATGGAGACGGTAGTCCGTACGTACGCATGAACGCTGTTTTCCTTTCCTTATTGTCTTGAAATGGAAGTAAGTAGATGACATACATAGGTATATATATACATAAATCCAGTAGCTTTATAATGTCATATATTTAATTATTATTTCTTATATATACATTATAATCATTCTTAAATGGTTAACATGGAGAATGAATCTCATCGCATCGTGGAGACGGTATTCCGTACGTACGCACGAGCGATGATATCATTTCTATAAATATTGAATTGAATTGGAGTGGATTATACAATATATCAGAATCAATATTATGTTGTAATAACTATTTATAGTTATTCTTTACACCATTATACCCATCCATGTAAGGTGGTGGTGGAAAATAGATTACACCACGGCGTGGAGACGGTATTCCGTACGTACGCACGCGCGGTGATTTCTTTTTCCGTAGGATGGATAGATGGTGAAATAGGGTTGTTTAATACTTATAATAACATATCAGTATATGAGTGATACTGATGTTATTACTTCATAATGAAACAACCTAAGAAGAAGAAGTGGAAGAAGAAATAAAGATGAAAGAATTGGTAACGGTAATTACCTCTTCTTTGAAGTGCCTCTTTGAGACCTCCTCTTAGGGCACTAAAATTGGTCTTTGAGGAAGACCGGAACCTCTAGGATGTTTCTAGGGAAGTGGAGAAGATATTTTGGCAGGGTTTGGCCGAGCTTGAGAGCTCAAATTGGTGTGATGAGGAGGGGGAGGAGGTGTCCTTTTATAGGGGAGGAGAGGGGCACCTTAGGAATATCTCAAAATATTATTTTATATTAAAGTCAAAATCGGTTTATAATGGTTCCAAAGGGTCTTATTTCGAAGCTAAAGTGATTATGGGTCGAAATCCTATCAACCAATAGGATTTAGACAAGTTTAGGGTATTATTTTAACCTTATCAATTAGATTTAACTCTAAGTTAAATAATTTAACTTTTACCGTGTCTTTTTGTTTTCTTTCACTATATGGTTAATAAACTTACTATAACATGCCAAACGAACCCCAAATTGTATATTATTAATACATATATCCTTATCTAAGTCATTTGGCCGATCCTTAGATTTTTAGGAATAAAATAACAATTA
This sequence comes from Viscum album, assembly GCA_963277665.1. NCBI lineage: Eukaryota > Viridiplantae > Streptophyta > Magnoliopsida > Santalales > Viscaceae > Viscum > Viscum album. The sequence goes on along the minus strand of OY728119.1, from coordinate 1,425,343,845 downwards.
ATAATATAATATTTGATTTAAAAACTATTTTGTGTCAATTTTGACACTATTTGATATATGATTTTTGTGAAAGTCATAACAGAATTATATGTTCGAAACAAGTTGATTAAATCAACACTAATATATCATAGTAACCTAGAAAATTAGTGGAATTCATTAAAAATCTCAAATTACATTTATTTTGGTGTTTATAACATCAATTATGTCAATATTTCATTAACAAGATAATTACTGCATCATCTTTGTGTCATAAATAAATTAAATTATTTGATGTCTAAAAATTACAAATAAAATACCATCATGTAGTAAATAGTTTTAGATTTCTAATGAATATTTACAATCGAATTTATCTTATGTATAACTCCATATTAAAAATTATTTACTTATTAAACTTTGATTTTAACTACTTTAACCCTTCTTTAAATAAATTAATAATAAATGTCCTAATCTAATCCAAGTGGGCCTAAATGGTCATATATTATTCCTAAGTTTGTTTTTGGTCGAATTACACTTGTCCAATAGAATTAGGACATGTGTTAGGGTAATATTAATATCATATTTACCCTTAGTTACCCTATTTACTATTAACCGTGGTAAAAAAGTAAAAAGTTACTATTCACCAAAAAATTATTTTCATCTCATTGAACCACATTTTAGTCCTTGATATTAACCGTGTCTCTCGGATTTTCGAAATTCCATTCACAGAAGCGGTAAAATTAAGTTTTATGCAAAATTCAGTTTTTAACCTACCACTTAGTAGTTTCACTATTCATCAAAAATTGATGTTTTTCAGAACAATGCCAAAATTTCATCAAAAGCTATATTTCATATTCCGAATTCAAAAATGAAGTCTATTTTACCAAATTCATAACATAAAATTTGCATTAATTAATTTTATAATTAAATCCCGCTGTTAAAACAAATAGCGTGTTTTTAAGAAACAATATCTATCAAAAGATTGACACTTGTTTATGTCTAGTTTAAATGTGAAATTACATCCAATGACCAACATTGTATTAGATTGTAAAAATATATTCTAAATATACTTTAAAACCACTCAAATTAATGATTTATCACTATTAATTATTTCGATTAAAAAAATTGTTTTTAATTATAATTTAGTAATTTTCACTATTCATCAGAATATGAAAGTTATCCGAAAAGTACCAAAATTTCACCTTAGGCTAAATTAGATAATCCGAATCCAAGAATGAAGTTCATTTTGAAAAATAAGATTTAAAGAATTTTAAAAAGTGGTTATTACTATTCATAACGGCTAGTTTTAATAATATATTAATAGCACATCGTTGTTTAGTGAAACTCGGTATTGCGTATTACACACGCTATCGAGGAAGGTCGCGATTGCGTGTAATGCAAGGCAAGACAAGGATGCATGTTGTGCAAGCTCCTTTTGGTGTAGCGTATAACACAAGACATTAGTAAAATAAAAAAGAATATTTTTCATAAAATCTCGGGCTGTTACACAAAGTCTTTGGGAGTGTGGGTAAGGAGGTAGAGGTGGGGGCATTTTATAAGAAGAGAGGAGGGGTACTCTTGGAAAGTAAAGAAATGTTACTTTATTTGAAAATGATTTTCGGATTCAAAAGGTACCACATTGAAATAATTCTAGGGCAAGGTGATAAGGGTTCGAAATCCACCAATCCAATAGGATTTGGACATGTTTATGTCATATATTTTACATTATCATTTCATTTTATTTAAATCCTTTATTAATGAGGTAATTGCTGCATCATCATAATGTCATAAATAATTTAATTTATTTAAAGTCTACAAATTATGAAAAAAATGATATGATGTAGGAAATATTTTTAGCTTTCTAATGAATATTTATAGTCCAAAATATCATTTATGTAGACAAAATTAAAAATATTTTACATAGGTGATACATTCTTTGTCACAGTTAACATTCTTTAAAAATAAAAAGATAAAAAGTCACTTTCTAACAAAAGTGATTCCATGGGGCCCCCAAGTTTGGAACAAGGCATCCCATGATCGACCATGAGACAACCAGTAGCCTTAGGACACATGTTGTGGTCTTTTTGTATTATTATGATATCATTTTATTATCTTTAACTACCTGATTACTCATTAATCAAGATAATTAACGATAATTACCATCGTTACTATTCATAATGTCAAAAAATATAAGATTCTTAATTACATAATTTGGTCCTTTGGATTCCAAATATGTAATCCATTTTACCAAATTCTAAACACATAAATTTCAATAATTGATTTAAAAATAATTCCCATTGTCAAAACAAATAGCGGGTTTTTTTGAAACAATATCTATGAAACGTTTGGCATTAGATTATGACCAATTCCAAAGTGAAATTAATCCTAATGACCACCATTGGATTAAATGGTAAAAATATATTCATATTAAACTTTAAGACCAATTAAAATTCTAATCTAACTATATAATTAAATTAAATGAAAAAGCAGTTTTGATGTAAAATGCAGTATTTTTTCACTATTCATTAAAAAATGAACATTGTCAGAAAAATACCAAAAATTTATCCAATGTAAATTTCAATGTCCCAATCATAATGAATATGTTTATTTTGACAAATATAGATTATAAAATTTTCAAAAGTTTGATTTAAAAAGGGTTTTCCATCAAAAGGCAGTAAAACAATCTTTTAAAAATATTAGTGTATTCCATGCATAAGATTGTATTTATTTTCATTTTAAGCCTCTAAAACACTATCTTAATCGTTAATATACATAGATAAAAATAACTATTATTCATTACTTACTTGGGATGTTACATCCTTCCCCCCTTTAGAAGATTACGTCCCCGCAATTTATTTACTTATTGAATAAATGGGGGTACTTATCCCTCATTGCATTTTCAGATTCCCTTGTTGCCTCTTCCATCATGTGGTTTTTCCACAAAATATTTACCTGATTAATCACCTTATTTCATAACACTTTCTCCCTGTTGTCAAGAATCTGGACTGGTTGATCCTCATAAGATAGGTTCTCTTCCAGCTGAACTACCTCTGGACTCACAACATGAGATGGATCTGGCATATACTTTCTCAACATCGAAACGTGAAAAACATTGTGTACCTGAGATAAACTCGGAGGTAAAGCCACCCGGTATGCAACTAATACAACTCTCTCCAGAATTTCATTTGGTCCAATGAACCTTGGACACAGCTTTCCTTTCTTACCAAATCTCATCACACTTTTCCATGGTGAGACTTTGAGAAAAACATGATCACCTACCTCAAAAGTTAGATCCTTCCTCCTGATGTCTGCATAACTCTTCTGCCTACTCTGAGCTGTTCTCATGTGTTTCTGAATCAGCTGAACTTTTTCTGCCATCTATCCTACCAATTCTGGTCCCATCAACTCTATTTCACCCACTTCATCCCAGAAAGCTGGAGTTCGACACCGCTTCCCATATAACACCTTAAATGGTGCCATCTGTATACTGGAATGAAAACTGTTATTATATGAAAATTCAACCAAAGAAAGATGTTGGTCCCAACTTCCCTGATAATCCATCGAACAAGATCGTAGCATAACCTCCAAGGTCTGAATTGTTCGTTCTGACTGCCCATCTGATTAAGGATGAAAAGTTGTACTAAAAATCAATTCAGTACCCAATGACTTATGAAGGCCTTTCCAAAAGTTAGAAGTGAACCTTGGATCATGATCAGATACAATAGAGAGGGGAACTCCATGTAACCTGACTATCTCTTTAAGATACAAACGGGAAAGTTGATCTAGGGAAGAAGTATCTCGTATAGCAAGGAAATGAGTAGATTTAGTTAGGCGATCAACAATAACCTAGATTGCATTATTACCACGAGATGTCTTCGGTAATCCCACAACAAAGTCCTTGGATATATTCTCCCATTTCCACTCTGGCACTGGTAAAGGCTGAAGCATCCCTTTCGGTAACTGCTGCTCTTCTTTAACCTATTGACATGTCAAACTCTTCACAGTAAAATCATCAATATCTCTTTTCATTCCATCCCACCAGTAATACTCCCGCAGATCTCTGTACATCTTAGTACTGCCAGGATGAACTGAAAACGGAGAACTATGAGCTTCACATAACAACTCTCTCTTCAACTGTGAATCACAATGCACACACAATCTCTTCCCAAATCTCAAAACACAATCATTTTCAATGTTGAATTCAGGAAACTTACCTATCTGAACCAACTCTACCTTTTTCTGCAACTCACTGTCTTGCTTCTGTGCTTGCTTGATTCTATCTGATAGAGTTGATCTCACTGATACCTGAAACAAAACAGAAGAACTTCCTGCACCAACAACTTCTATGCCAAAGTTCATCAAATCCTTAACCAAAGGATCACGTTCCAAATGCAACATTGCTAATGAAGCATTACTTTTTCGACTCAAAGCATCAACCACTTTATTTGATTTTCCCGGATGGTAATGAATTGTAAAATCATAATCCTTGATTAATTCCAGCCATATCCTCTGTCTCATGTTTAACTCTTTCTGAGTGAATATATACTTTAAACTTTTGTGATCAGTATATATTTCACACTTTACTCCATACAAATGATGCCTCCAAATTTTTTAAGATAAAACAACAACAGCTAATTCCAAATCATGTATAGGTTAATTTACCTCATGAGTTTTCAACTGTCGTGAAGCATAAGCAATTACCCGATCATTCTGCATTAGGACGCAACCAAGTCCTTTCAATGAAGAATCAATGTATATAACAAACTCACCATTACTGGAAGGTAGCACCAAAACTGGATCATTCACCAATCTTCTTTTCAATTCCTGAAAACAATCATCACATTCTTTTGTCCAGATAAACTTAACACCCTTCCGAGTTAGCTTCGTCATTGGAATAGATAACCATGAAAAATTTGTAACAAACCTTCGGTAATAGCCTGCCAAACCAAGGAAGCTCTGAATCCCAATTACATTTGTGGGTCTTGTCCTGTCTTCCACAACTTTTTTTTGTAGGATCAACGGTTATCCCATCTTTAGAAACAATGTGACCAAGGAATGAAATTTGTTGAAACCAAAACTCACACTTTCTGAATTTCCCATTCAATATCTTTTCTTTTAAGGTTTGAAAAATAACCCTTAAATGTATTTCATGCTCCTCTTTACTTTTAGAAAAGACCAAAATATCATCATTGAAAACCACCACAAACTTATCCAAGAAATCATGGAAAATTCTATTCATTAAGTCCATGAATACAACAGGTGCATTGGTTAGCCCAAAAGGCATTACTACAAATTCATAATGGCCATATCTTGTACGGAACACGGTCTTCAGAACATCTGCTTCCTTTACCTTCAGGTGATGGTACCCCGATCTCAAGTCAATCTTTGAAAAATACTGAGCTCCCTGGAGCTGATCAAACAAATCATCGATATGAGGCAAAGGATATTTGTTCTTAATAGTGATGTTATTCAAGGCTCTATAATCAATGCAATGTCTCATAGAACCATTTAACAAATAAAACTGGAGCACCCCATGGTGACATGCTAGGTCGAATGAAACCTTTCTCTAATAAATCTTGCAATTGCTCCTTCAACTCTAAAAGTTCAATTGGAGCCATTTGGTAAGGGGGTTTTGAAATTGGATTAGAATCAGGAACTAAGTCAACAGTAAACTCAACTTCCCGATCTCATATTATTCCAGACAACTCATCAAGAAAAACATCAGGATACTCATTTACCACTGGCACATCATTAATCTGAACAGTTCTTTTATTTTCAACAATGTGTGCAAGGTAGCATTCATTTCCATCTTTTACAAGTTTCTTGGCCTCTTGATAAGTTATCAACAGTAAGGGTTCATTATTGTACAAACAATGATAGTCTTTTTTAAAAGAAACTTCTTTAGCTCTACAGTCAATCTTAGCATGGTATATAGAGAGCCAATCCATACCCAGGATAACATCAAACTCTACTAGAGGTAGAATAATAAGGTTTGAAAGTAGGTTATTTCCACATATAAGGATAGGAAGATTCTTAATAATTCTTTTTGCCTCAAAATTTCCCATAGGTGTTTTTACCAAAAGTTCAGGAGTAATTTCTTGAGTTGGTATTCCCATTTTACTAGAAAATGATTTAGAGATGAAAGAATGTGTGGACCCCGAATCAAACAACACACTGGCATAATCTGAAAAAACAAACAAAGTACCTGACACAACTTCATTTGATGGCCCAACATCTGCTGAAGTAGTTTCAAAGGATTTCACCACCCCTTTCTACTTGTAGTCTAACTGCTTCCCATCACTCAAGCTCTTTGTCAGACACTCGTTTGTATAGTGACCCATCTCATTGCACTTAAAACATTTCACTAACTATAAATAAAATTTGGCCTTACCATCACCTTGATCTCTTTGACGGAAATCACGAGCCGTATCTCCCATCTTACCACATCGGTAGCACTTTCCAGAATTCAGAAGACATTCCCCAGCATGCCTTTTTCCACATTTATCACAAACTGGAAACATAGATTTCTTACCATCAGACTTTTTTGAAGAATTCTTCCCTTTATCCTGCCACCTTGGTCTCTTCTTCTATTATTTGTTATAGAACACTTGATCATCGACAAACTCCATTTCCACCTTCTCAGCACATCGAACAAGCTTTTCATAACTTTTAAACTCACGAGAAGCCAAAGCCCTTCGATATTTTGGCTTTAATCTTGAGTAAAAACGATTCATTTTACTATCAAGGTCTTGGATAAAATTTGGAGCATACCTTTCCAATTGAGTGAACCTGTCTTCATAGGAAGCCACTGAGTCTTCCTCTTGCCTCAATTCCAAGAATTTTTTTTCCATCCTAAGTCGAACAGCCTTAGGAAAATACTTTTCAAGAAACATACCTTTGAATTCATCCCAGTCGAGAGCATCAATCTCATCAGCGTCCCTGATATTTTTAACCATCGACCACCACTGATCTGCTTCACCCACCAAATGGTAAATAGAAAGACTAACCTTTTGATTGTCTGAACACCCCGTGACATCAAAAATCTTCTCCAGTGCTTTAATCCACCCTTTAGCTAGCACAGGGTCAGATGATCCTCTGAATGATGGGGGATGTTGCCTCATGAAACGTTCCACCACTTACATGTTCCTCTATGTTTGATCTGGAAGATCTCGTGTATGGATACCAACGCAATTTATCGCTTGAGTCAACTGCGCCATTACTGCAACAAACTGTTCAGTTCCAATTCCAACCATCTCAGGATGTTGATTCGGAAGGTTATTTCCTTTTTCATGCCTTCCTAGCACTGCTTCCCTGTTTCCTCTGTGGAAAACCATTCTGAACAAACATGTCTTAGATGAAGCAACATGGTAATCATCAAATACTATATCACTTCAATTTGACCATAAAATGTTTTGGATAATCATTTAATAGAATTATAACTCTTAAATTTATCTAATCCTACCTCTGATACCAACTATAAGGCCCCAGCCATAAACCTTACTTAATCTTGAGTTATTACAAGATTACACATTTAGGATCTTTTCGGGTTTAGAGTTTTAGAGAATTAGATCATAAAACTTGCATTATATTCCACATATAAACAAAGTGGTTACATAAAGATAGTATTCTTATTTCCCATCAACGGAAACATATTTAAAATAAAACATGGATTCTTTCTTGAAACTTCCTTGACACTATCATCATATCATGTACCTTTCCCTTGACCTGTGAAAAACATTCCAAAATACTTGGGATGTGCATAAAAATATCAGTAAGGGATATAAAAATATGGAAAGGAAACATGGGTACATATATATATAAGAATGAAATCATACTTTACCCATAAAACAGAAGCACTTTAACATACCTCGTCAAATCATGAATGAATTATAGAAATCATAAGACATAAAGGTAACTTGATGCATTCATAACATTCTTACGTAGGGAGTAACCCTCTTGGTTACGTTTGGAATACCCATCACAATATATTCCCTAAATCTCTTCGGAGAAACCTTAACGTTTCACTCCTTCGCATTACCCAATGCATTGGAGATCTATATCGGGCTCACCTGCCCTTAGTTTATCACAGAACCACCCATCTTCATAATAATTCCCAAGAACCTCAACAAAATCGTATCATAGAAAACATGCATAAAGGAAACATAACATTTCCACCTTTCAATCACAAGATATCAATACAACAAATTTTTATAAAAACATTATGAAAACCATTTTCAATACCAAAATAAAAGAAAAGTAAAACATGGTATTTATTTATCTTTAAAAAAGGTATGGCTTGTAGAGGAAGCCGAAACTCAAATAATGGTCACGGCGGCGGAGAAGTCATTGTCGCCGAATACATACGACAAAAACATTCCCTTTTTTCTTTTAGTAAACGCTTCGTATAAAAAAGATTCCTTTTGAATAAACATAAAATTCAAAGGGGTTTATACACCATATAAAATAAGGTTGTGTATAAAACAAAATATGCCTCAATGAAAGGAGATTGAGACGATGTCCCATACCTCGGGTCCGACTTGACTCAATCGTTCTTTAATGTCCTGAATAATAAACTTGAGTTAATTTATACTTGCTTAAGAACCTTTTTCAAGTTCATTATTTCTTTTATATCACTTATTTCCATGTCATGAACACTATGTAATTATTTAAGTTAATAACGGTCGTTTTAACGATCATTGGTACTTGAGTCAAAAATAAACCCATTATAATTAGAAGTTGTTCATGTATCCATTATATCCATAATTATAATCATGATGTATATATCATATATATCCAGTATATACATGAATTTATAATATTACATAATCATTTAGAGGTAAGAAATGAAATTCACCATTCATGGAGACGGTAAGCCGTACGTAAGCATGAACGCTACTTGCATTTCTATTTCGTATTTGATAGAATGGAATCATAATGATATAAAGGTATATTATAATTCCAGTATAATATCATATATAAATATAGTGTCATCTTAATGTCCACCTTTGAAGGTGTTAAAATAATGTTGAACAATCATCTTTTCGTGAGAAATAAATTCACCATCCACGGAAACAGTATGTCCTTTAACCATTAGATATAGGTGTGTGTAAGTGTAGCTTGAATCCTTCTTAAAAAAACAACCTAGTATATTTAAGATACTGTAGTTGTTACAAACTAAATGAATAAAAAGAGTTTTGGGGGTTGGAGAAACAAAATAAAACAAAAGAACTCAAGTGAAGACATTACTTTAAAATCAGGTAACTCCCTTTGGTTTGAGCTCAAAGGCTTCCTTGGGAAGACTTCTGCCCAATGTGAGGCTTTAAAGAGTAAGAGAGGGAAGTGGAGAGTCAAAATGGGCAGGGGTTGGCCGAACCAAAGGCTTTGGGAGTGTGTTTTAGGAGGTAGAGGTGGGGGCCTTTTATAAGAGGAGAGGAGGGGCACTCTTGGAATGTAAAGAAATGTTACTTTATTTGAAAATGATTTTTGGATTCAAAAGGTCCCACATTGATATAATTCGAGGGTAAGGTGATAAGGGTTCAAAATTCACCCATCCAACAGGTTTTGGACATGTGTAGGTCATATAGGTTACATTATCATTTCATTTTATTTAAATCCTTTATTAATGAGGTAATCTTTGCATCATCATGATGTAATAAATAATTTAATCTATTTAAAGTCTAAAAATTATGAAAAAAAATTGATATGATGTAGGAAATCTTTAATCTTCCTAATGAATATTTATAGTCCAAAATATCATTTATGTAGACAAAATTAAAAATATTTTACTTAGGTGATACATTCTTTGTCACATTTATCATTCTTTAAAAATAAAAAGATAAAAAGTCACTTTCTCACAAATGTGATTCCATGGGGCCCCGATGGTTGGAAAAAGGCATCCCATGGTCGTCCATGAGACAACCAGTAGTCTTAGGACACATGTTGTGTTCTTTTTGAATTTTTATGATATCATTATATTATCTTTAACTACCTGATTACTCATTAATCAAGATAATTAATGATAATTACCATCGTTACTATTCATAATGGTAAAAAATAAAAGAGTCTTTTTTAAATAATTTGGACCTTCTGATTCCAAATATGTAATCCATTTTACCAAATTCCAAACACATAAATTTCAATAATTCATTTAAAAATAATTCCCGTTGTCAAAATATATAGCGGGTTTTTTTGAAACAATATCTATGAAATGTTTGGCATTAGTTTATGACCAATTCCAAAGTGAAATTAATCCTAATGACCACCATTGGATTAAATGGTAAAAATATATTCATATTACACTTTAAGACCAATTAAAAGGATAATCTAACCATATAATTAAAATAAATGAAAAAGCAGTTTTGATGTAAAATGCAGTATTTTTTCACTATTCTTTAAAAAGTGAACATTGTCAGAAAAATACCAAAAATTTATCCAATGTAAATTTAAATGTCCCAATCATAATGAATATGTTTATTTTTACAAATATAGATTATAAAATTGTCAAAATTTTGATTTAAAAAGGGTTTTCCATCAAAAGGCAGTAAAACAATCTTTTAAGAATATTAGTGTATTCCATGCATAAGATTGTATTTATTTTCATTTTAAGCCTCTAAAACACTATCTTAATCATTAATAGACATAGATAAAAATATATATTATTCATTACTTACTTGGGATGTTACAGAATATGGGTCCAAAACCTTATATTATGTAAGGGAAGTTTAAATACTTGAAGTTACCATTGTTGAAAACCCATATTTTAAAAATTGTGATAAAAGATTTTTGAATTTAATTTTTTTTACCAAATAGGATCATAAAATTACATATAATAATATATTATTGTCGGATAAACCGACCAATGGGGATCAATGTTCAAGATAAAAAATTTATAAGTAAAAGAAGAGGATCTGAGTAACTAAAATCCTTATTACTGCGGAAACTACTATATCAATAGCCACATAAATAAGGAAACATGATTTTTAGAGTAAATATCATGTTATATAGGTAATAGTATAAAAATATAACTATGTTAATTTTATACACTATACAATGGAAATATTTTTTATATTATGAAAATTGTTTCAATCAATCAGAATTCAAACCATAAAAACACTTATGGCTTTTGTAACACTATAATAAAAACTCTTTTAAGAGATAGAAAGAAGTTGAATAGAAAATACGATGATTAAATTATTATTTTTTATATTATATCTCAAATTGTCAGTATATAATCCACTAAAATGAAATAAGGTGAATAATACTAAAAATGTATCAAATATAATAATTTGAGATGAAATATCTTAGCTATTCTTCCAGACTTACACAGAGACAACTTAACCTCTTATATCACAAACCTAGTAATATTAATTAGTTAATTCAGAACCATACTCATATCCATTTTCATTTATAATATTTTTGTGTAATCATTATCGAGATTAATTCTTCTGATTTTCAATTTCATGTGTTTATAGTTTTAGTCATTTTTACTAGTTTCACTATACCATCCTCCATGATTATTATTATCTACAAGTTCATCATTACTAGATTATTAAATGTTATTTTATTTATGATTTAAAATTAGTGGTTATTTTTAAAATTCAATTCATTTTTAGCCTCTATTCATGAAGATGAAATAGATAAGAAGAATGTTTCAGGCATTCTGGACTATCTAGGTGAGTTTTCTAAATTAATGAATTATATATTGATATAAAATATTGAGAACAAAAAAATTATTCATTTATATAATATTGTAATATTAATTATGTCCCCATATAAATTAATGATAAAAAATAATTATATTGTTCATTCATGTTGTAAAACTGACCCAACAATTAATATACCATGACTTGATGAATGACTATGAGGTGTTTTGTTATAATATAATTATAATGTGAGAATGATGATCTTATTTAGTGTTTATTTTTGTTATATATTATAATTGTTATAAAAAATAAGTATAAGTAATGGAAAGGAAAATATTAAATTATTTGAATAATGATTATCTTCTTATTATGGATATTATATATAAATTAATAAATAATGATCATTTTTTAATCATACCATTAATATTGTCCCTTATTTATAATTCCAAAATAATAATTTTATTAGAAAAAATAATATTTATCTATTTATTTTATCCTTAAATGACTGAAAATTTTATTATTAGTGATGAGGCATTTGCGATGGTAGCCAATCGCAAATAGCTATTTGCAGAGGAATCACATCTCAAATTCATAGTCGCTTAAAATGGAATCGACAATCGAATTTTTAGGACCAATAGTCACAAAAAAATATATTTTGATATGTTTTTTCATTCTTTCATAAATATTTTTTAACTCGATTATTTAAAAACTTATTTTCGAAGTGCCATTTGAACCATGAAAAATAATTTTTGGAAATAGGACTACGTCCTGTCTCAAATAACTAAATAAATAGAATAATTAAAAATAAAACGATTATAAAAAATTAAAAAAAATAAAAAAAATAAAAAATAAATCTATAAAATATGAAATAATAAAAATGTGGCAAAAAATGTTTACATTCAAATATTTACATAATTAATGTGTACACCACTTTGCATAGGGATATGGAGGAGGAGGAAATTTTTAAGAGCAGGGGTAGGGAACTCCATCCCAACACCCAGGTCCAGTATTCATATATAGATCATCATCTGAATATGCTTTTGCTATTATTTTTATCGGATATCCTATTTCTTCTACTCATACAGTCAACATAGCTCTTCCTACTCCAAATTCAGGGCCCCTATAAACTCACTTTTCTTTAAATGATACTCCTTGTACTCTGTGACAAATAATTATGACTCTCTACAAGCTCACCTCGAGCAGGACATTGACTATATGGAAGTACCATAAAAACTTTCTACCATTAATCGAGAACTGATACCAACCTTTAATCCCTTCTGAAAATCAAATTATCCCACCTTCATCTATGTCGTGTCATCAAATCCCACCACAGAAGTGGAGTGGATCTTAGTCTTAGGCTAACAATAATTATATATTTGAGAATTAAAAACCTCATATTCCACCTTTAATTTCAATCTGAAATTAAACTAGTTAAATTATTATGTTTAATAAATTTTAAAACTAAAAAAAATATTATAATGACCATAATTTGAAAATGGTGACCACCGAAAAGCTCTCTAGTGATAGAATGATTGAATGTACTATTAATGAAGTTGAACTATGTAATATCATGATTTTAATCATTTTATATGATTGTATAGATATCAATTTACATTTAATGATATATAAATTAAAAAAAATAGTACTTACAATATGTCGTCAATGTGTTCTAAATGTATGAATACGAGACTGATGAGTAACCTACCTCCCCTAATTAATATGATCTAATGATTCCATCCTCCAAAAACTATATCCCATAAAGTATTGATATAATAAATCACAAATTATATATGAGATATAATTTGGGTTGTTGGTACAGCATGACTGATCAAAATCTAGGACTTCCACTTTTTTCTTGACCGTCATCTTTAGATTGTGAAAAAATAGAGGACATTGATCACACATAACGACCTCTTAAGCCTCAAATATAAATTATACATACTGTCATCAATGGGATACAATAAAACTATAAAATAATAAATAATATAAAGATAATAATTATATAAATTTTAAATTAGCTATTATATATTTATATACTATACAATGATCAAACATGTTGTGTCAAACATTGGTGGGAATTTGACCCCACATCATCTAGGCTCAAGAAAAATAGTTCTACAAAATAGCACTACCATGTCTAGTTGTTATACATGTAAAACTATGAAAATAATAGAAAACAACAATCCAAAAAAATACATAAAAAATTAATAAAAATTAATAATAACTAATAAAAATACACAGTTGAATATACCTTCATGTGAATGGATTGAAAACAAGACATAGACATCGATTAGGAATAAGTTCAAGAATAATAATTCTTGTAATACCCCTACCCAACTATGTGGAATATGAGTTTAAAGGGACCTATGGTTCAAATGATAATGCATCAAGATCACCACTATGTTGCACATCCTATGCTGGGTTACAAATGATATCATTATAAGTCTCAACATCCATCCAAAACATGACAGAAATATAGTCAAAAAATAACTAAAAATGTGTTTTATATTTATATATTTATTTTGAATATAACTAATGGTTAATTGATTCATTCTTCATCTTCATCCTCATATTCATATACAATGGTTTCAATAACATCATCTTTTTCCTAGGTATCTTCAATTTCCAAGTAATTTTCATATTTACTATCACTTTTTAACTCGAAATAATTTGTTATATAATCAAAATCATTACCATGATTGACCCATAACTATAGTGTGTCATCATCAATATTTAGTTACCATTGTTGAATAGATATATTTGTAGTTGTCTCATGAAAAATTTCAATTCCTTGTATATCAATATAACCACTTTCACTTTTCAAAAACTGTTTTTCATGGTATTTCATTTTCATAATGCTCCAACAGTAAATTTATACTCTTGAAGGAGAACCATAATTAGCATAATATATTTTGTGTTCTTGATAAGGAAATAAAAATACTTCATCTACTATAAGAATTATTTTATATTTAATATCAATAATTCAATGGCATAGTGAACAAACTATTAGCTATCAAAATCAAAAAAATAATAATTAAACATTTTTACATAATTTTATCCCAAATAACACATCTCAATTATTCCCTCCATCATTCCATAAATGTCAAATTTTCGTTCTCTACAATTATTACTCCCAATAAAACAAAACTATTCATTGTTTGTTTGATTCACCATATGCATGTGTATGAAAATGGAAATGATTAACTACATAACAATTATAAGGTTTTATAATCTTGGATTGTGGATTACTCAAAAAAAACATTCTATTATCAATTTCATCGACGTGTTTTCGTACCTTCAAAATTGAAACAAAATTAACAATATAACAAATAATTAACTTATTTCTTATATTAATCCATAAAAAATTTACTTTACCTATCTTTGAAACTACTATTAAAAATTATGATACAGATGTTCTTCATTAGAAACTGCTGTAATTTTTGAAAATTCATTCTTGATATGATCATCATATAATATATAATTAAAAAATTAATTTTTTTTAAAAAACTAAATAATTATGCCTAGTTTCACTGATTTTAAAAATAAATTCATTTATTCATGGTTATATTGAACATATGTATAATGCCATTGATGTTCATTATCAAAAATCCACCATTCATAAACTCCACTAATGCCATGTTTAGGCTGATTAAAAATTGATAATTGACTTTTCAATATATCATAATTATTTCCCTCATTATAATCCATTCAATTTTGTTTTAAAGGATATTCAAGTTGGATACAATAAGAGAAAATAAATGAAATTACCACCTGCAAATAAACAACTATTATTTACCCTTTATGTGATTCTTTGATAGATACATATTTCTTTAGATTCTATAAACATATATTATATGGGTAATTCCATCAAAACTGTACTGGACCTCTAAATTTTACATCACGTGGAAAATATAATGTCAAATTCTCTATTATATAAGTTAAAGATGGTGGAAAAAAATTCATGTTTACATAGAATTAAAGCAAAAAATTCTTGAGATCTACTATGTATATCATATATTATTGTCACCTCACAAATGTATTGAATAAAAAATGGTATTTTTGTTAGCCCATCCAAAACATATGAATTCAAAAAACATTTAAATCCAATATTTATAAGCCTTTTCAATATAAAAAGATAATCATGAATTATTAATTACTTAATGTGACTTTAACTAACACAGATTTCCAAATTGAAAACATAACCTTATAGTAATATTAAATATTTAATCACATAAAAATGTTACGAAATATTTTCTTTTTAATGTGTATATGACTATTTTCACTTCATTAAATTATATTATATATCATTTTGAAACTATTGAAGTTATGGTCTCCTATAAATTGGGGAAATATAAATCATTCCTTTACATTATCATTGTTCTTTTCTATAGTATTTAAGACTCTAAAATATATTATCAACAATATTTCTTTTCAATTTGAATGAAATCCAACATGTGAAAGACAAATAAATCAGACCAATATGGAATATCCTAAAATATACACTCTTTAATAAAATTGTGATGATTAATATATATATATATATTTCTATTCATTTATAGTAAATTTGAAGGTAATTGGTGATAATGAATAAATAATTGATTTTAAGTCTATATACACGATAAATCTTTGAGGTCTATATATTAGAATTGTACATTTTCTGAAATAATTTATTTTCATTATGAAATGATTATGGATATAAAGAAATATGTGATGATAGTTGAAAGAACATGGTTTTTTTCCTTCAAAAAGCATAATTTTTTTTTTCAGTTATGAATTATGGACATGACTTGGTATGATGTGTATACTAGCAAGATAACAAGTCATATCTAGGAAACTCACTAATTTTCCATATTATTACATCGTTCATTATGAATTTTATTTGCAACAACATCATATGTACTTACACTATTACTCCAAAATAAATTTAACTCATCAAATGATTTAATAAAATAAAGATCGAATTTTTTTATAGGAATTCATAGAATTAATAGGGTCAAAATGATATATGCTAATTTATCAATATCCAAGAAGGAATTCTTCATGATATTATAAAGATGGTCCAATTAAAATATTGGATACTATATGAACTAAATGGATAGAAAATATCAATAGAAATAACCATCAAATGTTTCGGTCTTCTAAAAAAATGATGGTAGAAGCTGGTCAAAATGTTTCCATGAATCACCATTATAAGGATGATTTGGGATTTTACTTGTTGAAATATTGGTTTTATTACATGAAATGAATGATTTTGATTTATGATACATAAATAAACATTTTAATATTGGTGTAAGCAGGTAATACCTCAACCATTTAATAGAAATCAATAGAGATATCTCGGGTTGAGCCTCTTTGTACCTAGATTTTCCACATGTAGGAACACTAACAAATGACTCATTTTCAAGAAATTATAAATGTCAATCATTTAAATAGACATGAATATAATGGAAACTAAGTCGCACATTATGAATCAGCTATATCTCTCATATAAATTTATTGGCAACAAATTTATATCCGGTAATATCACTTTAAACAAAGAGAATATCTAATAAAATTTTCTACTTCACGTACCATTATCTTATTTAATAGAATTAAATTTTGTAAATGAATCTTATTTTTCTATATTACAATATGAGTATGAATCATCCTCAACAAAATTTGGAAAATCACAAAATAGAGATGGTTCTAACATAGTAGTTAAATCATTATCAAGCATATTTGTTTTTATTAAAAATATCAACCAAAAACATAATGTACAAAAGTTTGAATTTGTGATGGATCGATAAAGAAATTTTTTATATCTTCTATAGAACTGTGTTCACCATGATGATACCAGAAAACATAGTGTTTACAATGATTGAAACTCAATTGATATCCCCCAATGTTGTCAAATGTTTTAAACCACATCCATACGTGGATTCATAATTTTCCCTTATAAAACAAGTTCTGTTTTTGTTGATAAAAATTAATAAAAATATTCAGGACCCTCAATATATAAATAATTTAATATATATTGTTTTAGGTTCTTTCTATGATTTATCTAATCGAGATTATGTAATAAAAACCGTTGTCGACTTCTTAGTTCCGTATTTCCGTAAAAAATATAAAATAAATATATTTATGATTAGTTTCATATAAAAAAATATGATATAAAAATGTTTTGAAAATTAAAGTAACAATAATTTACTTGTAAATATTACCCATTTTATCTATTTACTGCTATTGTTTACTAATTGGGGATGATTTTTTCTTATTATTATTAATTACCTTAAAGTATATATAATTTTTATTAAGTAAAAATAATTTTTATTGATAATAATTTTTATTTAGTCATCACTGATAATTATAATAAATTAGTTCTAATTATCGTACATTGTTACTAATTACCAAAACAAAATTTAATTACTGCTCCTTTTCGAATTTGCCACTAATTTTTCTAATTATTCTTAATTTTTACTAATAACAACTAATTTTTAATAATTACCCATAATTATTACTAATTACCCCCAATTTTTACTATATTTCACTAATTATTGATATATTTTTTACTAAATAGCACTAATTATCACTAATTTATACTAAGTACCTCAAAGTATCACTAATTATTATTAATTACCAGAAAATATTAATTATTTCCTATAATTTTTTATTATTTATCAGTATTTACTATAAATGGTTTCTAATTAAAACTAATTATTACTAATTGACACGAATTATTTTTAATTACATCTAATTTTTTGTAATTAAATATAAATTTTACTAAGTGCTTTATACTATTAATATGTACAAATAATCACAATTAATTTCATCAAAGCACAACTTAGTTATACTAAGTTCCCCTAAATACAGCTAATATTTACTAGGTGTTGGATAATTTTACTATGTGCCAATATTTTTACTTAATATAGCTAATTTTGGAGAGTTTTTCAAATTACAACTAATTATTTAAATTACTACTAATTTTTAATATGTCTCTATAATAACAGATAATTTTTACTAATTACTCCAAAATATCACCAAATCCAGCTAATAATTACTAATTAAAGCTATTTTTTATTGTATTCTGATTTTTAGTAATTACTACTAATTTGTTGTACTTTCTTTGAATTTTTTGTAATTACAACTATTTTTTAGTAATTACTACAAATTACTTCTAATTACCTTTATTTTTTCTAACTATACATAATTAGCTCTAATGTTTACTAAGAACCATTAAGTAACCATAATTTTTACCAACTACTGCTAATTTCTGCAAATTTTTTGTAATTGCAACTAATTTTTGTAAATAGAACTAATCTTTAGTAATAATATTTAATTTTTTGTAATTGCCATAAATTTTTACTATGAAACACTAATTGTTACAACGTATTGTTAATTAACAGTAATTGTATCTAAGTATTTCTATTTTATGATAATTGTTACCAAGTACAACAAATTATTTCTATTTTTTTGTAATTATCACAATTTTTTACTAATTATTGCTAAATATTAATAATTACCTCTCGATATCACTAATTTTAAGAAATTAGTAATAATTAATATTAATTACTGCATATTATTATTATTTACTAACAATTTTTACTGTTTATCACTAATTATTATTAATTATATATAATATATACTAATTATTGTCGATTTCTTATAATTGTTTTCAGTTTCAAATACAATTCTACTAATTCTTAATAGTTACAACTAATTATTATTAATTAGTTCTAAATCATATTTTTACTATGATCTATAAATTATTTCATTATTCTATCAATTCCCACTTATTTCCATTATATTTTTACTAATTCCCATATTTTACCACTACATTTTAAAAATTATCGTTAATTTATAATAACTACTATTAATTTCTAAAATTTATCATTAATTACAGATAAGTAAAATTATATTATAATAATTAAAACTTATTACTAGTACTTAAAACTAAATAAATCAAAATAAAAATATTAAATAATAATTAAAAAAAATACTTTGATTAAAAATAATTACTATTACTAAATCCTAATTTCAGTAAAAAAACATAAAAATTCTAATTAAATAAAATAATATTTAATTAAAAATAATAATAATAAATATTTAATAAAATTAATTTTTTAATAATTAAAGTCATAAAATGAATACCTTAAAACTGTTTCTTTTTTCTAAATCATGCATTAAAATTTGTTTCCCTGTAAAATTTAAAAAGTCAAAAAGTTGAAGTGAGAAAATGATATAAAAGGAAGAAATGTTATTTTAGAGGAGAAGATAATAAAAAATGGGTGTGGGGTATATATAGGTAATATAATTTGTGATGAGACTATTTTTTGTTGTTTTCTTATCGCAAATAATATTCGCTATGATGGGTCCCATCATAATTAGTACCCACCATTAATAATGACACCCATCATAAAAATTGTATTGGTGACAGATCCCATCACAAATAATATTTTTTTTGCATTTCATTTTCAATGGGAGGAAATTATCATAGCAAATACCCATAATGTTGGAAGGTATGTGTGACGAGAATTAATTTTCATTGCAAATACCTTTCCCAGGGTTTGGTGTGCTGTGCATGGCTAACGTACATGTGACACAAAAAAATTTCCAATTGAAATAATTTATTAAGTACTCTATGTGATGGGATTCATTTAAATTCTCGAATATCCCATCCCAAAAGATTTTTTTTCTTTAAATGTTATATTCAACATTTTAATGATACAAAGGAAAATGAAATACCTTATATCGTGGAGGCGTTAGTCCACACAACACACAAACAACAATTTTATTTTCATTTATGGTTCAGGAATATGAATAAATTATTTTAATTAACTTAATATAGTAAAATAATAGTATATAAATGATAATGATATCATTATAAAAGTGTGGGTTAAATAAATTTCAAAGAAGATAATTAAAAAAACTAAATAGTAGATAATACTCATGTCAATGACTTGTTTATTACTTGAAAGACTCCTTTATAATGATAACATGTTGTTATGTAGTGGTGTCTGAAATATTTTTAATGCGTGATTGGGTTTTATTAAGAGAAGAATGGCATACTTTTCTGGAAAAATTCTAATGAAAAGTATACCTTGAAGTCTTTAAGATTTTACCCTTTTATAAATGAAGAGAATGGGTGTTTTTGAAATACCCATTTAATTTCAGAATTTTAATTTCATTATTAATGTATAAAAGTATTCAAAAGGTATTTATGAGGAAATGATGTGAGTTTGGTTCAGTGCACACCTCAAACATCCATTGAGAATCATGTTTTTAACATGTTTTGTCCTCCCCCAAGTAAAATAACTTTTTCTATTCTTACTTTCTACCGTGGTAACTATTTTGAGGAAAAATGAATAATTATAATTAAAAATATTAAGATTATCATCACTAGATTATTAGAACCTAACAGTATCAAATATGAACACAATTTAATCAAATAAAATTATTATAGGAATGAAATTATAATTTTCATATATAATCACTTAAACGTGTAAACCATTTATTAAAGAAATAATGTTTCCCGGACATAAATTTATATATAAGGAAAAATTATCCAAAATATGAATTCTATCGAACTAAATTTAAATATTATAAAAAAATGATATTAGACATCAAAGAAAAACTAAAACTGAATCTCCCTTGAAAAATACCCGAGTAAATGAAAAGATTGAAAAAAAATATTATATCAAAGTAAATTTTCTATTAATTGTAAAAGTATTTTCCATATAATTTATAAGGTCAAAGAAAATATATAAATTAATAATGTAATTCAAAGAATTAATATTCCATAATATAATTTTTTTTATAAATTTATAATCTATTATAATATGATGACTAAATTATACAAATTACAAGTTTCATGAAAAAAAAATTTTATTTATGAATAACAGAGCATCTTAAAAAAGTCCCAAAAATCTATACAATGTCCATTTTATAATTAGGAAATAAAAAATGAAATTAATTTTTTTTATTTCAAATTTCAAATTTTATAAAATATGTTCTGAATGAAAGAAAATACTATTATTGAAAAACTATTTTTATTGTAAAATGAGATTTTTAAATTTTATATCTTCTTATACTTATTTTATATCATCTACCAACTAAATCATTTTTAAATTGTTATTAATATCAAGTATAATTAATCACTAATCATATGCTTCTTTAAAAAAAACATGTGTCACATAAAATAAAATATCTCTATAATCATACTTTTATTAAAATTAAATTATCCCATATGTAATTTAATATGATCTAATTGAATTTTATTCATACGAAAATTTTAATTTATTTTGTCTATATATACAAATCATGGAGATGATACACATATACATTCAAACTAATTCAGTCTATTGGGCTTGAATGGTTATACATAAATATTTATATTTTATCTAAATATATCACTTTTTTTATGTTTAGTTTTTCATGTGAAGACATTTATTAAAAAAATATACTTATTTAAAGGTAATCAAATATTATAATTTTGGGGTGTTGTAATACAATTCAAAATAATTGAATCATTAACAAACTGAATTATCTGCATGTTTTGGAAATAAGTTAACAATACCCTTTTTAGAAAAATATTCCCTTTTAGGTTCAGGTTTTCTTATTATTATGTCGCAACACCAAACATTTACATAATTTCAGTTTGGATTTATATACCTCTTTAATTAATATAATGTTATATACATCCCATTTTCTGGAACCATATTTATGATGTGACATCTAGTTAATTCTGTTTCTTTTCAATATAATTTTGAGATATCTAATGTATATATTTTGGAATTAACCATTCATATTAATGTTTTATTCTGTATCTTAGATACACCTTATTGTGGTGTAAATCGCACTGTCACTTCGTGTATAATCCATAAGGATTAAAATAATGTTTCACAATATTACTCACCTCCCATATTGGATCTGATGAATTTAATTTCAATCCCACATTGATTTTAGATATAATTTTTTAGATTGTAAATTTATCTAAAACATCATCTCTAGCATATAATAGATAGACATAGAAAAAATATTGAATAGACATTAATAAATTTACAAAGTACCTTTTATTTACTTCGGAAGGTGTAGTATGAAAATCACATATATCACTATATAATAGTTCTTACAAATTACTTTTCCTTTTTATATATTTAATATTGTTTCCTAACTTATTTTTTCATGGAAGATACAAATTTATTATCATTTTTTATCCATGGAAGGTAATAATTCAATTTTTTACCGGTCATGAATTTTCATAAAAGTTATGAAACTTAATGATTATTCGATATGTTAAAATACTCTATAAATTAAATAAAAACAATATTTATATTTATTTTGAACAATAATTTATATAGGTTACTATTTATGACAAATATTTCACCATTTGGAAGAATAATGTTATTTTCCTCAAATAAAAGATAATACATTTTCTTGTATAATATGCTCCCCAAGATTAAATTGTGACAGACTTCGTCATATAAAATACATAATTTACAATTGGGGTATTTCTTGGGTAAAATCGTAATCAACCACTCCCACCCCTTATTTAAAAATTATTATAAATATCCATTTGTAAATAGATGTACCATATTTGATTGAATCCGTCCACCTGAAGAAAGATTTATTATTTCACATTTCATTTAGCACCAAAATCACCCCACTAAGAAGAGATAATTAGAGCACATTCTCTTCAAATATCATATCCATAATGGTATATTTGGTATCATTTTTTCTATATTTCTTCATATGGATATGAATATCCAATTTTTTGCATAAGGTTTGGACCTTAAAACATTACCTAAGGATGAGTTTTAAATCGAGAATTCATTTTGTTTAATTATTGAGGATATTTTTAGGATTATATTATTAGATAATGATTTCATATCTCTTAGATAATAATCACATACATTCCAAAGTGGAAACTTCCACACATTATCCATTTTTTACTCAATATAGTAATTTCAAAAATAAACTAGACTTTTTTTCATGAAAAATAATAACAATTTTCAACATGGGTTCATGATGGTTCATATGAATCCTTAAAACCCAATTAAAAACATTTTAAAATAGGGGCTGTGAAAAAAATAAATAAGGGACATATAAAAGGGATGAAAAAAATGCTAGTCATTTTCAAAACCATGAGATCATAAATGTGAGTTTTCCCTCAACATAATAATAATTGAGTTCAAATAATAATTTACTTGCCCGTGAAATCATATTTCATACCCAAACATTTACAAAAAACACATTATATGAAAATATAAAGGCAAAATAATAATAAGACGGTTTCTAAGATAACATTAGAACCCATTAGAAAATTATTATAAACATTATTTTTAACCATAAATGGATGAATAAATCCTTTAAACAAAAGACATTAAGCATAACTTATTAAATAAAAAAATTACTATGAAAACATGATATTACTTTAAAAAGTTCAGGTATTTTTCTTTAGACACCATCTTCATTGAACACTTACAAGAACTCTTACAAATTTAATAACATGGTTGGTTAATTCCAAAATTATTCCCCAGAAAACATAATCATTAACAAATGTATTTGACAGATATAATAGGATCACCCATCATCATATAAAAGTTTCATGGACCATAACATACATTAAACACATTAATTTTTTTTCATCAAATAAATATACTTTTCTACCCATTTGTAAAACATTTTTCGGATATTGATATATGCCTTTACATTAAAACATTTTTTTAAAAACTAAAATACCCAGAATAACAGAATGAATAGTTGTTACTAAAAGAAATCATGGAATATTTTAAATGAATATAATCATTAAATAATTATTATGGAGGTAAGATAATATGTTGATCGAATTTACATTAGAATAGAACATTTCTTTTATTTTTTAAATAATGATAAAATGTTCCATATAAAACAAGTATACTGGTTCATTTTAAAAAACAATATATAAAATAAAAAATAGATATAAAATTTTATTTATAATTAATTTAAATCCATACAAATAAACCTAGTAAATAATTTAATTAATATGGACATAGAGGAAAAATATTTATAAAATAAATCCTTAAAATATTCAAAATGGTGTTTTATTGTAAAGTTTTCCTTACCTTGTGTTTCTATTGTGAAAAGTTTAATTATATTCCTGAATAATAAAATTATGTTAATAATTTACATTATAAATAACATTTTTCATGTTTATTATTATATTTTTAACTTATATTCATGTTATACATAATTAATCAATCGATTAAGTTCACGTCATATGTTTTGGGAATATTTTACTTAAATGTCAGAAATATATTGGGTAGTTTGAAAATATTAAATTCAATAATAATTATATAATTTATAAAATATTAATATTGTTATAATTAGATTTTTTATACATTATTTATAATTTTATAACCTACGGTGTAAGATGGTTATGATAGAGAAATTATGTTACAATATGTACATGGGAGTCCCTACCTACACATGAGTAACATTTCAATTTTTCAAAAACATGAGGGAAATAAGGTGAGTATTTTTATATATGTCAAAATTAAAATTATACCCCAACTATAATATTACATTGTAAAAGAATTCAATATATTATATCCATATGAGGTGGTGATGAAAAATAAAATAAATAGGTTCACATGGTGGTAGTCTGCACGTATACATGAGCAATATTTTTCATTTTCTTTGGATAATACTAAAAGATGTATGATAAGAATTTACAAATAAAGTGTGAAATATATAAAATATATCATATAATTTCACTTTGATCAATTATTATTAACATTCATATGATTTTATGAGGAAAAATTAAATACATTATCTCATGTGACGGTAGTCTGCATCGATGCACGAGTGATGTTTTAATTTTTTGTTAAATTGTTATGTAGATGAAAAAAGGATAGAGAATAAACATAAAAAAATTATAGATTATGGGAGATAATTGTTTTATTATATTAAAATGTTTAAGAGTTGTGTTAATGTGTTTAAATAACAAATAATATGATAAAACTCTATTAAGAACTAAAGCTCTTCTTCAGAAAACCTCTTTAGGTTTATACGGAAATATTTTTTAGGATTCCATTACCAGAACCTATAGGACAATAGTAGGATTTTTGGGAAGTTATTAAGGTAGGTATTTTCTTATATAATAGGATCTTGAGGTATTAATAAGAGAGTATAGGTGGGGTCCTTTTATAAGTGAGGGAGAGGACATACTTGGAATTTTTTAAAAGATTAATAAATATAAATATATTAATCTATAAAAATGTCTCAAAATGGGGAATTTTAGAAGATAAGATAAGATATGGTAGAAATAGGGTAATACAATAGGACCTAGATATGTTTTTATTTAATTTCAAACCTTCTAATTTCTATGTTAACCATTTTTACCCATTTTAACTCTAACCATGGTGACAAATTTTTTCACCATAGTTACTATTTATAATGACTAAAAAATGAATTTTCTCTCCATAAAAAATTTATAAATCATGATTCTGAATATTTATTATTTTTTGATTAAATTCATTTTTAATAATTTGTAGAATGTTATTTTAAAATAAAATAACAAAACACGATGATAAATTTTTTTCCATAATAATGATTTTTAATGTATAGAAATATTTTTATAAAAAATTAATGTATATTTATTATTATAATTTAATTAATATGAATATTTTTAACAATAATAAATTTATAAAATTTTAAGATTAAAAAACAAAAAAATGAAACTATGAACATACTTGTAATGAAATGTCTGTAATCTTAAAATAAGCGTATTTTATAATATTCATCATAAAATAAACATTATAAATAATATAAAAAAATGTAATCTATGATAATTTGGAATTTATGCTTTAAAAAATGATACCATTTTTTCAAAATAAAATTCCCGAATATGAAAAAGTAATCTTTTTAAATAAAACCATATAAATAGATTTAGATTGAATAAAGATACTTCAATTTTTATCGGAAAATAATTTAATAGATTTAGAATGAATATAAATCTATAATATATAATTAATAAATATTTATAAGAAATAAAATTTTTCATTTAACAAAATTACTCAGGTTGTTATGTTTTTCCCTCTTTTGTAAATTGATTTCTCAAAGTTTTATTCATTACATAAACAAGTGGGGCTATTTTTCCTTCACAACAATTTTTTATTCCTAAGTTTCTCTTATAATCATATGGGTTCCTCATTAAACATTAACATAGTGAAGCATTGTAATTTATAAAACCTAATATTTATGGTCAATAATATGAATCAATTGTTCATCATATGAGATATTCTCTTCCAAATGTACTAATTTTGGTCTCAAAATTTCACAACCCATACTCGGGGCCCGTGCAGTGACTACCCCAAGCCCGCCTACCATAGTCCAGTGGTCGGCGACTAGCACCAAGGTGTAAGTCCCGATAAAAAGGGAAGACATTGCCTTTATATAAGAAAAGAAACACCATAGTGTACACAAGATGAAGTAAACACTAAGTAAACTGGATACAAAAGTAAGTGATGGAGGTAAATGGTCTAGAATCCAAACCCAACTAAAAGTAAAGTACAACTGAAAAGATAGTACAACCACAGTAAAGTAAAACAGCAGCACCGAGTCATCCTCCGGAACTCCCACCTAAAGGGTGGGTACAGTTAGTCTCCACAGCTCCTAGGTCCGGCCGTCAGCCCCGTGTACGTCCCGCAAAGTTGTCCGCCTCCGGGTACTGTCCAGCTCCACAAGTTTCCACCTCAATCAGTGTTGTCCGTCATCTGCATCCAACACAACATAGTGCGGGCATAACCCATGCAGGGGTGAGTATATGATACTTAGTAGGGAACATGAGAACCCTGAAGGTCTCTTAGAATCCATGAAGGATAAACAATAAAAGAAAGTTACAATCACGAAGTATCAACAACACTACTTAGGTATATGCCCATACATATACCTAAGTCATCAGTTACAGTTCATCTCCAACTCTCAAGCACCACGCAGTCCACAAAGGAATGCACAACCTAGTCCACAAAGGATAGCTCAACACAGTCCACACAAGAAAAAACACAACCTAGTCCACAAAGGAAAGGAAAGAAAAATACAAACATGAAATATCACCCAGCTCTACTAAGTTATATTCCCATACATATACCTAAGTCAACAATTAAAAAACAGCTCCGACTCTCGAGCTCAAGTACAACCCAGTCCACACAGGAAAGCTCGACCCAGTCCACACAGGAAAATAAGTCAATCATATCAATGATGATGATTGAAAATCAAGACATAGCTCACATAGGTATACTACTTCTTGAAGAGAGGTGGAGGTGATTAGATGTAGCCTATGAATCATCTCCTCTGCCGATCCCATGTAGGATCCTAGTACATAAGTCGTCACTGCCGAACCCATGGAATATCCAAGTATAGTAGTCATCGCTGCCAAACCCATGGAGGATCCAAGTATATTCGACAATGCTGCTGAACCCACAGAGGATCCTAATACAGAAGTCATCGCCGTCAAACCCACAGAGGTTCCCAGCACGGTATACATCGTCGTCGAACCCACGGAGGATCCTGGAACGGTAGACGTCGTTGTCGAACCCACAGAGGATCCCAGTACGGTAGTCATCCTCGTCGAACCCACTGAGTATCCTAGTACGGTAGACGTACTCGTCGAACCCACGGAGGATCCTAGTACGGTAGTCGTCCTCATCGACCCCACTGAGGATCCTTTTACGGAAGTCGTCATCTTCGTCGCAACCAGCTCTAGGGTTCCCACACACAGCACGCTCGTTTTCGGGAGGGTCCGTTCTATAGCCAAGGGGTCGATACATCAACTATCACGAAATCCATTGTTGATGTATCACAAAGTTCCATCTCGTCAACAAGAACACAACACGACAGACGGCGCGTCAATCGGACGCCCGATCTGAGAGATATTGGCTTTACCGTCCCAGGGGCCCTGTTGGTTTTTAAGCTATAACCAACCCGACCGTACTCCAGCTGCATCCAAATCTCAAGTGGAGTAAGAAAAAAAAGAAACGTCTCCCTAAGAGGAATCCAACAAGTTGACGGCACGTCAATCAGACGTACAGAGCTCAAGTTATAAGTGTTTCCGCTCTGTGGGCCTGATTGGTTTCGTGTTCGAACCAACCCAGCCATACCCAAAGTCCTCCTAAACCTTGAGTGTAATATACCAAAACGACCGCCTCTATCCAAGGATCCCAACGCAACTTACGGTGCATAGATCATAGGTCCAATGCCCAAGGTATAGGTGTTTGAACGGATCTGTCCGAAAATAGGGGGTTTGGACCCGGTCCGACCCGTCCCAATACCCCCTAGGTCGGCCCAAACCGGGTCGACCCGACCCGGGTCCGAGTCTAGCCCAGTTGGGCACGGCCCGACCCACGTGGTTGGAGGTTTGGCTCTTGGCCAAGAAGGATACGGCGGGGTGGCTGCCCCCCTTGATTGAAGAAACGGCCGGCCGTTAAGGCCAGCCTTAATTGATCCCGTAGGACCCGAGGGGTCCCACCTCCAGCTGGTGCCAGCAGCCGGCTCGGCCAGCCACTTCTTTGAATCACCGCGGCTTCTGTCCGTTCGGCGCGGCGCGACAACGCCACACTCCTCCACTGCGGCCCGCTCTTGGCCGTGGCTCATTCTGCCTCACCGGCCCGGCACAACGGTGCCACGCACCTTCGCCGCGGCCTGCTCCGGCCACGATTCTCTCATCCCTGCACGCTGCAACGACACCGCGTCACCTCCATTCCAAACCACAACGATGATCGATAAA
This sequence comes from Viscum album, assembly GCA_963277665.1. Taxonomy (NCBI): domain Eukaryota; kingdom Viridiplantae; phylum Streptophyta; class Magnoliopsida; order Santalales; family Viscaceae; genus Viscum; species Viscum album. Next base: position 1,425,314,487 of record OY728119.1, on the reverse strand, counting down.
AAAGGGGAGGAGGATCGGTCATGTTTGTGCGGTCCGTCCCCCTCCCATTATATTGATAACAAGCGGCCAAAAATTAACGAAAAACATCAAATTGATCTTGAATGTAAAATCAACCCCTACCTCGATAAGAAGTCACACGTCGTCAAATGGAGGAAGAAAAATGTTGTGATTATCAGCTTCATGGATGATCAGCGTCGTCCCATCAACGTCTGAAATGGAGGAGCCAAGGGTTGCGTCAGCGTTCTTCATTCTTCGTTGGAGGAAGAGGAAAACTCTCCCAGTACTAGGCACCGTGCTTCGCTGACAGCGTTCCGCCGCTTGAAGAAGCCATCCATAACTCTTCCCCTAGCTTCCTTTATATAGAAGTGGTAGGGTCGTCGTTGGAACACAAGTCATAAATGAAGGATTTGTGAAAGAGGGCTCCACCCAAATTAATCCACTACGATGGCACATTAAATTTGGGAGAAGGTCAAGGGGGGTGGTTATTGCTTGGGTGGTCCCGTCATTATAAAAAGAGGTTTCATCCTCCTCAATTAAGAGTTGGATTTAAACCTAGAGGCTCTCCCTCATAAATGAGGGGGAGTCAAGGAGTTATGATTCTCCTCCCATTTATGGGAGGTCTCATGTGGTTTCCACCGAGATCCAACCTCCAAGTGAAGCTTCTACCCACTTTATCCGCATGACATGTGTTTAACAAAATAAAATAAATTGATCATTTATTTTATTTTATTAAACCACGTAAAACATATAAACTAACTTTTATTCTTGATCACCTGCCACCGAGATGAATGTTTTCTTAAGCGATAACATGCGCTGCGAGTTCGACAGTGCCCTCAGATTTCAATTGCGAGCACCGGTTCAAAAGATAGGAAAACTCACTCGTTCTTTCACTGAACGTACCCGAGCTAAACTTCGGAAAATGATTCCAGGAACACTAGGCAGTGGAATTGGGTGCCGTCAGAAACTGCGCACTCGTAAAAACCCAAAGAAATTAAAAAAAAAGTTCCATTGAAATTTATGGGTCCTTACATTACTCCCACCTCAGGGCTTTACATCCCCATAAATCTATATCATAAACTACGGAATCAAAAGAGGGTACTGAGCATGCATCTGAGCCTCCTGGTCCCATGTGCTCTCTTGGAGGTTCTCGTGCTACCAACGAATGTGCACCGAAGGTATCGACCATCTATGTTGGACCCGCTCCTGTCGATCCTTGATCTCCACTGGGACCTCCACAAAAGTCACCCCATCATCGATGTCCATCTCCCCATGGTCGATGATATGCATCGAGTCGTGCACATATCTCCTCAGCTGAGATACGTGAAAGACGTCATGCACTCGGTGCATCTTAGGTGGAAGGGCTAGGCGGTAAGCCACCCTACCTACCCTACTGAGGACCTGGAAAGGTCTGATAAAGTGAAAAAATAACTTGCCACCATGGCCAAATCTCCATAATCCACGTCAAGGAGAGAACCGTAAGAAAATGTGGTCTTCATCCTCGAACTTCAGTGGTCTCCGCCTCCTAACAGAATAGGACTTCTGTCTGCTCTGTGCAGTCCTCATCCGCTCTAGGATGATCTGAACCTTCTCCAATGTAGCCTGAACTATCTCTAGTTCTATACATACTCACTCCAACACTATCCACAATGGATATTTGAAATTGCAGCCAGCTGCTATCTCGCCACTCTTGACAGCTGAATTCCCGATCTCCTACCAAAAGGATACGCTATAATGTTCCCCTTACTAGGAGTATAAACTATCTCGATGTCATAGTCGTGGAGGAACTCAAGCCATCTCCGCTATCTCAGGTTCATTTCCTTCTGAGAAAAGATACACCTGAGACTATTATGTTAGTGAAAACCGTAAACCATTCGCTCAATGAACAATGGGTGAGACTAGCCAAAAGTAAGAACTCATCTCCAACCTTCTTCGTCTACATTCCACCAAAGAGATGATGATATTTCTTCTCTGTCGAAAAGAGAAATCTGGTCTCATCCCTAGGATGAACCATGTTCTTTTCCTAATACATTCAATCCTGACACGAACGATACTATTTCTTGCCATGGAAAACGTCGTAAGGCCTCGACGCTACTACCAAGAGATCCAACCGTTACTCTCACTTCCAAGGGTCGAGTCAAACTGTCAATAAAAGTGTGTGGTCACTGGGTATCCTCCTGTAAGAATCTTGAAAGTGACAGTCAAGTGAACTGTTTTAACTGGAACCTCTCAGTATTCACTACATAAAAAGTATAGGGAAGAAAACGTCACAAGAGCATGTGTCTTTGATTACTGCAGCTCAAGGTACAAAGACACAAAGCACCCACAAACAAAACATCAACAAAGCTAGAAGCATCATGAACAAAAGTCCCCATGTCTGGAGCTAATCCCGCTCCTGTACATCTGCTCCCGGGGCTCCATGGTCATAGGCCTCAGCCGTCTGAAGCTGAGCTCTACCCTGTCCACATGTTCCCTGCATTCGGGGTGGTCTTCCTGGTAGTGGTGGTGGTAGGGCCTCAAAGCGTCACACACCACCCACTGCTCAGCCAACACCTCTGCCTCATCCTCCTGTTCCATGCGGACCGCCACGGTCGAACCTCTGATTGGGAGGTCCTTCTAACGCCTGCTGCTCATCTGCATGGCTGGTCGGGCAGTCTCGAGCCATGTGACCCTACCCACCACATGCATGGCACTGTATGCGCCTAGTGTGGATGGCTCTATTTATTTTCCCCCACACAACTGAACCCTTTTCCTGATATTGCTCATCTGATGGTCTAGCCCGCTTGGTCCTCTACTTCATCTGTCTACTGCCTGCTGCAGAAGACTCCGATGCAGGTCGACCTGTGGATGGTCTCGCCGCTGGTGACTGCTCAGCCAGAAAAATCTCCACTAGAAGGTCTCGCTCCAGCACCCCCGCTTGTGTCGGGATGTTGAGGGAGATCATCGAAGCCCTGATCTAATGCCTCAGTCCCTGCTTGAAGGTTCGGGCCCTGATGAATGGGTCTCGTACCATATCTGTGGAGTAGTGCGAGAGGTCGGTAAATCTCACCAAGTACTGGGCTACTGTCATGCTGCCCTACCGCAGCTATAGTAACTCCTGAATGTCCACCACAAAGAGGGTGGATGGAACGAACTCTGTGTGAAAGAGGCTCTTGAAGTTATACCAAATAAGAGATGCCTCATCGTGCACCTGGAGCATCAGAATCCACTATCTACCTACTGTCGCATTCAAGAGAATCACCGTAAGGATCACCATGAGGCCAGCTGTTGTCCCTACCAATCAGAAGACTCAAACAACAGCCTCCAGCCAATACAAGGCTGCCTGAGGGTCCTTCTCTCCATGGAACCTGTGTGGTTTATGACGATGAAAATCATGTAGTGCACTCAGGCGACGTGCACTCTCAGCTGCTGGGCTGGTGGCATCGGTGGCTCTGTGGGTAGAGGTATCGTTGGTGCCTCTGCTGTAATGGGGCCCTGCACCGAGTCCTCGTCGCTCGGTGGGATTCCATCTCGCACGTAACTGGGAACCCTGGATGGCTATCGTCGTGGGGCCATCTTGAAAAGAATCAGGTGTGCCACGGTCAATACAATATACCTGGTGAGCTAACACAAAGTAATCATAATGAAAAATTTTAAAAGACACATGTAATCAATGTTTTCGTGTGATCAGTTGGAAATCAAGAGTCAGTGTCCTGGTGTATGGATATGTCGGCCACCACACCAACACTGGACTCCCTGGACTGATAACCACAATCATTAATCTAAACATTATTTCATCACATAGAATAAATTATCAGAGTCCTGAGTTCTGTGGTAGAACTGACTCTTCTGATACCAATTTGTCACGACCCATCCTCAGGGCCCGTGTCGTGACTACCCCAAGCCCGCCTCCTATAGGCCAGGGGCCGGTGACTAGAACCAAGGCATAAATACTGATAAAAACGGAAGGCATTTCATTTATATAAGGAAAAAAACACCACAAATTACACAAGCTGAAGTAAACATTAAGTAAACTAGATACAAAAGTAAGTGCTGGAAGTAAATGGGCCAGAATCCAAACCCAAATGAATGTAAAGTACAACTGAAAAGATAGTACATCAGTATTAAAGTAAAACAGCAACACCAAGTCGTCCTATGGAACTCCAACCTGAAGGGTGGGTACAGATAGTCTCCACATCTCCTCGGTCCGACCTTCAACTCCGTGTACGTCCCGCCAAGTGGTTCACCTCCGGGTACCGTCCAACTCCACAAGCTTCCACCTCGATCAGTGCTGTCTGTCGTCTGCATCAAACACAATGTAGTGAAGGCGTAGCCCATCCAGTGATGAGTATTCGAAACTCATTAGGGACCTCGAGACCACCGAATTTCTCTCAGAATACATGAAGGATAAACCACAAAAGAAATTTACAATCACGAAGTATCAACAACAATACTTAGGTATATGCCCATTCATATACCTAAGTACTCAGTTACAGTTCATCTCCAACTCCAAAGAACCACATATTCTACAAAGGAAAGCACAACCAAGTCCAAAAAGGATAGATAAACACAGTTCACACAGGAAAAAAACAACCTAGTCTACAAAGGAAAGCAAGAAAAAATACAAACATGAAGTATCAACCAGCTCTACATAGGTATATGCCCATACATTTACCTAAGTCAACAATTACAAAATAGCTCCCACTCTCGAGCCCAAGTACAACCCAGTTCACAAAGGAAATCTCAACCCAGTCCACACATGAAAATAAGTCAATCATATCAATGATGATGATTGAAAATCAAGAATCAGCTCACACAAGTACACTAATTCTTGAAGAGAGGTGGAGGTGATTAGATGTAGCCTCTGAATCATCTCCTCGGCCAATCCAATGTAGGATCCTAGTACAGGAGTTGTCACTACCAAACCCACAAAGGATCCATGTATAGTAGTCATCACTACCGAACCCACGGAGGATCCACGTATAGTTGACAAAGCTGTTGAACCCACATAGGATCCTAGTAAAGAAGTCATCATCATCTAACCCACAAAGGATCCCAGCATGTTAGATGTCGTCGTCGAACCCACGATGGATCCCAGTACGGTAGACGTCGTTGTCGAACCCATAGAGGATCCTAGTATGGTAGTCGTCCTCGTCGAACCGACAAAGGATTCTAGTATGGTAGTCATCCTCATCGAACCCACTGAGGATCCTAGTACGGTATTCTTCCTCTTCGAACCCATTGAAGATCCTTTTACGGAAGTCATCATCTTCGTCGCAGCTAGCTCTAGGTTTCCCGCACACAGCACGCTCGATTCCGGGAGGGTCCGCTCCACGAGCCAAGGGTTCGATACATCAACTGTCACAAAGTCCTGATATGATTTATCCCAAAGTTCCACCTCATCCACAGGAACTCAACACGACAGATGGCATGTCAATCGAACGCCCGATCTAAGAGATATTGGCTTTACCTTCTGAGGGGCCTGGTTGATTTTTAAGCTACAACCAACCCGACCATACTCAAGCTACGTCCAAACCTTGAGAGGAGTAATCCAAAAGAATTGTCTCACTATGATTTATTCAATAAAGTCCACGGCACATCAATCAGACGTCCGAAGCTCAAGTTATAAGCATTTCCGCTCAGCGGGCCCAGTTGGTTTTGTGTTCGAACCATCCCAGCCATACCCAAAGTCATCCAAACCCTTGAGTGTAATATACCGACTCGACCGTCTCAATCCCAGGATCCCAACGCAACTAACGGTGTGTCGATCGGAGGTCCGTAGCCCAAGGTATGGGTGTTTGAACAGATCTATCCGAAAACAGGGGGTTTGGACCCGGTCCGACCTGGCCCAATACCCCCTGGGTCAGCCCGAACCGGGTCGACCCAACCTGGGTTCGGGTCCGGAACATTTGGGCACGGCCCTGCCCGGCCGGTGCGGCGTGGCCCGAAGCGGGGGTCCGGCCCAACGCGGCCGGCCCGGCCCGCGTGGCCGACGGCTCGGCTCTCGTCTGAGCGGGATGTGGGGGGAGAGGGGGGGCAGGGGGCGCTGCCCCCCTTGATTGAAGAAATAGTCGGCCATTAAAGGCTAGACTTAATTGAACCCGCGAGACCCGTGGTGTCCCGCATCTAGATGGTGCCAGCGGCCGGCTCTTCCGGCTGCTCCTATGAACCGCTGCGGCCATAGGCCGCGGCTCCAGCCCGTCCGGCGTGGCACGACAGTGTAACACCCCTCCGCTGCGGCCCTTTCTTGGCCGCAGCCTCCTTCGGCCTCACCGGCGCAGCACGACGGTGCAGCGCACCATCACCGCGTCCCGATCTGGCCGTGATTTTCTCGTCCCCTCATGGTGCAACGACACAACGTCACCTCCATTCCAAACCACAACTATGATCAACAACACAAAGAGGAGGAGGATCGGTCACGTTTGTACGGTATGTCCCCCTCCCGTTATATTGATAAAAAGCGCGAAAAAATTAATGAAGACCGTCAAATTAATCATGAACATAAAATCAACCCCTACCTCGATTAGCCTTCACATGTCGTCAAACGGCGGAAGCTGAACGTCGCGATGATCGGCGTCGTGGAAGATCGGCGTCGTCCCATCAACTTCGTAAAGGGAGGATCCGAGGGTGGCATCAGCATTCTTTGTTCATCATTGGATGAAGAGAAAAAATCTCCATGTGCTGGGCGCTGTGCTTTGCTGACATCGTTCCGTCACTTGAATAATTCATCCATAACTCTTCTCCTAGCCTCCTTTATATAGGAGTGGGAGGGCTCGCCGTTGGAACGCACGTTATAAATAATGAATTTATGATAGAGGGCTCCACCCAAATTAATCCGGTGCGGTGACACATTAAATTGGGGAGAAGTTCAAGGGGGTGTTTATTGCGTGGGTGGTCCCCTCATTAAAAAAATAGGTTTCATCCTCCTCAATTAAGAGGGGGATTTAAACCTAGAGGCTCTCCCTCATAAATGAGGGTGAGTCAAGGAGTTATGATTCCCATCCCATTTATGGGAGGTCTCGTGTGGTTTCCACCGAGATCCAACCTCCTTGTGAAGATTATATCCACTTTATCCACACAACATGTTTTTAACAAAATAAAATAAACTGTTCACTCATTTTATTTTATTAATGCATATAAAACCCAAAAACTAACTTATATACCCGATCACCTGCCACTGAGCTAAAAGTTTTCTTAAGAGAAAACATGCGCTGCGAGTTCAACGGTGCCCTCAGATTTCAATTCTGAGTACTAGTTCAAAAAATAGGAAAAACAGCTCATTTGTTCACTGAACGTACCCGAGCTAAACTTTGGAAAATGAGTCCGGGCACACCGAGCCTCAGAATCTGGTGCCGTCATAAACTGCGCACTCGTAAAAACCCAAAGAAATTAAGTAAAAAATTTTCTATGAAATTTATGGGTCTTTACACAAAATAGAAGATTCTTCTGGAACATATTTCAATAACAATGAAACATGAAACAGATAATGTACCTAAGATAAATATACAGTAAATTACACACTATAAGAAATATTCCCTATATTATCTAGAATTTCATATGGTCTAATTATCAATGCCCAGAACTATCCCCTATTGTCAAAATCCAAAAATATTTCCCTGGATTTATTTTATAAAAAATGGGATCGCTAACTGCAAAATAATGTTATTTCCTCAACGTATCTATATACATTTTATACATTTTATGTGTTTTCTTAATATAGTGCGGAATTATCTTCACCTTATTAAATATTTCATCTACCAATCAGGTCCCAAAAAATATTTGTTCCCCAAATTTATCCCAAAAAGATGTAATGTGAATCCACATTCCATATAATGCATCAAATGGTGTCATGTGTATTCTGCAATGAAAAATTTATTTATAATAAAATTTCACTATTAAAATATACTTATCCTAAATTCCATGGTTATCCATTGAACATAATATAAGAATATATTCCAATTTCTTAATCATTAACATTGGTTTTCATTCATATTGATTATGAAATGCTATAGTAAAATTTAATTCAGTACCCAACATATTCTAATGTATTTTCCAAGAATTTGAGGCAAATATATGATCAAAATCAGATAAGGTATAATGTGGGACTCCATTTAATCTATTTATACCTTTAATATAATGTTTAAAAAAATAATATAAGAATATATTATCTTGAATATAATTAAAATGTGTGGTTTTAGTAAAACAATAAATAATAAGCCATATCACATTAATTTTTAAAGTTTTATTTGGTGTTCAAATATAAAATACTTGAATAAATTCTTATTTTTCTACTGTGGAATTGTAAAAGGCTATGGGATTTTCTTCAGTATTTCCCTTTAGACATTAACTTAATAAAAAATAAAACTTTTAATAGTAATTTTAGCATTTTTTTTCATCCTTCAGTCCCTCAATTAATGATCCTAATATAATTTATACATCAATGTATTTTCAGGATGAACATGAAATGTGGAGTAATGAGCTTCACAGAATAATTTTTTATTCAATATAGAATCATAAGGAATGTATAATATTTTCCTAAATCTCAAGACACCTTCTTTTTTAATTTTAAATTTACAAACTTAACATTTGAGAGAAATTATAATTTTCTATATAAAACATGATCTTACTTTTGATCATACATAATTTTATCATACAAATATGACTGCACTGATACCAATAACTAAACAAATGGTGTTTCTACATCAATAATTTCTATTCTAAAATCCATAAAACCATTTAAAAATGAACATGTTCAAAATTTATCATAGTTAATGAAAAACTATCTTTTTAACCTTAATCATAAACTACATTGTTTCCTTTTCTTGGATGGTAATGATTCATTCTTTTCTAATCCATAATTATTTCCATCCAACTTATTTTCCTCATATTCAACACTTTTTGATTGAAAATATACTAGAAACCTTTATGATAAGTATATATTTCACATTATAATACACATATATATTGTCTCCATAATATTAAAGAAAAAAATCACAGTTGAAAGTTCAAGGCCTTTTGTTGGATTATTTATCTCATGAAGTTTCAATTAACATGATTCATATGAAATTACCTTATCATTATACATCGGAACACACCCAATTACCTTCAAATAATAATCAGTATATATAAAATACTCACCATTAATGGATTTCATGGATTAAACTAGAGTTTCGACTAAACATCTTCTCAATTCAAGCAATCATTCAACACATTCTTTCAACAACAAAAATTTAAGTTCATTATGAGTTAACATAGTTTTTATCTTGATAATGGAGTAAAAGTTTCAAAAAAGGATTGGTAATAACCTAGAAATCCAAGAAAAATACAAATCTCTATGATATTTTTCAATATTTTCCACCCTTTACCAGATTTAGTTTTGTTTAATAAATATTTATTTCATATTACTTTTCAATTTTTCAATATAAATAAATTTTACACAACTAGAATTCAAATTTACTAAATTTTTTATATATCGTATTCTCGTTAAATATTTACAAAAAACTCATTATCTTTTTTCTTGATCCTCATAACTTTTTAAATATTAAAAAACTCCATCAATGAACACAAATATAAATTTATCCAATAACTCATGGAAAACACATTTCAAAATATCCGTAAACATAGATGGAGAATTTTTAATCCCAATGGGAATAATTTCAAATTCAAAATCCCATATCAAATATGAAATTTCATCTTTATACTTTCATCCTACATCAACTTCAGCTAATGGTAGCTAGACCTAAGATCAACCTTTGAAAAATACTATAGTATCTATAGTTGATCAAACAAGTCATCAATATGTGGAAGTAGATATATATATTCTTAATATTGATGTTATCCAAATAATTATAATCTATTAAAAACTAAATGGTATCATCCATGTTTTTAAAAAACAAAATAGGATAACCCAAAGGTGATGTTCTAGGGAGAATTAGTCTTTAATAATTTTTTTGTAACAACCTTTTCAAGTCATAAATTTATACTTGAGACAACCATTATATATGTTTTTTTATTACAGTAAAATAAAGAACTAGTTCAATCTTTTAGTCCGGTATAGTTTTGAAAATTCATTATGATATGCAAATATATTTTCATTTACAATAGTAATATCCAAAATTTTAATAGTTTCCTTCATCTCAACAATATTTTAATGATAACTTTAATATCCATTTTTAATTTACATATCATCAACTGGATGTGTTATCGATGTTATAAATTATTTGTTATAAAAAATGAAACACATTCATAAATCATTATATTATTTAGCTCTACAATCTATCATAATATGATAAATAGAAATCCAATCCACATCCAAAATAACATCAAAATCTTCACCTGGAATTAAAATAAGTTTATCATGTAATGCCCTTATGTGGTGTATAACAAAAATATTATTATAATTTCTCCAATCCTTAATACTACCCCCATTTGTTTTTCTCCAAAATTTATATATTCCTTTGTTGAGGGGAAATTTAACGTTTATTGATAAATTTATTTAAAATGAAATAATGTGTAGACCCTAAATCAAAACAAAATTTGGTATAATATATATAAACATGAAATGTACTGAAAACCACATTGTTGGATGAACCGACATCTACTTTCCTAGTAACAATGTAATTAGTTGCACTTGTATTCTTATGATCTTGCTGAATTCCATCATTTATTCCAGTATATTTATAATTACTCCCAAAATGACATAGATTATTAAAATTAAAACATCTAACAACTAAATTTTCATTATTTTTTTGATCATTACTAGGATATTGTTTCATATAGTCACAGGTAACATGTCCAATATTAATATATAAGAAACACATTTGAGTCTTAAAAATAAATTCCACGGATATATTTTTACCGAACTTATCACATAATGGAAACATGATTTAATTTCCTATAAACGTGTTCGATAAATTCTTCTCTATCACCTACCTTATATACCCCTTTTTCTGATTGTTTTCATAAGATAAATGATTATTAAAAAACTTTACTTCTATATTCTATGATCATTGAACAAGCTTATCCTAAATTTTTAATTCATGATAAGCTAATTCTCCTTGATATTTGGGCTTTAATCGGGAGTAAAATTGATTAATTTTACTTTCAAGATCTTGAATACATTTTGGTGAATATGTTTCCAATATGGTGAAGTTTTATTTATACATGAATACTAAATATTTTACCTTTTTTCTTCAATTCAAGGAATTTTTTTTCCATTCTATATTGAGAATCATAATGAAATTACTTCTCATGGAAAACATTAACAATTACTTCTCATTCCATGGCATTGAAAAATTATCTTTCACTGATATTATTTACAATTTACCACCATCGAACAACATCAAATTCAAAATTTAAATTTAAATTACTGAAATTTTTATGTCATAAATAACCTATTAATTAAAATTTTATCACCAATTCTTTCACAATTCATTCATATATCAAAGGGTTAGATTAAACACTGAATATTATGGGGGTCTATTTCAGGAAAATATATAAAAAAGTCACTTTCCTCTATTATGAATGTGGTTTCTATTAGTCATAAGTACCACCACCATTTATATCCAACTTTAACTGATCCATTATAACAATAAACTACTCTATTATAATTCTGACTAATAAAGGTTACTTATTTGGAAGGATATTATTCTCTTTATGCCTGAACACGTCATCTTCCCAATTTCCCTTATGAAAAAATCATTCTTAAGAGACATAGTTTAGATTAAGAGACATAGTAATCTTTAAATTCTATATAATGATAGTCATAAATTAAGATCACTTAAGTGATATATTATCCTACCCTTAAAAATTATCTAAAACCTCCTCTGATACCAACAATTAGTTCATTACCTTAAAACATTGCCAAAAATATAAATTTAAATCTATAATTAATTGTATTTTATTCATGAGTTCCTTTTGTAGTTTATCAGTTTAGATATTTTGTTCACAACTCTTATATAATAAACTTATACAGTAAAATGTGGAAAATTTCCCTCAATATCTATTTTTTCACAATACAATAATTTAAAAATGAAAGATGTTTTATTTTAATGAAAAATATTCATGATTTAAAAATTTACTTCATAATGGATCTTACTCATCCTTTAAATCCTTTTAAATTTTTTAAAAACATCATATAGGTACAAAAAGATCTTAAATTTACATATAAAAAGAATTTTGAAACATATTACTCCTTTTGAAAATAACGAGATAATATCATTTAGTTTTCTCATAAAATTATAAACTTTGAGCTCAAATATTGATTACATACACATGAGATAATCATTACATAACAACAGTTTTAACAAAAAAAAATATAATAAAACCAAAAATAAAAATAAAAATCATGAGGTTATCTTAGAAAACAAAAGAACCGATGAAAAACATTTTTTTAAAAACATACCCTTCTACCCTTAAGGGGTATTTTCATCCCTTTATGAAAAGTACCTTAAATTACCTAATTATGTTAAAATATTTAAATAAAAACTCTTTATAAATAATAGAAAATTCAGGGTGGTTCCATGTATAGTTCTCTTCATATAACCCTTTCAAAAACCCATTCAAATTGAATAACATATTCCCTTAATTCTATTATAATTTTCTAGAGAACATAATTATTACCCAATGCATTGAAAAGGTATATTGAGAACACCTGTTATCATAAATAATTTATAAGGACAATGACATATATTAAGGATACAATACCTTTCTTTTACATCATCAAACTCATGAAAATATACTTTTTATCCCATATGAAAAATTGTTTCATATATTGACTAAACGTTTCCCTTAAAACTAGATTGCCAAAATTAAAAAACCCATAAAAAAGGAAAAAAATTGATTTTAATTAAATAAAAGATGAAATATTTTAACTTTTTTCAAATATAAAATAATGTCTATGGATATGGGTAATAAATGATTTTGAATATAATAAAATTGAAAATTATTTTTTCCTTTTATGAACAATGTGAAAAAATTATTTATAAATAATGAAAAATGATTCCTTTTGAAAAACATCGAAATCAATTAAAAAGATACTTGAAATTTCGAATATAATTCTTTTATATCCATATAAATAATTATATAAATTCATTATAATAATATGGTCATGTAGTAAAAGGGTTTAGAAAATAATTATTTAAAAAAATTTAAAATGAGGTTTTAAGGTAAAGTGACCCTTACTTGAGTCTAAATAGTCTGGTACAATCTTTAACAAAATAAATAATACATTTATGATAACTACATAATTTATTAATTTAATTTTTATATTTTTTACTCTTTTTTTATTTATATCCATTTTATACTCAATTTCATAATTGATGAAGTTCATGTCGGACTTTTTGAGCTCATTTAGTTTCTATATTGAAAAAGGATAGGGATGTTTTCTATAGTGAAATTGATCAAGATTATATCCTTAAAAAACCATAATCTTGTTATAATATTCAATTTTATATAGTTTTTATACATTTATAACCAAGTATGAATGGGGGTTAGGAGAAATGAATTGTGTTAAAATAAAGAGATGGGAGTTTGTATGCACACGTGAAAAACACATCCATTTTTACAAAACATGTGGAAAATAAGGTAAATATTATTTTATATTTATAAAATTATAATGATATAAAAAATATTATATTCTTTATTTTATCCACTATATATACAATCATTGTTATTTAGTGATAAAAAATAAAATACATCGACTCACGAGGCGGTAGTCCGTACATACAAACAAGAAATGTTTTTTATTTTAACATTGATGGAAATGAAAAAGTAGAACTTATATTCTCAATTAAATAATTAAATTTATATCATTTATATCTTATTATTTCATTTTGAGACATTACTATTACAATTCATAATATTTGTTGATGAAAAAAGATATACATCATCTCACGAGGTAGTAGTCTTTAGGTACGATCGGGCAATGTTTTTTTTGTTAGATTGTTTTGTAGATGAAAATGATTTATACAAAAAGAAGCATAAAATTATAGTATATTAGATATATTTATTTTATTATAAGATAATTGTTATTATATTATTAAGGATATATAATATTAAATAAAATGAAAACCCTTGGTTAAGATCTATTCATCATCTTTGGACAACCTGCATAGGTTTATACCTATAACCTTCCTAGTAAGGAATGATGATCAAATAAATCCTCTTAAGAAATGGATAGGTATTTTATTAATGTATTGGCATATACCGAGATGATATAAAAGGATATATAATTCTTAATAAGATTGGATATAGTGTATCCTTTTATAATTCCAGGAGATGACTCAGTTATAATTTTTTAAAGAACAGAATATATTAACATTTTACCAAATCCAAATTAATACAAAATGAAATTTTTTGGAATAAGAGTTATTTTATGTTATAAATATGAACACACAATTTTATTTAAAAAAAATTATTTTTATTTTAATTATTATCATTTTTGTTTTATCCCCTTTAAACCATTTTAACTTTTACCATCAAAACAGGTTGTTTTAAATAATATTATAATTCATAATTACAAAAAAAATGAAATTAGACACGTTAAAAAAATTAAAATGATGATTAAAAATATGGATTCTATTTTATCAAATAAAATGTATATATGTGGAAGAAATTAATTTTAAATTAAACCCATAAAACTAAATGAAAAATCGTTTTCAAGAAAAATGCATTTTTTTGTTTAAAAATGATTTTCTATAAAATTAATATATATTGTTGATTCCAAAAAAAATTATTGGATTATTTTTAATAAAAAATCTCATGAAATTTTAAAAACAATAAAAATGATATTATTTTTTACTTGGAAATAAATGAATGTTTTCATAAAAATGGTTATTTTATGTTATTCACCCAAAAATCAACTTTTTGAAAATCTTGAAAAAATAAATTTAATATAGTTTTGTATTTATAATATTAAAAATGATATCAGTTTTTAAAATTAAAATTATATATTGTAGAAGTTATAATTTTCAAATAAACTCTTTTAAACATATTTTGTACAAATAAATATATTTCCTTTTTTGGTTAAAAAATTACTTAATATTTTTATAGCGAATGTAATTCTATAAAATCTACTTCATTATTGTTTATAATTTATTAAAGTTATATGTTGTAAAAACATATTATGTTTTTTATATGAAATTTACAAACATTATATAGAATTAACATACACCTTTCTTATTCTTGAATTCTACATTTTCTTTTAAAGGATGGTTTTTATTTTTTTACTCATTGAGGACCAGAATTGATCCATCCCCTCACCCTTGGGGACCATGGATTTATTATCCTTAGGCGCATTTTCCTCCTTATTATTTGTGTATTCATCCTAAATTTATATCTAGTTGAGTAAATTACATAGGGTAATATATTCCTTCTTGTGTTTTCGTGAATTTTTAACATTCTTCAAATTATGGGGGATCCTATTGATGATAAATTTGATAATAATAGCATTATCCCTGTGAATATGATTTTTTATAAGGTGTTTTAAGATAAATTTTATTTGTTATAATTGTTTAATGAATGATTTAACATCTACCATAATATATGAAATAAAATTTCTTACTATGATTTTTCTACATGCCCCATCCAGGGTGATTTTATTTTTCCTTAAAATAATCTCATGAATTCATTGTGATTAGAAAATATTGATATATGTTGAAGAGGTCATCATCTAAATCATTGTTTATATACCCATTATAAATTATATAATTTTTCTTCTTTATTTTTCATTTTAGGGAATCATAAAGCATATATCTTTGGATGTAAGGGGTTTGTAGTTGAGATCATGTACATCACTATGGGAGGTTTATGTTGAAAGTGCACATTTTACACCCACCTTTTTCATTTTTACATATAATTATTCCACCATGATCACATTGTTAAGAAATTTCAACATCAATGTTGATGTAATCTACCAATATTATTATTCTGAATATTGATGGAAAAATTATATAGAGATTTTGGATAGCTATAGATGGATGTTACTGAGACATGTTTCATTTTAGATATCTTTAAGTGTAATTTATCCCAACAAAAACATCAATACTATGATTTTATGGTGACTTTCCTTTTTGATGAATTGATGGATTGATACTTAACACCAGTAAATTGTGGAAATATCCCATGAATATTATTTAGAAATAAATGTTATTTGAAAACACATTTTTTTCATAACACCAAAAAAAAATTATTTGATGTTTGTTTGTTAATTTTAGTGGAATATCATTTTTTTGGAATAATCTTAGTTCTTGTGAATGGGTGGAATTAATTTTACCATCGAATGTGGACTTTATTTTATTGTCTTGGAAGAAACCATTTAGATAAGGAATCATACCCATTGGAATTAGGTATGTACATTTCCTAGAAAGGAATTTCATTTCTAGATTTAATCTTATATGTCATATTGTAACTGATAGAATAAATGGACCATGTCACAATCTATAGTGAAAATATATTACTACTAGTGAACAAACATGTCCATTTCATCTCGTCTGTGATTTAAACAAAGAAATACCTTTTAAAAAAATAAAATAAAACAATATAAATATTTTAAAAAACATTTTAGAATCCATCATGTCATATGGACTTAAAATATGGAGGAATTTTATTGGATAAGTTAGAATAATAATAATAATAATAATAAATAAATAAAAATCCAATTTGAGAAATTTGACATTAACTAAAAATTTAGTGCACCAGGATTGATTCAAGCTAATTTGTATTGTTCTTGTGTCAATGATAGTGGGGTTTCTATTATATATATATATATAGAGACTACTAATTTTTCTTTTAAGACTTTTTAATATTCATTGGAATTATTTCAATGTAAATAATTAGATGGTGTGAGATTATGAGGCTTAATGTTCCCAGAATAAATATTTAAAATATTTTTCTTTTTCACACATTTTTTAAAAATAATAATAGAATATAAACTAAATAGAAGACCAGATCAAAAATATGAGGTCATGGTTGAATTTGGAACATGACCTTTACCCTAGGAACATAATAAAATGAGTCGGCATGTGATGTTTAGACCCCACTCTCACATGCGATACATTATAAATGGAATTAATTTATTAATTAATTAATTTGATTAAATCAATTAATCCTAGTGATATATCCATAAATATATCACTATTTAGTTTTCCCAGAGTTTCTTCTTAATTCTAATATTTATAATGATGACATATCTTAAATTTTTTTGTAGAATAATGGTGGATGGGGAAGAAACATCGAATCGAGGTGATTCGAAACACAATGAACGTAACATATCTTATTGAGCACACTCTTCATCAACGAGGATCGATCCAGTCCTGGTAGGACTCATCAATTGGTTTTTTCTCCCTTAGATAATTTTTTTAGTAGTTTCAATTCCTTTTCTTGAATTTGTGCCTTTGAAAAAAATTTCATGCACATAATAACGAAGAATTGTTTTGTTTCCCTTTAGTTTATCAAACCTTGAAAGTACATTATTTCATTGTTGGCCAATAATTCTTGGCCAACAATTGCGAAAAACATTTTTCCTATGAGTCCCTCACTTTTTTATTCATTTTATTAAACATGGAATCTTGGTGGATCCTATTTCGACAGTTTCCTGGAAACTTGACCCTGATCAGCTGACCCTATTTTTTTCGGAATAATAAAACGATGAAGAAACTGTTAATGGTGCATGGATATAAGATCATCACAGAAAATGGATGATGAATCTAAATGTTTGAGGTTGTATCATGTTTTAATGAATTAATGGTCTTGTTTTTAAGGAACGGTATGGCAAAGTGGATTGGCCAATGCGATTAGGGTGAGATGTAGCTCGCTGCGACATTTGGACAAGGAAGGTGATCCTCATGGTGACGTCCAAAGGTGGCAGGCTATAAGTCATTCTGATGGAATAGGTTTGGTGTGTGTCAACGGGTTTGGTGGAGCGGGGTGGTGAACAAAAGGTGGTCTGGTGGGGTAGGCACGACACATAGCTTGGTAGCCCCAACAACGAACATGTGGTGGTCGGTGTGATAACAGGGTGATAGGGCGCGACTCCTGGTGGTGACAGGAGGAGGCAGCGTGGCAAAGGTGGGTAAGTAATTGTCTACATGTATGAACCAGGGGGACACTAACCCAAACTATTATTTAAATAATAATAATTAAATATAATAGTAATATTAATAATAATATGATTATAATTATTATTAAAACAGTTAACCCTCTGTACCATCCCTGTAGGGCATCTGATGGATTACCCGTCAGTGAAAATTTTACCCCTTATTCATGATGGCCTTTTTAAGAATAATTATTGATTCCATTATTGTGATGTAGATTGGGTCCCCAAAATTCTCAAATAATAATAATATATTATTATTATTAAAACTTTTACCTTTCATAACTCATGCATACAACATCATATTGGTGAGCCATTAGTGGATTTGTGACCCTTTTATTGAGGCAGATGTATAGATACCAATATTGGTATTTTAATTTAGGATCAGGGTCTGGTCCCCAAGAGACACCATTAGAGTGTAATTATATGAAATTTGATATTTTAATAAGTGGAAAAAATGGGGTGAATGAATAGAAGATCTTATATACTTTTCAGCAATGTTTAAAATGGTGTGATCCATTTATTTTTCTGAGCCCTCCCAATTTTCTACTCTTTGTGATGTGTTGTGCCTTATTTTTTATCTCATTTAATGTGGAAACATAAAATGAATATTGGCAGATGGTCCTTCTAAAGTTTTTGAATAGAACCAACATCTTAGGTCATCATCTTATCTTGTGATTGTGGAGATGATGAATGAATATATGAGGTCAAAGCTTATGGGGAAATATGTGTATGTATGTCAGTGAAATTATTTTTTTCCCATTGGACCAACAATGACCATTATACAGTCATTATCCTTTTAGATAGATATTCTATGTACTCTAGGAGTACACTGGCAAGCCTAGGGGTACATGTACAAAGTATAGTACCCATGTAAGGTTATGTACATGTCCAGGTGATGAGGTGGGGCCACACATCATGTGGGCCCTATACGAACCATGTCCCACAAAATAAATCTTCTACCTCTAATATCTGCTTCTTTTGGACTTGGATTTTGGCCCTCGAGTTTCCTATCATATATTGTTTTCCCAGAGAATGTGTTGGCTCTTTCCTTAGTGGATTTCGAGATATGATGAGATATATTTTAGGAAATGTTTAGGTGGTTGTCATAGTATTTTTATGGGTGATAATGCATTGTATGTACTTGGGAATGGATGCTAGAAGACCAGAGTGTTGATCCCACCCATCGATATGGGTGTGGCTCCTATGTGAATACTTCTGTGTGTTGATCTCCCTGATGTACTGGGGTAGAGATCCCCATTGACCAGAGTGTTGATCCCCAATCGTCATGGGTGTAGGTCCCCTATAGCTAATTCTTGGTGTTGTTCCCCTTAGTGTACTAAGGAGTGGATACCCAATGACCATAGTGTTGACCCCCCAACAACATGGGTGTGATTCCTCTTCTGATACATGATGGGATGATCCCTATAGTGTATACCATTTAATGATGATGGAAAATTTCTCTCCATCAACATATATGTGTTGATATACTTGACGTTCTATGTCAAGGATCCCTGATAACTATAGTGACCCCCCATGACGTACTAGGGTGTTGGTCCTATACAGTTCGATACACCTCAAAAGTGTGTCATTGTGATAAGACATGATATGAAGTAGCTTTGGATTCATGTTAATTTGGGTCCCTTTTCCCATTGATATGTTCCCTGATAAGGAGACCTAAAAACATACTAGTGAGTCAATGTAGCCTAAATATGATGGTATCAAGGTGTTTTGATTGAGTCCCCTGACATGCATGTCTAGGGAAGATGTGTGGCATGCTAGAAATTATTCTTGGACATACCTTAGAACTGTTGGTGACTCCTGTTATTGGGTTGAGCTGTGACATGGATATACCCTAACTCTCTCATTTGTGATTTTTTGATTAAGAATATATATATATATATATATATATATCCTATTTCAGTACCCAATCCTTGGTATTGGGTTACTCTCCTTATAGGACAGGTGACGACATGCGGGGTATCCCACGTGCTTTCCACTTCTTGCTTCTCGTGATTGGATGACTTTATTATCCTTCTATAGGTAGTGCTTAATAAATGAAAAGTTCATATTTTCACCATTTTTCCACATTATTTTTGGATGAGTATACTTCAACTCTCTTTTTGGGTTGATCAGTTATCTTTTACTAGACCTTGTGCTCTATACTTATTTTCTCATCATTGAATCACATAATTCTCCCCCTTCACCCTCTTCAGGTCATTCTACTTGGTATCTATATAGTCACCCTTGCATGGGTTATTCCCATCACATGACATGTCTTTTGAAGTCGATGTACAGATTGATTTTGACTTAAGGGGAACATGTAGATATGAGGTGCTTTTATCTCATATGATGGTCGTAGACTGGGATTTAGGAGCTCAGTAGTCAGAGAAATTTCTTCATTTCTAGTTTTTTTCGGTTGTGAAATATTTCTAGTTAGGTGTGTATTTTTTCACTTTACATTTATTTTACACTACTATACTCTAGTACTATGTAGATGTTCATTCATTATTGGATTTTTTTTATAGTATTGAATCATTTATTTCTTTCCCTTTTATCTTTTTCATTTATTTTTCGATGTGTGTACGTGTTTTTAGGCAATGTCCTCCCCAAGTTTAGTGTTCCTCTGATGCTTTTAGAAACCCATGTCCTATAGTGGTGGGCTTGGGGTAGTTGAGGATTGATCCTTGGCGTGGGAAGAGTCCTAAAATATTGGTATAAAAGTGGGTTTGTTCCATTGGACAATGTTCGAACATTCCCTAAAAAGTAATTGGATGGGATTTTGCACAATGATTTCAATGTTTCTCAATTACGGCTCTCAAAAATGGTGGTCCAGTGATGGTGTCGGCAGCTAACATATCCATTCACTAGGACATTGAATACATGCTTTTCAAATTGGAACCTTGATACATTTGTTTTAGGGAACCATGGTAAATGCATCATATAGGATTGAGGATTTTATTGTACTTCTTGTGTCAATTACCCATTTTCACAAACACACACACACACACACACACACACAGAGATATATATATATTCTCCGATTATCATTGGTACATTTCATCCACATTAAAGATACCTCTAAAATGATAACCATCTAGGATACCTGGTCTAGTTTGGGATGATGATCCTATGAGAAATGAGGCCTCAATTTGGGGTCCATAATGTGAACCCCTTACCCCAAGCGGGATTATAGCATCGCATCCACATGTTGAGTAGCTGATCATCCTAGTAGAGCAGGCTGATGATGTTTGAAGGTTGAGTACACTCTGCGAGATCCAACATCAGAGACCACTAAAGTTTTGTAGCAAGCCTATTCTGTAAGAAGAAGATGATTGGCTAGAGTCGGTGGTCCAAAAATTTATGATTGTCGAGACACTAATGTTTAAGATGGTGGATTTTCTAGCTAGCCTTTCCATGGAACATATGGGAATGGGTGGATCTTAGATACGTAGATGCATGATGAGTCAATACACTCATGATATGACTTACAATAGCTATATAGCGATGAGTACTACCCCTCCTTCTTATTCTCCAATCAGATATAGGATATTTAGAATCCTCAACAGGGACAAAAGATATGGGTAGAGTGTCTGAAGATGTTCTCATTATGTTTATGATACTATCTAAACATGATCGTAGATGGATTATTTTTAGTATGGGCATTTCAATAGGTACCCCATAGAAAGATCTAAGCCATCGTAGTGCCTCTGTGAATCCCCACCTATGTCGGAGTCCAGATGAGGGCACTAGTGATAGAGAAATTTGTATAAGAGGGATTCTAGACAACTAGAACTGGAAGAGGAGTAGGATGAGCTATTGGTGGTGGATATCGCTACCAGATCCTTCCACCAATACGAGGCATCCCATGATAGGCACAGGGAGACGGTAGTTAGGGCCACAGACAATTACATTATTTGGAGACTTTTGGTCTCGTAGTGAGTGAGATGATAAAATGTACACTCTATTGCCTATCTACCTTCTATTGTATAAATTTATAGAAACTATTGTGAGGTACCACTTTCATTCTACTCTTTGATCGAGGTTTAAATATGGGTGGCATGGGGTGTCTATGTGACCCTCTGTCAGAATTTTTTTATAAATCATCAAATGCATGAGGAAGTGTGTCTTTTCCGTCCAAAGATGTGTTTTTTATGTGTGAAAAACTGTGAGGGCGATTCAGTGCAACTTAAAGAAGATTTTATCAAGGTGTGTTGGATGAGTCCCTCTAACATTTGAATTCATGGTGAGGTTGTATTACGAAGTTTCAGAGTAGGTATTAGCATTTCCATTAGAGTTTTTCTACCAGACCCCTTTTTCTTGGGATGCCACTAATCAGTGTGGATGATTTTTTAGGTTTTGGTTACTCTCATTCTAATCTAGGTAAAGAAACATGAGGTATACCACATGATTTTAATTTCTAGATTCTCATGGTTGAATGAGTTTATTCACCTGCCTTGTTCGTTGGTACTCTTAGTTGCTCAACATCAACATTTGTGTAGATGTAGACAATTATCAAATATTGGTCGAGGTAGGTGAGATCCCACCAATAGAACTAAGAGACCCACAACCTAGTGTTTATATCTATGGTATTAACCCTAATAATGTTGATGATCGAACTTTTAAGATATCACCTTGTGGTTTACTAAGACCAGTAGAGTCTCAGATACATATTCACTCAGAGATACCTGAACCTGAGATAGTGGCATGGGTTGGAATTCTTACACTACTGTAACGACCCGAAAATTCATGAATAAAATGTCCCTTCCTTTAAATAATTAAATAGCTAATGGATATATAAAACAAATGAAATATTTTTATTTATTTTATCCAATTGGATTTAAATGACCATTTAGTATCATTATTGGTAATGATATAGTCGTTAAATAGTGATCAAATGAGTGATATAAAATTATTATTTTTTTAAACAGAATCATTTCGACACAGAAAAATGAGAGGATGAACTCATCCAGTCAACTCAAGCAATAAAAATCTCGTTTTTCAGAACTCATAAAGGTGGTAGCATCATTTGGCTTTGCTTTTGACCAACCCCAATCTGAGATTCATCACGTTATGATTAAATGGAACCACTTACAGGAGAAGTGAAAGTTAATAGAGATTATCACCCAAGCGATGTTATCTGAGCCACCAAAAAAGTTTGTCACCATCGCTAACATTACCCTTAGGTATTATTAGGGTGTTTTAATAATGAAATAGTTAATTTTTTCCGTAATTCTTTTTAAAAATAAAAGGATTATTCCATCAATTCCTATATGAGAAAAATTTTAATTAAAAATATAATGAATTAGATAAATTGATTTTTTGAGAAAAAATGGTACATTTTAGAGTTATATAAATTATTATATTAAACTGAGGTTTTATTAATATTTTTATTATAATAGAGTTATAAGAACACCCAATTTAATTAAATGCTGTGATTATATTCCCTAATTTTTTAAACTATAAATGTTTAAATATTCAGTTTAGTAAGACTTATACTCTCATTAGAAAAAATAGAAATTGTATATTTAATTAAATATTTTTTTTATAAAATAATTATTATTTGGAATAAATTATATTTTAATAAATATTATTACTATATAATTTTTATTAATTATAAAATATAATATAACATTTATGAAGTCAAATGTATGTTTTATTAAAGTTTAGAACCTGTTTTTGTCCAAACACATCAGTTTTCAATAAACAATTGTTTTTATTTTAAAATTAAAAAGATCAATTATTTAGAAAATTAATAAGTTAAAATGAATATTATTTCTTGAATCAGGATGTCAAAATTATCCATTGGCTAAATTTTCTTAATTTTATTATACAATAAAATTTTTATGTAAAAATTAAATACGGTATAAATATATAATTGTGTTTTATGACATCTTAATGAAACAATAGTGATGTAATAAAATATTATAAAATGGTTTATTCAGAAAATAAATGTTTTATAATTAATATAATGTGATTTTATATTTATTTTATTAATTTTATGGCTCTTTAATGGATCCTCCAAGACTTATAAACTGTCATATCATTTTAAAATGATTTCTTTGAGAGTGTGACCCACCTGCACATAAGAAAGCCTGATATTTTAATAAGATCGGCCATTGGACTTATAAAATAATTTTTTAAAGTCTCCTTTGATAAAAATCATGGGAGAAACTATGGGATGGTTTGTGGTATTGAATATTTTATTATATAGATTCCAAAACCTATGTTTGTGAAATATTAAATAATTCCCCTCTAATTTCCTATATAAACTCACCCATGCTCCCATATCTATTCACTAAAAATCCATTGATCACGTTCCTACTATTCCATATTCTCTCTAGAATCCTACTAAGGTGAGCCAATCTCTCAATAATCCCCTCTTCACGCTCTTGAAGTCACACACTCAAGTAAGGGATTCATATCATTCTCAATGAATTCAAGCATATTTTTAGAGTAGTTCTTTTATTATCAATTTCATGAATTGAAATTTTATTTTAATCATTAATTAAAATAAATATGATGTTATTTAAATGAGTTTTCATTTGTCCTCCCTCATTTTGACCCTTTCCTATACTGTTAATATTCCAAAATATTGTAAGGGATCTTCCACCCTCTTCTTTTACCAGGCATTCCTTTCATCTTATATCTTCTAATATCTTTTATTTCTATGTATAGATTTGTTATTAAATATCATCCCCACTACCCATTTGATGTATAAATCCTGAGATCCCATTTAAATCTAAATTTTCTATCTTATGAACTCTTATGTACTCCTATTACCATGCAGAATTTTTGTAAGGGATTTCATTCTTCTAATTTCCCTTCAAGAAACTCTTTTACATTATGATTCATAAGTTCCATATTTACATGTTAGGTTATGATTTTCCACAACAAAATTAATTTTTATTTTATTTATATATTATGAGGTATTCCTTTCACTCTCATCAATCACCCTATAATCCTTTAAACATAGTCGTTACTATGCCGATATTCCTTAAGGGATCCTAACTTTCCTCTCCTCCATTCAAATTCAGTCATCTTATTTGAAATTAGTTCATGTAATATAGAATGTTAAAAATGTAATTCATTTATAATAAGTATTTTAATGTCAATTTTATGTTATTTTAATTAGTTATTATTTATCCTCCCTCATTTTGACCCTTACCTAAGTGGTTGCTATGGTGAATTTCAGTAAGGGTTCTCTTCCAATCTAATTTTTTCCTTGTTTTTATGATGTTATATCATTTTATTTTATATTAAAATATTTCGGTATGATTTATCACCTATCCAAAACATCCATAAACATTTTTGAATGATTATAAATATCTTTCTCACTAATTAATCCTTCCCTTGTACACCTGTTATCATGCTGAAATTTCATAATAGCTATTCAATTTCTCATATTTAATCAAGTTTATTTATTACGGTACGCCTTCTATTTCAAAATTCAATGTTTCAGGACATGTATATATATTACACCCTTAATATCATTCTTATTTACATGTTATGAGAGTCCCTTTTATCTCTCGTCAACAATTTTTACAAACTTTTATGTCACATAATTAGGCTGCTGAAATTGCACAACAATTTTACAAGACAAAATCTTCATTTAGTGAATACCATCCCAAATATCTATAAGGTATATTCACCTTTATTCACATATATATAAAAAATTTTACTTAAATTTATGTATTCCACCATCCCTAATCATGTAATAACTTATGATGTTGATTGATTCCATGTTATATGATCCACGTGGAACACTTAGGCTTGAAATTAAATGTTAATTAACGGTGCACCCTAATAGTGACACAATGCATTTGTTAATGTTTAATATTATGTTACACCATGTGAAAAGATGGTTTACTCAATATAATCTATGTAAAAATATTGTTTAATCATTAAAATTCATGTTCAATGAGGGTTTACTCATGCTAATCCAAGTGAAATGAGCCTTATCTCATACTAATATCATGTTGTTTTTTGTTTCCACATTTCCATGTTATGATGATCATGATATATGTTTCCTTTATGTTCATGTTTCTATTTTTCTCCATTGATATTCATATTTTCAAGAATGTACTATATTCATCATGTTATTCCTAGTTTACTCCCTTACTGGGCTTTATAACTCACCCTTTTATTATGTATGTCCTTAGGATATCCTATAAAATGCTAAGCACAAAAGAATGTAGGGGTCATGTAAAAGCTTTTTCAATAAAGATGTTGTATTTGAGGTCTTAAGTCATCTTGAAATGTTCGTAATATCCCATGATAGTAGAAATATCTCCCCTTAGAGTTTTCTTATGTGCATGTTTATGTAATAAATCATTTTTAAATATATAATAAAGATCAGGGTTGTTTTAGTTGCTATCAAAGGATAGGTTTATTTATTATTGGGATTAGGATTAGGAAACCGTTGTGAAATCATTAGGGATTGGACTGAGAAAAATAAAAACATCCTTAAATATTTGTGAGTATAGAGTAAGTGGTTTATCAAGAAAATTCATCATTGTATGGATACGAACAAGTAGAGGTGGCTTTGGCACAAATACATGTAGAGGTAAAACCCAAAAACACAACATTAAGCTATACTCAAATGGAAACGAGTGCACAACAATGTGCCTTGTAACTCTCTTGGTTTGACACTCCTAGGGGATATTCTTTGGTAAATTCCATAGCATAATATGAACCACTATTAGGGGAATAACAAAAATTCCCCTAATAATATATGTTTGGATGTAAATAATTGATACCATAGGTTGAATCTTATAAATTCATAAGTGAAGGAAATAAATGTAATTTATAATTTATCCCATGTTGTCATTGGATTCCCCTTTATGTGTTAACCCTAACATTCCTTTTACTGTAGCTAATGGCCAGTAATCGGATGAATCAACCTAAAAAATGATGCCAAGATCATTGTGATGACTGTTCTAATGAAATGCCCAATTTTATGGGAGTAGGAATCAAAAACATTTTTTAGGATACTCTGTCAGCTAACACAAGTTTTTAATAGAAACATGGGTCATGAATAATTTCCCCCCCAGAATGAACAATCCATAATCGAGACCGTCATAAGACAAATGCCTCATACTTTTAATGGATCTTCAGATCCCTCAATCACCGAACAATGGATCTACTCCATTGAGAATATATTAACCATCATTCAATGTTCTGAAAAAGAGAAGTTTTTCTAGTTTCATATCGTATAGGGGTTAATCTGGTCAGTGGTGGACATTGATCAAAAATACTAAGCCTTAAGAAGAGATCAAGGCATTGGAATTGAAGGATTTCAAAAAAATGTTTTTTGGATAAATATGTTTTTTGGATGCTCCAACTTAAGATGGAAGCAAACTTCATTTCCCTTAATCAAAAAAGTTGATGAATCCATCAGGGAATACAAAGAAAACATCACAAGGCCAGAACAATACACCTCTTTCTTTTTCATTAACCTGGAATGGAAGGTTGAACTATTCATTGGTGGGATAAAATTATGCCTACAGAAATCCCCAGTGATCCGTGGCTACGATAGCTATGAGGAAATTGTCTGATGTTCCCTGAAAGTACATTTGGATATCAGTGAATCTCAGGGGTTTCATGGGGATAATAAATTTAAAGTGTACTTTAATTCTGGAAATCTGATAGAAAAATCCAATGCTGCTAAGAAATTCTTGCACACCACATGCCAAAGGAACATAAAGAATCACCGAAGAAATTTCATAAAGGGGACGAGGAAATGATTTAGTAGTGGAAGAGAGGGGAACATGTACATTAATTAGCGACAGGAAAAACCCACATCTACGATAGAGGAGTGGAACTCTCCGTTCAACCCTCAACACATTCTTCACTGCTTCAACTACAAAGAACTGTTGCACTTTGAAAATAATCTCCCTCCAAAAAGGTTTTCAGAGGAAACCAAAAACCATTAAGGGAGCAAGGGTGATCTTTTACCATCACTAATACTGAAGAAAATCCCAATAATGAAGTGGTGACTGGTACGATGATTATTTATTCAAGAATAGATAACATTGTTTTTGATTTTGGTTCTACACATACTTTTATATCTCAAATGTTTAAAAGAACAATCCAAACACTACCTCAAATCATTGAAGTATAGATGTTAGTGAGAATGCAAAATGGGGAAATTATTGCATCGCATGAATATATCTCCACCCCTATAACAATTTCTAGATTAAACATTCCATAAAACCAATTCATACTCCATCTGGTGGAATTTGAGGCAATTCATGGCATGGATTGACATTACCTATATAGAGAAAACATATATTTCCATGAGAGGGAAATCACTCTCTATATAGATAATCAAACCCTAATTCCATACAAGTGTAAGTAGGAGGATGAATCTTCTTTAGCACCATCATCACAAGAATGGATATTAACGCCCTATGAGAATGCATATTTTTCTCAGATGATTGAGTCTATGGAAGGAACCATATGTGAAGAGATGTATATTTTGAGGTAATTCATTAAAGTGTCTCTAGAGGAATTTTTTGGTCTTCCTCCTAGAAGAGATTTTGAATTCTTAATTGATCTTATACTTGGGAATTGGCAATATCCATGATTCCATATAGAATGGATGTTGTAGTTCTTGAGGAACTAATGAAATAACTATAGAAGAATCTAGATAAAGGTTTTATATGCCCATGTGCATCACCATGGGGTGAACAAGTCTTCATCATTAAGAAGAAGTATGGGTCAATGAGCCTTCATATTTATTATCGTGAGCTCAACAAAATACAGATAAATAATAAGTATCCTTTACCAAAAATTTATGACCTGTTCAATCATCTTGGTGGAGAACAATACTTATTGAAATTGAATATGTGGTTAGGATATTACCATGTAAGGTTGAAGAAGGAGGATATCCACAAAACTGCTATTAATACAATGTACGAGCACTATGAATTTATAATAATTCCTTTATGACTCACTAATGTTCCAGAAATATTAATTGACATGATGAATATAGTATTTAGAGATTACATTGAAAAATTTGTGGTTGTATTTATAGTTGATATTGTAATATACTCCAAAACCAAGGAGGAGTATGAGGATCACCTAAATACTATACTAGAGACCTTGAAAAAGGGTAAGCTCTATGTGAAGTATAGAAAGTGTGAGTTCTACTTGAAGGATGTATCATTATTTGGTGATATCATCACAAGAAATGGAATATATATGGATACCTCCAAGAAAAAAAATTAAGGGATGGTAGAGGCCAATATCAGTGATGAATATCCATAGATTCCTTGGGTTAGCTGGATATTATCTCCAATTTGTGATAAATTTGTCATGATTTTCAAACCCTCTTACCATGATAACTCATATGGGAGTCGAGTTTTCTTGGAGTGATGAATGTAAATATAGATTCAAGTAGTTGAAAAAGAGCCTTATCATTGCACTCGTGCAAACATTACCGAAAATTGGAGAATATTTCATGTTACTCATTGATTATTAGAAGAAGGGTATATGTTGTGTGTTGATGTAAATTGACAATGTCATTGTTTACGATTCAAGGAAATTGAAATATCATGAGAAAAACTATCTAACACATGATCAAGAGTTGGTTGTAGTAATATTCGCTTTAAAAATTTGGCGACATTACCTATTTGAGGAGAATTGTGAAATATATACAGTTCAAAAACCCCTGAAGTAAATATTCTCAATGATGGAATGAAATATGTGACAACGAAGATGTTTAGAGATGATCAAAGACTATGACTACTCAATCCATTACCATATTGGGAAGGCAAAAAAGGTGGTATGTTATCTATGTTTAAAGGACCCATCAATTCTATCATTGATGATTATTGAAAGGTATACAATCTTATAATTTTTTATGAAGATAGGCATGGGAACCATAAAGAAGAGTAAATCATCAGTCCTTTCACAAATTATTTCTCAACAATCTCTATTTGAAAGCATAAATGATGCTCAAAAGCATGATGTTGGAATTAAGAAGATAGTATAAACTATAATAAAAGGGAAGTTCTTAGAGTTAAAAGTTAATGATGATGGAATTGTGAGATTTGGGTCAAGACTATGTGTTCCATCACGTCTAGAGTTTAAGAAAGAACTTTTGGATGATTCACCTAGTAAGAATTTATCCATTAAAATAGTAAACACAAATATGTACTGAGATATCTGAGTGAATTATTAGTGGGATAACATGAAGGAGGATACCACTGAGAATACATCAAATTTCTTGGTATATTTTCATGTGAAGGAAAAGTGGAAGAAGTATTAGGGGATGATTCAAACATTAATCATACCATCATGGAAATGGGAAAACATCACCATGGTCTTTGTCACCGGATTTCTGAAGACATCCAATGAAAAAATGATATCTAGATTATTGTTGATCATCATACAAATACTATACACTTCATTCCAATTCGGGATGATTTGTAATTGACAACTGGCATAGATATATATCGGAGAAGTGGTAAGGCTTCATGGTATACCACTATCAATTGTATTCATTCAAGATTCACAATTCACAACTATGTTATATAAGAGTATCTATCATGCTATGAATAGTGAGCTAAACTACATCACACCTAATCATCCTAAAAATGACATCCATTATGAACAGACTATCCAAACACTTGAAGAAATTTTGAGAGAATTTTTATTGTACCGAAAATGAGGATAGTATCAACATCTTCCTCTAGTTGAGTTCTCATACAATAATAGTTTCCACTCAGTCATCCCAATGGATCATTATAAATCCCTTTATGAGAAGAGTTGTAGAACATTGACATATTGGGATGAAATGGGGGAGAAAAAACTTCTATGTCCTGAAATGGATTAAGAAATGGGTAAAAAGGTTAAGATTGTACAATAGAACATCAAAGATACTCAGAGTCGACAAATGATCTCTGTTAACAACCATCGATTATACCTAGAGTTTGATGTTGGAGACCTGGTATTCCTCTGGTTATCACCATGGAAGAGAGTTATCAGATTTGTGAAGAAATGAATTATTAGTCCAAGGAACATCAACCTTTTGAGATCCTGGATTGCATTGGAGTACTGTATTATCGACTAGTACTCCCACTGAATCTATCTTATGTATATGATGTATTCTAGGTGTTACTATTGAGGATTTAAATACATGACCCATCACACATACTCAATCCAGATGTGGTACCATGGGGGAATTACATCTTCTATGAAGATAATTCATTGAAGATCATAGATCATAGGGAAAACATTCTACCAACCCAGAGGATACCCCTCATCAATGACTTGTGGAGTAACAAAATGTTTGAACATGTAATGTGGGAATTGGAGGAAGTGATGTGCTGGAGTAATCCAAATCTGTTTTCATGTGGGAAAAGGAAATTTTAAAGGAAAAAATTCTTAAGGGGGGATGGTTGTAACGACCTGAACATTCTTGAATAAAATTCACTTTATTTTATTTAATCAAATGTATTATTGATATAGAATAGACATGAATTTATTTATTTATTTTATCTAATTTTGTTTAAATAATCTATAAGTATAATTACCATTGATAATATAGTCATTGAATTGTGGTCACACGACTGAAATAAAATTAAGGTTTTTTAAAAAGAATCCTTTGGACAGATACAACAGGAAGAATGGACTCATCCAGTATAATCAAGTCATACAATGTTCATTTTTTAGAGCTTCGAAAAGAGGTAGAATCACTGGGCTTTGCTATTGTCCATCCCAAGATGAGCTTCAACACATTAAGCTTGAACTAAATTACCTACAAGAGAAGATGAAGTTAATAGAGATTACCACAAAAGTGATGTTATCTAAGCTGCCCCAAAAGTCTATCACCATCGCACACCTTACCCATAGGTATTATGCGAGTGTTATAAGAGGTTATGTAATGAGGAATTAGATAATTTCTTGGGTAATCCGTCTTACAAATAAATTTCTTATTCCATCAACTTTTGTATGATAATGGTTTTTCATAAAAAATATAAGGAATTAGATAAATTGATTTTTCGGGTAATGTATTATTTTTCCGAAATATATAAATTATTATATTAAAATAATGATTAATTAAAATTTATATTATAATATTGTTATAAATTCAATCATTTTAATTATTAGTGGTGATTATATTCCCTATTTCTTTACACTATAAAAGATTAATTATTCAGTTTGATAATTTATTTTCAAAATATAAAACTGAAATAGTATTTTTAATTAAAGAAATTATTTTGATGAATTAATGAATCATGGGATTAAATAATATTATAATAAATTTTTTTATATATTTTTATAAATATAAATGATCATATATGTTTTATGAATTCAAATGTAATTTTTAATAAGTTTAGAAACTGTTTTTGACGAAACTCGTCAATTTTCAATAGATAAAGGTTTTTATTTTTAATGTAAAAATTCACATATTTAGAAAAAAAATAGTAGAAATAAATATTATTTTTTAAATCAATATGTCAAAATTATCAAACTGTGAATTCTTCATAATTTTTCGAGACAATCAAATTTTTTCGAAATATTAATAAATTCCCCTCTCATTTCCTATATAAACCAACCCAAGCTCCCACTTCTCATCGCTAAAAATCATTGTAACACATCCCTAATCTTCCCTCATATATCTAAAATCCTCCCAAGTCACCCCAATCCCTCAAAAATCCCATCTACAATCTCATGAAGTCACACCCTCGTGTAAGGAATTCCTCTCCTTCTCAATGAATTCATGCACCTTCTCTGAGAGTAGTCCATTAATTTCAATTTCATGCATTGAAATTAATTTTTAATAATTAAATTAATTTAAAATTGTTGTTATTTTAATTATATATCATTTATACTCCAAAATTTTGACCCTATCCTAAATCTTTAATATGAAAAAAAATTCTAAGGGATATTCCACCCTCCAATATTACCATGCATTCTTTTCATGTTCTTTCTTTTAATTTGTTTTATTTATCTGTTTGGATTCATTATTAAATATCATTTATACTTCCCATTTTATGTATAAATCATGATAGCCCCTTACACTATCATTTCCCTTCTTATGAACCCTAACATACTCTCGTTACTAGGATGAATTTTTGTAGGGGATTTCACTCTTCACATTTCCATTCACGATGCACTTTTACATTATTCTTCTTAAGTTCCATATTTATATATTGGGTTATAATTTTCCATGACCACCATATATTACATTTGATTTATATATGATGAGTTCTTCATTTCACTCTCATGAAGCCCCCTTACGATCCTTTATAAACACACGTTACTATGCCGATATTCCTTAAGGGATCCTCACTTTCCTCTCCTCCTTTCAAATTCATGAATCTTTTTTGAAAGTATTTATTGTAATTTAGAATGGTTATAATGAAATTAATTTTTAATCAATTTTTTTACTTCCCATTTCATATTATTTGAATTATATATTATTTATCCTCCCTCATTTTGACCCTTATCTAAGCAGTTACTATGCTGAATTTTCGTAAGGGTTTTCTTCCTTACTCTATTTTGTCCAGTTTTTATTATGTTGTTATACCATTTTATTTTCAACTCAAAATGTTGCAGTATGATTTAAAACCTTCCCCAAACTTCCCTCCTTATGTTTTAATGATTTTAGACCTCTTTCTCTCTCATTAATACCTCCCATGTAAACCTGTTACCATGTCCAAATCTCGTAAGACATAATCAATTTCTCCTCTTTCTTCAAGATTCTTTATTACGTTACACCTCAAATTTATAAATTACAAGTGTTGGTACATGTATCTATATTACCCCTTACTTTACATCTCATGTAATTGTTATAAGAGACCCCTTTCTCTTTAATAAACCATTTTTATGAATTTTTAGGTCACATCTTAGGATGCCGAAATTGCACTCCTATTTTACAAGTTAAATTCATCATGTGGTGAATAACATACCAAATTCTCTATAAAGGTTTTTATCATTTATGAATACATACATATTTAATGGTAGTTACATGTATATATTCCACATTCCCAAATCATGGAATAACTTATGATGTTGATTGATTCCATATTATTTGATCTATCTAGAATCCATATAAATGAAATGAAATTTTTATGAAGGGTGCACCCTGAGAGAACTCCAATTGTTAGGAATACTATGTCGGAAACCCTAAAGGGGGAGGGTGTGAATTAGGGTCTGAATGATTAAAACCTATTCTCATTCGGATCTTGTTTCATTTTTAGAAAAAACTCAATTCTCTCTTCCTCCCATTGCAATAATCAAATAGATTTAAAGTCGAGCATTGGACACAAAATTTTTACTTGGTTCACCCTTATAGGGATACGTCCAAGGAGAATAAAACAACAATTTTCCGGTGTACCAAATTTACTATGTATCACTGTCAATAATGAGTAAAATGTTCGAGTAAGATCTTTTATGCCCAGGCTCACTACCATTACATGGTTTAGGGACTTCTCACTGCATTCTCAATGGTCACTCCGTATGACTTTTTATCTAGCTCATTGCGGGTGGAAAGGGTCACCATCTGCCTCTTCATTCACATAGTAATCATAGAAAAGAATCCACTCACAATGTTTTAGACATGTTTTTTAAATACAGTTTATAGACATGTTGGTCCATTAATTTTCATGAATTCCTACATATTTCACTATAGATAGATGCCCTGTTTAAGTTCTTTTTCAGCAGCAGATGAATTCCACCATACAAGGTATTGTTAGGTACCGAAAAATAATTTCAAAAATTGAATTGAAGCTTTCTCACGCTTCTTTTTTGAATCAAAAACCAAATTCCATTCCCACGTACTGAGTACCAGGTTTGGTATGTGGAACACCTCCTCCGCATACTCCTACGACTACAAAAACCATCATTCGTCTGAGGACTACCTCCGCCTTTATGACCACGTACTACTTCAGCGTACCGATTTAGTGAACCTACACTGTGAAACCCCTCCTGTCGACAAACTGTTATTTTTTCACAAACTACCTTTCCTTCCATGTAATAGAGCTCTCCCTCCTTGTATCTCTTGCTAAATTATCTCTCTCATGTACTAGAGACTCCTCCTACATGTACTAAGACAACTCCTTCCACGTACCGAGCATCCTTATCCACATACCATACATCCATTCATGGTTAAGAATCCTTGCAAACACCTTTACTATGACCAACTTATAGACTTTATCGAATTCCCATAGCAAAAAATGTTCTCTAATGATGTTCAATAGACACAATAATTGGTGGAATTAGCGTTTCTTATATAAGAAATGATATCCACACATTCTACTAGTCCATGATTTACCAAATATTCTATTCATCCTTCACCACATACCCATCCTTATGCTGCTGCGAACTGCAAGCCATCTCTAATAATTTGTCACTTCCTTCAATTTAAATATCGAACATGGATTTACTCAACACATACTCTAAGCCCGCATGAGCGATTCTTGTCTTGAAAAAAAGAGTATAATTAAAAGTGCATCAATGAATAACATAATTTCTAATAACCAATTGTTGATTCCATACTGATACACTAATACCAATGAACTATTTTTATCATGATCTACGATCATTGTGATATCTAATCATTGATTGACCACTTCTAGAATCATTAGAATAAATTCTACCCTTCTGTTTTAGCTCTGATAACTAGATTCATCTTAGGATCAACTCCCCAAATCTCATTGTTCTACTTAACAGCTTATAGCCATGTCTTTTCTCCCCATGGAGTAGTCAAACTTTCTCCCCCATTCCCAGTGAACCCAAGGGGAACTTCAAGGTTGTATAAAATAGGGTAATAAAAACAATTAATCATATTATGAAAAAACACATCATACCACTAGAAGAGGGGGCACATCCACACTTTTTTAAGTGTGGGAAGTCAAATGGACTCCCAAAACCATTCAATGCCTTTAAAATGATTCATTGGGTATGACCATTTTAAGAATATCAGCAACTTATTGTTCTGATGGAATGTAATCCAACATCACAAGCCCTTTCTTTTATTTATACTTGATAAAATGTTAATTTATTTCAATGTTCTTTTTTTGAGTGATGGAATGTATTTTTTTCTCAGATTAATAGAACATGAATTATCTCAATGGATTCCGATTAGATATTTCACTTCAATTCCTATATCATCAAGATACTACTTCATCCACAATAGCTGTGGGAA
Source organism: Viscum album (assembly GCA_963277665.1). Classification (NCBI taxonomy): domain Eukaryota; kingdom Viridiplantae; phylum Streptophyta; class Magnoliopsida; order Santalales; family Viscaceae; genus Viscum; species Viscum album. The sequence continues at coordinate 1,425,278,260 of OY728119.1, read as the reverse complement.
ATCTTGAGTAGCATCTATGTATTCTTCTTCTACAGTGATCAATGAAATGAAATCTTGTTTCTTGCTTAACCAAGAAATACACAACCCTCTAAGGTAAAAGGAACCTTCTGATGTTTATTTCCTATCATCTACTGAATTATCCCAATCCACATCTATATATCCCAATAACTCTAGATGATATTTTTCACTATATATAAGGTAAAAATCCAATGTTCCCTTGATATACCAAATAATTTTTTCTACTATAATCGTGTGGCTCTCCTTAGGATTTCATTAACTATTTGGTTGGGTGTGGTAAATACAATAGCAGGCATTGTTGCTGTCATGTACAATATAATTCCAATGACTTTGCTAAATTTTGTGATATTAAATTTCTTTCCTTCATCATCTCGTGATAATTTCAACTGGGTAGCAAACATAATCTTCAACTCTTTGGAATTATCCAATCCAAGACTTCTCAAAACCTCTTGGAATATTTATATTTAGAAATAAATGTTTCATTATTTCCTTGTGTCACCTATAATCCAAGGAAAAATTTCAGTTCTACAATGATCGACATTTCAAACTCACTTTTCATGATTTCAAAAAATTGGATGCATTTTTCATCATCTGAAACACCAATTATTATGTCATCAACATAAAACTGCACTATCATCCTTTGACTATTTCCGTTGTTGTAATAAAAATTGTAACCAAATCCACCACACTGAAAACAGAGTTTATTTATAAATTGATCAATCCTTGAATACCATGATATTGGTGCCCTCTTCAAACTATATAAATCTTTCTTCAGTCAAAAAAACTTTTCTCATATTAACAAATGTGAAACCATCAGTTTTCTTAATGTAGAATTGTTCTTCTAGAACAACATTCCGAAATGTTGAATGACATACATCTGGAAAACCTTAAACTTTCATTGCACACCTATGGACAAGAATAATCTAATTGTCTCTAGCCTAGAAATATGTGTGAATGTTTCATCGACATCTATACCATATATCTTGGAGTACCCTTTTCACAAAATTCAGGCTTTGTTTTGAATGATAACACCATCATGATTCATTTGGTTATGAAATACCGATTTTGTCCTTATAAAATTCTTGTCTTCTAGTCTTGAAACAATTTCACATGTCTGATTCTTCTTAATTTGTTCAAGCTATTCATTCATTTCTTAAACCCAATTCCTATCTCCAGCTACTTCATCAATGAATTTTAGCTCCAATAGTAATAATAATGATGCTTGTTGTATAGACATCATTCTTCTTGTCTTCACTAGTGTATTTTTATCACCAATTATATTCATCCTATCAAGTTCAGCTCTACTTACTGGTCTATGGGAAGACATTGATTTATTCTCATCATCTCAGTCTTCTTCTGAATCAATCTCTAGAGTTGGAGCCTCTCCTAATCTGCTCATCTCTTCATCACTATACTTCTGTGTCTAATAATTTATTTTCTAACAATTATATTCATTTTCTACACTAGTTCCATCATGATATTCAATTATCTTTCCCAACCATGTATTGAAGCATTTATATGCTTTAATTTTCTTTGTGGAACCAATAAATATCACTTCATCGCCATGGGATTTAAAATCTATATATATCTCCTTATTGAGAATAAAACATTTACTTTTAAATATTTGAAATTACATTAATGGAGGATTAATTCCATAAAATAAATCATATATAGTGTTCTCCTCTTTTATAAAATGTAATCCTCTATTTTATGTGTATACTGCTGTCATCACTACTTCTTTCCAAAATTTCACCAAAAGGTCTTTTTCAATGAGAATTGTTATTTCCATGTTGTAGACAATCTGATTTATTCTCTATACTAATCCATTGTGTTGTGGAGTTCTTACTACTGAAACATGATACCTTATCCCACTATTTTTCAAGTTAATCCTCCACTTGACTATTTGTGAACTTTGTTCCATTATATATTCAAATCCTTTGGCTTTTCTGACCAAGCATCATTTCACATACCTACCAATATCTTGTAATGAATCTGAACACTTCATATTTGTGGGTGCTTATTGAATCTCAGGCCACTCTACTACGTTCATCAATGAATATAACATAATATATCATCCCACAAATAGCGCTTGGTTAAATTGGACCACACACATAAATATGATCCTTATCAAGGAATCATGTGGACTTTTTATCCATTTTATTATATGTATTTCGAATGATATTCCCCTGTTGGAAGGAATCAAACGAATGAGTACAATCACATGATAATCTAGGGAGATTTCGGGATGCATCATATTTTACCAAATCTTCCAAGGAACCTTGGATTATGATCCCAAAATGCTTATACCATAACTTTTTTTACTCATCCTTGTAAAGAAATCACATATATTCTTGTCCAATCATGAGGCCAGGATTCCCTTTCATATGCATTCCTTACAACACAAAAGCATCATCCTTTTCCTTGATGATACATTATTTCTTGGAAAAAATAATGACACGGCCTAAGTCACACAATTGAATAACACTAAGCATGATGTGATTATGCCCCCCAACAACCAAGACATCTTCTCATCTAATGTCTTTTCCTCCAAACATGGATTCTATTGAACCAATAATTTTGAATCCCTCATCATTACTGAATATTTCAATACCTTCTTAATCATACCTGATTCTAGTTACTATATTCTTATTTTCCATTATATAGGAATTGCATCCACTATCAATTATCCATATCCCTGTGCGATATGAAGCCTTGAATGCAATTTCTGTAACCATGACCTACTCAACCCTTTTCTTTTTGACCCAAGCCTTTGAATTAATTACCAACATGGAATGATAATCTTGATCTTCTTTAGTATATGATGGGTCAGCTTCAAACTGCAAATATAAAAATCGATTTTTAATTTTCATCTCACTTAAAGATACTTCTCACTGCTTCATAAAAACAAATTCAATTTTCCCCTACACATTTATCTACATTGTTGATGTGCAATATATTTCTATAAGTCTAAGACCTTTACACGTAAAACAATGACCATAAAATGATGATCTATAATTTTGATATCTGTACCACCACCGTTGTTTGTCTTGGTCCCTTTAGTACCTCTTTTCTATGAAACATACATTTTGAGAGTGTCCCATCTTACCACAATAATAGCATCTTACGTGAGGTACATTCCTATGTGGAAATGATTCCCCACTAGTTGTTCATTGGGCTCTCTAAATCTTTATATTCTATTTCCTGCCCAAATCAATCCTCAATATTAGAATTCATTCTTGTGGTCTGACGTGAACCATAACTGCTTTTTGTGTGAGACCAATCCTCATACCATCTTTATCATTCAGAGCATATTTGTGCTTCTATTGTGATGGACCGATATGCTCAAATCTCATCTTCTCTTTTTCATTTATGATATTCTTTCCTAGAAGTTATTTTTAATCATCAATTATTCATTGTAAAGTGGTGACTTCTTCTTCTAGTTGTTCAATACTCTTGATTTAACCTTTTCTAGTTTCAATTATACTATAAATTTCAAATTTCTATTCATCAATTTTTAGTTTGTACTCAACCACCTTTTCGAAGATTTATGGCACTAAAGACCTCATCTATTCAATATTTTCATTCAGTTCAAGAATTATCTTCATCCTAATACTCCATAATGTTTTTGGTATCACGATCAACTTTGTTCGATTTCTTCATTCTGGCTCTGAAAATATCTACCTCTTCAACGTCAGTTTCTATTTCATCCTGAAGATCAAATGTTCCTTCAATTTCTCCTTCATCATTGTAATGTTCTTCTATTATTAATGAATTTCTAGAAACTCGCACCAAAGAATCTACTTTATGATCTGTGAAGTCCTCTAACTCTTCTACCTTAGATTATTATGAAAATTCTTCATCTCTTGAAAGTAGATTTTTCTTTTTCAAGAACTTGCTCCTAGTACTTTTCCTCTCTTTCTCATTTTATGAATACAAATTTTGGAGAATTTCATCGTTTTGGTCATTTTCATCAGCAAATGTTTTAGGAAAATTTTCTAAAAAATCCCCAATCAATCCGCACTGAAAGAATGAAAATGAAAAATTACATTTGAACCTCCCTTTCCCCCCTTGTAGGTTGGAGGGGAGAAATGAAAAGACACCATACATATTGTTATCCCAAGTACTAGATTCAGTAGCGAGATTCTTCATGGCCTTGAATGCCACTTCCTTTAGATTCTCTTTTTCCACTGCATCATTATCATCATTTATCATTTCATATTCTACAAGGGTACTCTATAGGTTATATTTTTTCATAACGTTTGGTTCATTATCTTCCAACATAAAACATTTGGATTGAACCACGGTGGATGTTTTCTCAAGATTAGTCTCACAATATTTAAATATTCAATGAATTATCCAAGACCCTACAAGTCTTCTACAATGATATTTGTCATGTCAAAGAATGCATCAATAATATCATTATGCTTCATTCTGAGATCCTTATACTTCTTCAATGGAACCTACTGTTTTACTTCTCTAACATTTGTGTCTCCCTCATAAATGTTTTAAAAATTTCTCACATTTTATTTGATGTCTTACAGGACATCACCTTTATATAAATTTCATTTGATAGGGCTTCCCATAAATCATTGATCCTTTTATCATCAACATCCAAATCTCTTCTTTCATCTTCTAATAATGCAATACTATTAATGTTAGTTGATACTCTATGTAAAGATGTTTTAAATACATCAATCCCTACTGATTGGACGTAGTGTTGCATATGAATCTTCTATAGTTGAAAATTTTTTCTGTCAAAGATAAGAATTCTTCTATGATTTATCACATCCATTTCTTCTTCTTGATATATAACCACTGACTTTCAATCTTTCCCTCTGATACCAATGGTTAGGTCAACAAGGTTGAATACCATGAAAGGGGGGTGAATCAGGGTATGACAGATTTGAACCTTTTCTTTTTTTAGGATCATGTTTCCCTGTTAGATAAAACTGAATTCCTTCTTACTAACCCAGAAATATTATAATATATAAGAAATCAAGAAAAAGGGATAGTGATTTATACTTGGTTTACCCTTACTGGGATAGGTCCAAGGATCATTCAACGACAATGTCTCAATGTTCCAAATTCACTATGTCTCACTAATAATAATGAGTACAATGTTTGGCGTAGATCATTTATGCCCATGCTCACTGACTTTACAAGGTTTATGGTTTTATCACTAAATTTCCAAGGGTCACTCCCTATGCTCCTTTCACTAGGTGACTACCAGTGGAATGGGTCACTGTCTTCCTCTATATTTTCACACTTCTCCTTGAAAGTAATCCACTCAATGTTTATGGAATTCTAGGTCAAACATTTCTAATAGACATGCATGTCCTTCCATTTTCATGAATTCATGCATCCTTAAATACATATAGATGCTCTTTTGTAGTTCCTTTTTCACCCATAGATGAATTCCACCTTCTCTTGTACTGTTAGGTACATGAAAATATTTTCTCAAACTAAATTGAAGCTTTATCAAGCTTCCTTGTGAAAATCACAAACCACCTTCATCTGCCACGTATTGAGTACTGGGTTTTGTATGCCAAACACCTACTATATGTATTCCTTCAGCTTTTGAAAACCACCCTTCATCCATGTACTTCCTCTGCCTTCACGACTATGTACTACTACTGCGTAATGATTATATGAAACTCCCCAATGAAACCCATCTTGTCGGTGGACTATTATTTTTTCACAGACATTCTTCGCTTCCACATACCGGAGCTCTCCCTCCACTTAACACATAAGAAATTATCCCTCTCAAATACCAGATATTCCTCCACTACGTACTAAGAAAACTCTTTCCATATACCATACTTCTTTCTCTACATACCGAATATCCTTTACGAGTTAAGAATCCTTGAAAACACCTTCAGCGCTAACCACATTCAGACATTGCGGAATTCCCAAAGAAAAATTTGGTCTATAATGATGCTTAATATCCACATTAATTGGTTTAATTATAGATTCTTATATATGAAATGATATCCTCAACAGTTTCTAATCCATGATTTACCAAATCTTAAATTCTAACTTCGTCGCGTAACAATCCTTCAGCCGCCGCAAACTGCTAGCCATCTGTGAACCGTTTTTCAACACCGTCCATGTACTGCCTTGGCTCTAACATGGTCCATCTCCTTTGCCGATGTCAATCTATCATTGAACCACACCGCCTTCTATCTCCAACCATCAGTCACTTCATTCGATCAAAATAGCTATCAAGTATTTACTCAACACATGCTCTAAGCCCAAATGAGTGATGTTCGACATGCGAAATAAGAGTATAATGAAAAGTTCATTAATGAATAATCTCATTTATAATAACCAATTAATGATACCATACTGATATAGAAATACCAATGAACTATTTTTATCAAGATCCACAGTCATCGTGATATCCAATCCTTGAACAATCATTCCAATCACCATCAGATTTAATGCTCCCCTTATGTTATAGCTCTTATAACCAGATTCATCTCATCATCAACACCCCCTATCACACTGATCTACTTAATAGCTTCTCCCCAAGTCTTTTCTCCCCCTAGAATAGGAAAACTTCTGCCCACTTTGTTAATGAACCCAAAGGTAACTTCAAGGTTATCTGAGAGAGAGTAAAGAACACATATTATCATATTAGGGAAAACACATCATACCTCAAGGAGGGGGGGGGCACATCCAAACTATTTCAAGTGCAGGAAGTTGACTGGACTTCCAGAGCTAGTCGATTACTTTCAAATGCTTCTTTGGGTAAGGCCTTTGTAAGAATATATACAACATGTTATTCTGAAGGTACTTAGAAAAACATCATAATCCCTTTCTCCACTTTCTCCTTAATAAAATAATATTTTATTTCAATGTTGTTTGTCCTTGAGTGATGAAATGGATTTTTTTCTTATATTTATACCACTTGAATTATCACAATGGATTCTGATCAGAGATTTCACTTAAAATACCATATCATTATGTTACTGTTTCATCCACAATAGTAGAATGCAAGCTTGTGTAGCTGTAATGTATTCAACTTCTTTAGTGATCAATGAAATTCATTCTTGTTTCTTTCTTAAAAAATAAATACAAAACCCTCCAAGATAAAAGTAATCTCTATATATGTATTTTCTACCTTCTGCTGAACCATCCCAATCCGTATCTACATATCCCAATAACTCTGGATGAGATTTTTCATTATATATTAGGCCAAAACCAAATGTTCCCTTAAAATACCAAAGAATTATTTCTGTTATAATCATGTGTCTCTCTATGGGGTTTCATTGTTACCTTATTGCTTTACATGTGGAAAATTCAATATCAGGCCTTGTTACAGTATGGTACAATAGACTTCCAATTATTTACCTTTATTTTATGATTTTAGCTACATTACATTCATCATCTTGTGATAATTTCAACTGGGTAGTAACCAGAGTATTCATCTCTTTGTAATTATCCATTACAATCCTTCTCCAAACCACCATAGAATATTTTATTTTGAGAAATAAAAGTTCCATTCCTTCCTTGTGTCACCTATAATCCAAGGAAAAATGTCAGCTCTCCAGTCATCGACATTTCGAACTCACTTTTCACTAATTCAAAAAATTGGCTACATAGTGCTTAATCTGATCCACCAAAGATTATTTCATCAACATAAAATAGCACTATCATCCTTGGACTATTTCCATTGTTCTAATACAAATTTTAATCAACTAAACCATGTAGGAAACTATATTTCTTTAGAAACATATTAAACCTTGAATACCATGAAATTGTTTCTTGATTCAAACCATATAAATCTTTAATTAGTATACAAACTCTTTTCTCATATTCATGAATGAAAAAAAAATCTGGTTTCTCAATGTAGACATGTTATTCTAGAACACCATTCCGAAATGCTGACTTGACGTCCATCTTGAAAAAACTATAGTTTAATTTCTTAACTATGTGAAAGAATAATCTAATTTTTTCCAACCTATAAATAGGTGAGAAAGTTTCATCGACATATGTATCCTCTATCTGGGAGTAATTGAACTCATTATGTGTTTGTTTCGAATCGAAACACCGTCTTCATTCATTTTGTTGTGAAAGACCCATTTTGTCCCTATAACATTCTTGTCTTCTTGTCTCAAAACAATTTCCTTGACTAATTCATCACAATTTGTTCAAGATCTTAATTCTTTACCTGAACCCAATCCTCATCCCGAGCTACATAATCAAGGAATTTAGGCATCACTTGAGATAAGTATGATGCATGTTGTAGAGACTTTATCCTTCTTGTCTCCACTGGTGCTATATTATCACCAATTATGTTCTGCCTATCAATTTCAGCTCTTCTTACTGTTCTCTAGGAAGACATAGATTTTTTCTCATCATCCGAGTATTCTTTTAAATGAATCTCTAGAGCTAGACCAGCTCTTTATTTTCTCATCTCTTCATCACTATCCTGCCGAGTCTGATCATGTATTTGTTGAAGATTTTGTTTAATTTCTACAATTACCACAACATAAATTTAAATTAACTCTCCCAACCAATTATTGAAGTATTTATACACTTTTATTTTCTTTTTATATCCAATAAATATCACTTCATCCCCACGTGATTCAAATTTCTTATGTTTCTCTTTATTGATAATGAAACACTTAATTTGGAATATTGGAAGGTACTATAATGATGGATTCATTCCATACCATCACCTATATGGAGTCTTTTCCTCTTTTTTACAAAGTAAATCTCTATTTGAAGTGTATACTACTGTCATTACTTCATCATTCCCAGATTTCTCTGGAAGGTCTTTGTCAATGAGAATTTTTCTAGCCATGTTGTTGACAATCGAATTTCTTCTTTCAACTACTCCATTCTACTGTGGTATTTTTGATGTTTAAACTTGATACCTTATCCCATGTTTTTCAAGATAATCATCCACTTGGCTATTTGTGAACTATGATCCATTATCTATTCGAATAATTTGAATTTTAGGAATAATAATCTTATCACATTCTCTCCGACATCTTGTAATGAAACTGAACACTTCAAATTTGTGAGTGATTATTGAAACCCATGCCATTATATTATAGATATCAATGGATAAAACAGAATATCTTATCCCATCAATATCCCTTAGGTAAATTGGAAAACACTCATCAATATGAACCTACTCAAGAAATCTTGTTGACTTTTTCTCGTTTTGCTTATATGTATTCCGATTGATCTTCCACTGTAGGCAGGTATCACATGTATGAGTATGATCACATGATAATATAATGAGATTTCAAGCTACATAATATTTTACCAGATCTTACAAGGAACCATGGCATATGTTTTGAAGATTCTTATTCCATAACTTTTTTTTCTTTATCCTTGGATGGAAAGCACATCTCTCCTTCTCCACTCATGAGATAGATATTCCCTTTCATACACTTTCCTTGTAACACAAAACACCATAATTTTCCTTTATGATATATAATTTCTTGGAAAAAATAATGGCATGTTCTGAGTCACACAATTGACTAATAGTAAGCAAGTTGTGATTAAGCCCCTCAACAACCAAGACATCAGCTCGTCTCATGTCTTTTCCTCCAAACATGTCTTTTTCTAAAAAAATAATGTTCAAGCCGTCATCATTACTGAATCATACAATACCTTCATTATCATACCTTATTCCAGTAATTATATTCTTATTTCCTTTCATATGGGAAGTGCATCCACTGTCAATTATCCATATCCCTGTGCGATCTGATGCCTTGAACGCAATTTCTGCAACCACGACCTGCTCGACCATTTTCTTCTTGACCCAAGCCATTGAATTCATAACTGACCTGGAATGATAATCATGATCTTACTCTGTATATGATGGGTCAGCTTCAACATGCAGAGCTACAAATGGATTTTAAATTTTTGTCTCACTTGTGGATATTTTTAGCTACTTCATAGGAAAAAATTCAGTTTTCCACGACACATTCCCTTGCATTGTTAATGAAAAATATCTTTCCAGATGTCTGAGACCTTTACACCTGAAACATTTACAACCAAATGATCACCTATATTTTTGAGCTCTATACGACCACCTATGTCTATCTTGTTCACTTTAGTAGCACTTTTCTAGGGAATATACATATTTAGAGCGTCCCATCTTACCACAAAAATAGCATCTTATGTGAGGTACATTCCTATGTGGAAATGATGCACCACTATTTGTGCATTGGGTTCTATGAATCTTTTGATTCTTCTTCATTCCCAAATCAATATTCTATCTTGGACTGGGATTCATGTGGTCTGACTTGAACCATAACTAGTTTTTAAAATATACCATTCCTGATAACTTCCTTTTCATTTATAATGGATTTGTGCTTCTATTCTTATGGACCAATCTTCTCAAATTTCATCTTATCTATTGTTTGTATGATCTTGTTTCCTAGATGTTTTTTGTAATATTCAATTGTTCTTTGCAAACTGATTACTTCTTCTTCTAGTTGTTTGATACACTTGATTTTATCTTTTCCAATTTCATTCAAACTATCAATTTCAATTTTTGATTATCCAATTTTGTGTTTTTACTCAACCTACATTTCATAGATTTTTGGGAGTGAAGGCATCACCTTTTCAATTTCTTCATTCAGTTAAGAATTCTCTTTTTCTTAATGCTGCATAAAGAGTTTGGAATCACAAAAAAAAAATTGTTAGCTTTCTTCATTTTGGATCTCAAAATATCTACCTCTTCAAGGGAAGCTTCTAATTCAGCCTGAAGGTCAATTATTCCATCAATTTCCCCTTTCTTCATTGTTACTTTCTTATCTTGTTAAATAATTTCTTGAAACTACCACAAAATCATGTACTTAATTATCTATGCGGTCCTCCAACTCTTCTGCCTCAAATTCTTCTGAACATTCATCCTATGTTGAACACAAATTTTTCTTTTTGAAGAACTTTCTCTTAGTACATCTCCTCTTTTTCTCATTTGATGAATACTTTTTTTGGGGAATTTCATCATTTTATTAATTTTCATCATCAAACTTTTTAGGACACTTTTCTACAAAATTCCCAATAATTTCGCATCAAAACCATAAAAATGGAAGTTTACCATTTGATCATCCCTTTTCCACTTTGTGGATTGGAGGAGAGAAATGATATGACACCATCCATATTCTCCTCCTCAAGACTATATTCAATAGATAGAAACATCATGGTCTTGAATGCCATTTCCTTAGGCTTCTCTTTTTTTACAATTCATTATTATCATTTCTCATTTCATAATATACAAGGGTAATATGTAAGTTATCTACTGTCATCTATTTTGAGTAATGGTCTTCCAACACTAAAACATTATGATTGAACTGTGATTGATGATTCCTCCAGATTCGTTTCATAATCTTTATATCTTCAATGACTACTCAAAGACCCTGCATTTATTCAACAATTATATTTATCCCATAAAAGAATGTATCAATAGTCGCATTTGGATTCATTCTAAGATCCTCATACCTATTCCATAGAACCTCTAACTTTTCTTCTCTAACTTTTGTGTCGGCCTCATAAATTTTTATCAATTTCCCCACATTGAATTTGATGTTTTGCAGAATGTCACCTACAAATAAATTTCATTTTATACTGATCACTATAAATCATTGATCCCTTTATCATCAACATCCAATTATCTTCCTTCATCTTCTAATAAACAACCACTGTTAATGTTAACTAATATTATATGTAAAGATGCTGTAAATACATCCATATATACTGATCAAAAGTAGTTTTGCATATAATTCTACCATAGTTGAAAATTATTTCTGATAAAGATCATAATTACATTATGATTGAAAACCTATATTTCTTCTTATTGAGAGAGAACCACTGAATTTAAACATTTCCCTCTAATACAAATTGTTAGGTCCACTAGGTCGAATACACTGAGAGGGGGTTGAATTAGGGTATGTTGATTAAAACCTTTTCTCATTCATATTTTTGTTGTTTTTAGATAATAATCAATTATCTCTTCCTCTCATTGTAATATTTGAATAGATATGAAATCAAGCATTGGATACATAGATTTCTACTTGGTTTACCCCGATTGAGCTAGGTACAAGGAGAATACAATGACAATGTGATAATGTACCAAATTCATTAAATCTCATTTACAATAATGAGTACAATGTTTGGGGTAGATCTTATATGACCAGTCTCCCTGCCTTTACATGGTTTAGGGTCCTCTCACTTTATTCCCAAGGGTCACTCCCTATGCCTATTCCCCCAGCTCACTACTGGTGGAAAGGGTCACCATCTTCCTCTTAATTCTCACACTTGTCCTGGAAATTAATCGACTCATTGTTTATGGAATTTTATGTCAAACACAGTTTATAGACATGTATGACCCTTCATTTTCATTAATTCCTACATCCCTAACTATAGATTGATGCTATGTTGAAGTTCCTTTTTCACCCACAGATGAATTCGACATTCCTGGTTACTATTATGTGCTGGAAAATACATTCAAAAACTGAATTGAATCTTTCTCAAACATCATATTGAAAATCACAAACAACCTTCCTCTCCCATGTACTAAGTACCAGTATTGGTACGTGTAACTCTTCCCCTGCGTACTCTTTCCACTGCTACACATATCCCTTCATCTACAGACTGCCTCTACCTTCAGTACCACATACTACTACCACATACCGATTATGAGAACCTCTTTTGTGAAACCCCTCCTTTTAACCAATTATTATTTGTTTGCAGTCTTTGTTCGCTTCTGCGTACCAGAGTTATCCCTCCACGCACCACATGTGGAATTCTCCCTCTCATGTACCAGAGATTCCTTATCTTCGTACTAAGAAAAATCCTTCCACGTACTAGATTTCCTTTTCTACATACCAGAATACCTTTAAGGGTTAAGAATCCTCGCAAAATCTTTTAGCGAGAACCACATTCAGACATTGCTGAATTCATAGAGCAAAAAATGTTCTCTATTAATGTTAAATCTCCACAATAATCGGGGGGATTATGGATTCTTATATAGGAAATGATATCTGAAAAATATATTATTCTAAGATTTATCAAATCTTCAATTCAGCCATCGCCGTTTACCATTCCTTCAGCCGTCATGAACCACAAGCCATCCAAGAATCGTTTTTCCATGCTACAGACATTCTACCTTAGCTCCAACACGGTCGATCTCCTCTACTGACATCAAGCTATCAGTGTACCACACTACCTTCTGTCATGAACTGTTTTTAGTTTCTAAAACCTCGCCCACGTAGAGTTTCTACCGATATGTGTACTATTTTTGGTACATGGTATGTGGTCCTCACCATTTGCTAATTTTCATCAATGTTATTCATACCATTCAATCCTATGAAGAAATACTTCCTTCTCCAACATAAAACTCATGATTTTGAGGACCCAAAATTTGGAAAACACTGGGAAACTGTGCCACCTAAAAAATTTGTTTTCAGAAAACAACATCCATTCCCATTCGTGATCCTCTGGCTTTGTCAACATACACAATAAAACCCAAATCATTCATATTGGACACCATGAAGGATTTTTTCCCAACACCAATGCATTGGGTAATGTTTGGTATCATGCTACACCATGTGAAATGATGGTGTAATCATGCTAATACATGTGAAATGACGGGTTACTCATGCTAATCCTAGTGCGATGAGTGTTTACACATGATAATCCAGGTGAAATGATACTTGAATTATGCTAATATCATGTTGTATTTCACTTCCACATTTCCATGTAATGATGATAATGCTATATCAAGCCTTTTTGTTCATGTTTCACTTATGCTCTAGTGATATTTCTATTTCCTAACATGTACTGTATTATTCATGTTATGCCTTGTTTACTGCCTTATTGATCTTTATAGCTCACCATTTTGTTATGTATGTCCTCAATTTATCCCATGCAATGCTGTGTATGAAGGAATGTTGTGATCATGTAAAATAATTTATCAATAAAGATGTTGTATTTTATGTCTTAAGTTTCCATGTAATATTCCTAATTTCCCAAGACCGTGGATCTCTCTATCCTCAGAGTTGTCTTAATGTTCAAGTTTATGTAATAAATAATGTTTAAATATATAATAAAGAGAAATTTTGTTATAGAGACAATGTATTTTATATATTTTATACTCTAGAGAAGGTCCATATTGTACCAGATTTCCAAAACAGGATGTTCGAGACCCTCTTGTAGAATGAAACATTAGGGAATTTAGCTTCCCAATTGCTAACCATAGTGGGGTAGTAGGGTACAATTTTTGATATGTTGAGGTTGTTGAATCCCTTTCACATCGACCAAGTGATAGATTATCAGGTAAGAGACATAAATTGTGTGGTCTTCTAGGACCAGACATTATTAATATTTTCATCTAATGGTTCTTTCTAAATAATTGAATCACATCATCCATTTTTAGGGATGGATATTTATTCCAGTCACGATGTGGGAGCCTTTGGTTTACCAAAACAGTGATTCCAGTCTTAGTGAACCCCCATCATTTCATAGTTTGACCTTTTTGGGGATGAAAATAATTGAATAAGTTGCTAATGTAGAGACTTAGGTTTTTTCATGTAAGAAATTGTAATATTCATATAAATAATTTATGAGCCAGGCATTGAGACGGTGCACGATTGCATGGCCTAGGGTTCCGGAAAATGATTTCATAAAACTGTTTAAAATATATTTATTCTAGGCACATGCTTATCATAAATAATGGAATATATCCTAAATAGATGTAAAAATCAAAACTACAAGTTCATAGTTGAATCAATAATGGGAAGTTTATCATAGCTAGATCATAAATTGAGTCGGCGTGGGACGTTCATACCCTTCTCTCAACCGTGTTAAAATTAGGTGGATTAAATTCATTTATCATTATGATATATCAATAAATATATCACTATGTAGGTTTGTTTAGAAATTACTTCTAATAGTGGGATTTCCCAGTGATGAAATCTCCACTTCATTCCCTGGGAGAATGATGATGGATCTTCAGATTGAGGATATTTGAAGCATGACAAATGCTATGAATATTTGGGAGCATTATCTTCATCAATAGTGGTTGATAAAATCCATAAAGAACACATAAAATGATTTTTCACTCTATGATTAATTTTTTTTGCTGTTTCAATACCTAAGGTTTAATATTTATCTTTTGAAAACCTTGCATGCACCCAAGAATAATGAATAATTATTTTTCACTTTGGTTTTTCTAATCCCACGAGAACATTCATGATCAGATGGCTAATAATGCGGGCCAAATGATCGTCAACGCCTTTTCTATTGTAAATCAATCCCTCCATTCCTTTTCATTCCTTACTATGGAATCCCCATAGATCCCAGTTCCATAGTTTCTGGGCAACCTGATCCTTCTCGGTTCCCCAGATTTGTGACGGAACAACGAAACATCAATGAATCTATTGGACCAGCATAGATATGGAATCATCATGATGAAAGGATAATGAATATAATGGTTTTAGGAATGATTTGGTTTGAATTGAGGTGTGGTTCCATGTGGAATGAATGGCGAGGCCGAACAGTCTGGATAGTGTGAGGTGGGTGAGCGGCACCTCGTTGTGGATTCCGAGTTAGGTAGTTAGTCTAGGTAGTGGCTTCAAGAGGTGGTTATTAACAGTGTGGTCGGGGGGAGAGGGGTCAATTTGTGTATGGTGGTCCGGAGGAGTGAGATCCATGCATGGTGGGTGGTCTGACAGAGCGGGAATGGTGTGTAGTTGGGTGGCCGGGATGGAAGACAAGCAGTGGTCAGCATGACAATTGGCCGATATGGCACGATTATAGGTGGCGATTGGAGGAGGCGACGTGGTAGAGGCAGAGGCTTGCATGCGAAAACCAAGGGGGACCCTAACCCTAGAACTAATTGAAATAAGAAAAAAATTGAATATTATAAAAATATAAAATATATAATTATTATTATTATTAAATAAATTAACCCTCTGTAACTACCCCTTCGAGTGTCCGATTGACACGCTATCAATGGTAATGTGACCATGTCTTTAATGACTCCATTTTAAGTCCAATGTTCTAATTTTTAGACTTGGTTCTTGAAATTCAAAAAATAATAATATCATATTATTTTTATTAAACCCTTGACCCAACATAAATTCCGCATAAGACAATGAATTGGCTAGTCATCAGTGGCTTTTGTAACCTTGTTATTATGGAAAATGTTTTGAGGCCAATGTTTTAATTTTAAATTAGAATCGAGGCATGGGCCCCATGAGATGCCATTCAATCTTTATACAGTCACATACGACTTTTTCATTGGGTGTCTAATTTGGGTGATGAAATAGACAATCCTACACTCCTTTCTGCAAGGATTGTAATGGTATGATTCATTTGGTTGACTAGTGGCTCTAGATTTTATGCATGTTGTGATGTGTGGATCCATATTTTTTATCTCATTAAATGTGGAAACATGAAAGGGATATTTTTGGAAGATCTTTCTGAAGTGTTTGAAGAATACTCATGGCTTAGGATAGCACTATAAAGAGTGATAGTGGATAATACTCATGAAGAGATGTGGTCAATGCTTCTGGGTCATTTGGGTAAGCATGTTAGTGAAATTTCATTTTTCCTTTCATACTAATGATGAGAATCATGCACTCATTGGACTGTTGGACAGATATTCCATGCACTATTGGAGTACATTGACACACATAGGGGTACATAAACCCCGTTTAGTACCCATGTATGGTTAGGTACACAACATGTTGACGAGGTGGGGTCAGACGTCTTTTGGGCCCCATACGCATCATGTACCTCATAATGAATCTTCTAAATCTTGTATATAATTCTTTTCAACATGGATTTTGGCATCAAAGTAGCCTATCCTAATTTTTTTTCAATTTAGAACGTTATGGTGCCCTCCATAATAGATTTTTTGGTATGATGAGATATCTTTCAGGAAGTATTCAAACATGTTATTTGAGGCTTCTTTCCAGGGGATGATACCCCTGATGTAATATGGCATGAAGCCTCATTTAAAAGAGTACTCACCCCCACCCCAATCGGTATGGTTTTTGGTCCTCTATAGCTACATTATAATGTTGCTCCCCCTTATGTACTAGTGTGTACATCCTTGATGACCAATGTTTTGACCCCCATCAACATGGGTACTAGACCTATACAGCTACATCTAGTTGTTGATCCCCCTAATGTACTAGGGTGTGGATCCCTGATGACAAGATTGTTTTCTCCCCTATCAATATGGGTGAGATTTCTATGTATCTACCTGATGGGAAGTACCCTTTACCATATGACCTTTATAAGGGCTTGGTCGTGGTTCCATGTTAGCTTTCATATGTTGATCCCCATGATGTACTATGGTGAGGATCCCCAATGACTAGATTGAAGCCTCTGAAACACTAGGGTGAAGGTTCCCTATAGTTTGTGACCCCTCCACTATATGGAATTGTGATGATATATTGTTGGCATACCTTTGGATTCATGAGAAAGAGGTACAATTTCCCCAAAAGGTTTATCCTTGTTATGTGAAATAAAACAATGTGGGAGAGTTAGTGTCACCCAAACCGATAGTATCACAGTATGGTAATTGAATCCCTTAACATTGTTGTTTAGGGAAGATATGTCGTATGTTGGGAATCATTTTGGAACTTACCTTTTAATTGTCAGAATCAATTTTTCTTGGGATGAGATATGAGATAGAGGACCCCTTACTCTATTTTTTTGTAATTCATTGACTAAGCATATATAAACATACATACATATATATGTATATATGTATATTCTGTTTCATAACCCACTACATGGGTTTTTTTACTCTCATTCCATGAGTGGTGAAGATGTGCGGGGTATGCAACAGGATTTCTTTGACTATCTTCTTGTGATTAGACGAGTATAAAATCCTACTATATGTAGTGAAGACTCGACGATAAGTCCATCCTCTCATAGTTTCAGGCTCGTTGTGTTTTGATGAGTCTAATTTCACTCTATTTTTGGGTTGAGATTTTCTCTTTTACTATACATTGTTCTATCTATTACTTTTCACATTAATGTATACCTTACTGCACCCATTCACCCACTTCTGGGTGTTATTCTGGATTTGTATATACTCACCACTCCATGGGCTTCACCCAACACTTGATGTATCTTTTACAAATGATGGAAAGTATGATCATAACTACAGAGGAGCTTAGGGATATGGGGTTCTTGGGTTGCATATGGTGGTCATTGGTTGAGATTCAGGAGATCAGATATATCAACTATTTTACTTTTACAGTTTTGTCAGTTTGGGACATGTTTCTAGTTGGGCATTTATTTTGTCCCTTTACTTTCTCTTTACACTACCGTATTCTTGTACTTTCTAGAGGTTCATGAATTCTAGTATTATTTTATATTAGGGTTTCATCATTTTTTTAATTACATTTTAACTGTGGCATTGAGTTGTCTTTGTGTTTTTATACATGTTTCTTGGGAAATTCCTAAATGATTTTAGATTTCCTTTGTCACATGTCGCATCCCCCTGGCCTATGGAGGTAGGCTTGGGGTAGTTGCTACTAGATCATTGGGTTAGGTCAAGTCATGAAATAATACATCAATGGGATAAATTATAGTTGGTACTGTGGAATATTTTATCATTGGGCCATCAAGAAATATTTTAGGGAATAAAAATTTAATATATAAGTCTTATGGAACCTTTATAGTAAGGTTGCATTACAGTAATATCCATCTTAATATTTTTATTAACTTTTTATTCTTTAACCCTTTCCCATCATAAGAGCATGTTACCTCATTAGAAATAAAAAAATTCAATTATCTTTCCTCATCTTTGCTCCCACTAAATAATATTAAAACAAGAAAAAATGTAAAATATATAGACACATAGGTTTTTTACTTGGTTCTCCCACACAAATCTATTTCTAAATAGTATTAAAATGATACTGTGCCAGTATAACAATATTCAACATCATATAATTCACTTTTGAGGATATAATGTAGTATTTATTTTCATTCCATGCCAAGACTCACTACTTTACAATTGGATCGAGGATTATACGCTACATCACAATGCTCAAACCATATTCTTCTACTTCCACTAACTAATTTATTGAAGACTTCCTCAGTTTATATACATAAATGTCTCTTCCATATTTCTGTATGAGACAAATTTTTTCATAAATCATTAATTCAAAATTTAATTCTTCATTAAAATCAAATTTATCATGATTAATAATCATTGATGTCAGATGGGGTCAAATAACTTATTATTGTTGGATATATGTCTTCCAGATGAAATTCATCGCAATGAATAACTCATCTTAATGAAGAATAATTTTGTAGTAGACTTATTTTCATTGACTCTATCTTCATTACAAATGAATAGATTAATAAATTTAACTATATATTTATTATAATAATCCTCTATATAACCGTATGTGATCAATGGAAATCCATCATTGCCTCTCCTCCTTGACAAAATAGGATATCTTAGTGGAATTCTCTTCTCTAATTACTGCTACAAAATAACAAAACATATTTTAATTAGTTTCATCATTTTTAACCATGATGGGATAGAATTTATTACAATCATCTAATGTTTTATTATCAGGTCAACTATCCCGCTAAACGTATTGTGGTCAATCTATGCTCTCTAGGTTGATTCTTCCACCAAAAACACTAGCTAAAGGTTCTCATTTTGAAATTCAGCCAAAGATTAGAAATTTTATATAATTTAAAACATCACACTATGATGTCATTCCTTTAAGTGTAATATGTTTTCATTACATAAAAACATAATGTAATTACTTTCTTTGTAGTGTGATCTATTGTTAGTTTTATATCCATAAATATTGAACCATATTTCATTTAAAATCTTTTCTAAACATACAACAAATTCTTGAAATGTCAACATATCATGACCTCCTTATAGCTTGAAATATACATTCAACTTATAATACACTAAACATAATCCAACCATATAAGAACAATAATTTCACATCCATCAACTCTCAATGTGAAACTAACCTCTTCACTTGTCACAAACCGTCCTTATCCAACCCCATAATCGGGCTCCTAAACTATTCCTCAATATACCTAACTCATATTCTGAATCCCAAAAGATTCAATGTAGTTCCAAGACATCAAAGATAATATAAAAAGAATAATTTCTCCCAATAAATAAAAAACATGGTTCTTCTACACAGAATTCATATATGACCACTACATATGTCATAGACAATGAGCATAAAAAATAAACTTATAAAAAATATATATGAATTCAATCAGATCATAACAGAAACATACATACAACTCATAATAAAATTTATATAAAACTCATGATAAAATAAAATCGATATCGAAACAATGAAACATTTTTAAATTAATAGGATTCAATTGGAGATAAAACCACTAAGAAAAATTCATATCGATAAGAACACTTCAAAATATCCATATGAGTTTTTGGTCACCAACTCTCTTATAGAGCAATTAAGGAAAATATGTTATCTTGCAAGATTGACTTTTTATACTTCAAATTATGAGTGGAACACGTTAGGTATGATCATATAACAACTCTATAGGAAATCACTAGAGATTATATAAATTTATTTTTTCAAAAAAATCATCATTTTTAGTTTGATATACATATAGAAAATATGTTTTAATATTTTATGAAATAATAATCCCGAAATTTACAACCAACCCATATTTAAAACTCAAATTATGATTTAAAAAACATTCAGAAACCATTCTTAATAAAATAATTTTCTAAAAAACGTGTAAATCTATTTTTCAAAAAATTCTAAAACAATACGAGGGAATTCAATATAAACAACCAACAAGACATAAACCACCAAATTAACCATATTAATAGAATAATAGTGTAGTATAGTAATGGTCCAGAGAAACTTATTATTAATTAACTTTAACAAAATGATATAGTAATAGATTCAAATACTATAAAATGGAAAAGGTAAGAGATAGATAATCATGGGTGATTACTAAACATATCATGAGGACACCTGAGACATAATCAGTTTGTAACTATCAGTGGGATTATTGTTACATTCATATGATAATAACCAACCAGCTACCCAGTACTACCCCATTGATGGTACTCCCTTATAGACATTCTATACGATATTAGATCGATTCTATCTAATTTTGATTGTTAGTAACCTTCTCTCATCCCTAAATATGAATTATATGATCCCCATGAATAATATTTGTGTGAGGTGAGATAACTGAAAAAAAGATTCAATCATAATAAACTCATCACAATCACCTAACCAAGTACCTCCTCTATTCACTTTCTTATTTGAATCCCATCAATATAAAATCCATCATAATCACAAAAACACATGAAAGAAAACATTGGGGAGTTAATAACTTTTAAAAATGTTATATATATTCCTACAAGGGCTTATATTAGATTACCATGGATACTTTTTAAAATCCTCTTGAAAAGCATTTATAATTAATTACCATTTGGAAAATAGTTTTTAAGGTGATATTTGGGTCTCCAATTCATTCTTTAGAAGTAATCTTTTGAAATATATATGGGAAATAATTTTTAATGTCAATAGACAATTGGGAAATCCATTCATATATGAAGGCACCCTATGAAATACCATATATATGTACATAAAAAAATATATTTATTCATTTTCATTCATATATATTTATAAATGTGTGTGTGTGTGTGTGAGAATTTCTATTTGAAAATATACATCAACATTCTAATAAATCACTATGGAAATGAACAAGGAAACACATTTCACAAATTATTTCTAAATCAGATGATTTATTTAGGTAAATCCATATAAACCAATAATAAATAGTAAAACAAGTCGAAAATACATCAAACCATTAGTAAAATCATTTTGTATTATCCAAAATAAACAAAAATAATTTAAAAAATCAAAATATATATAAAAACTATTTTTTCATTTTATCAGACACATGACGTAAGACTCTCCTTTGAAACCAAAGCAAGAGACTATATGATTTATAAATAATTTTACAGTTAAAAAAACAACGTTATGAAAAAAATTAGTATATGACATTTATAAATCTCATGTAAACATGGTATGTGTCGGAAAAATAAAAGGCCAAGAGACACGCATCTCAAATAGAGTGTGGATGAAAAGAAGCATTAAATGTGGGAAGTGGAATACCTAAAAAATAACCCACAAAACCTAAACCAAAAAAATTAGAATGATTTAAGGAAAACCCTAACCCTAGGGTTAAACAAATATGGAACCATGCTAAGGAGGAGAAGGAAATGAATGAACGAATGAAGAGGAGTGGGAGAAAAGAACTTACCACTTGTAAAACATGTGTTTTTTATGATAGTTTTTTTGTATTTTTAACTTAATATTTTTACCCAACAACATTCCATGTGAAATAGTTTATATATTTTTAATATATGTTATTAAACACTACATTACAAATATTTAAAACATTATTTGTTATTGAAATAATATTTTTAAAAAAAATTCACATTCTTTATTTAAATAAATAAATGAATTTTTTTTATTAATTTTAAACAAACGACATAATATATTTTCTTGAGATAATATAAATCACTACATGTTCATTTCACATAATAAAAAACAGAAATTATAGATTATTATGTTAAAATAAATCATTTAAAATTATAAAATTTAAAAAATAATGATAATTTAATGAAATAATGATAATAATAAATATATTTTAATGAAAACATTAGTAAAAAAATTATATGACAGGGAAAAAAATATTTATATTAATTTATCTTAATGAAAGGATATTTAGTAACTCATAATCATTAAACAAATGTCTTCGTCACTTCCACCATTTTTTCACCAATGAAACCCCCTCCAAATTCTAAATATAATTTTAGACAATATTTAAAATATTTTAATGTTGAATTGAGATTGATATGAAAATTTCGGAGAATATTTCATGGTAATGAAGGAATTTATGGAGGGATAAATAAATTAGTTAGAATAAAAATTTTGAGAATATTTTAGGGGTGTGTTATATTTATATACACAAATAATAAAACATTAGTTTGATTTGAAATAAATTAAATTTAGCTATTTGGTGATATTTTTCTATACGTGGCACAATTAAATTGAATGTGCATGATTTGGAAATATTTTAGTTTTTTCATTTTTAAGGACTGTTATTTGAAAACCCAACATAAAAAATATTTTCCAAAATTTTTTATTTATATTTTTTAAATGAACGATCTTAAAAATATTATTGAAAATATTTTGAATTACCTTTTCTAAAAAAACATTAAAATATTCTTGTTTTAGATATTACATTTCTTATTAAATAAATTATGTTTAAAATATTTTTAACATCAACTATTTAATATCCTTTTTCATAATTATTTTTTCTACCAACATACCTCAAGGAAACAATAAATACTTGGAAGAGAAAAGTCCCCCAAACCAAGGGGATAAAATGTGGATACACTATAGGAATTCTTGATGTGTTTTTCTTGAATGAGGAGAATGGGATAGTTTCTAGGAATTTATTTCATAAGGGGTAGTTTAGTTATTTCGTTTTTATGAAAATAGGTTAAGTAGCATGGTTTACCAAAGCATACAACAACTGTGTGCCACTCATTTTATGCACCAATACAATACATGGTTTGGCCACATAGTTTAGGAAATCATCTTCCTATAATAAAGAATGCTTCAGTTAAATTTTTTTGGCTTCCACATGGTTTAAAATTATGTTATCACTAACCATGTACCCACTATGTGCTTATTGTGTAACTTATATTTTTTAAAATTTCAACACTTATTCAGCTAGAAAACAGAGAAATTACCCAATATTAAAAATAAATAACATAAAATGGAATTTCATTATTATAGTGTAATAATTCATTACACTATAACACTTGTTTCTATTAAAAACTCATTGAACTGTTAAGATAATGGGAAAAAACCCAAGGGATTTAAAAAAAAGAAGAAAGGCACATAAAACCTAATATATTATATCCATAAAAAACAACCAAAACTATAATATTTGAATCTATATTCATATATACCACTCATATAAGAATGAAACACTAAATATATTTTAAGATAGATGACCACATTGGCTATCCCTACCATTTTAGTATCCATTATCTTTATCGAACGATGAGGAAAGAAGAAGGGACTAATGGAAGTCCTCGACAATAATACTCAACTAAAAAAATCCAAACCATGCATATCCATAAATAAAAATTGACCATTTATTCAATATGTGGGAACAAAACACTAAATATACCAAATTAAAATTCTGATATCAAAACATAAAATAGGAAATGAGGAACATTTAAAAACACATAAGGGCAATTATCAAGATTGCATGGTATATGAGAATTCCTTAGCTAGGTGATTATTCCTTTTATTTAAATTTTAGAGGTGTACCAACCTTATACAATGGAAATAAATATTTATAACATTCATTTAAGAGGTTTTATAATTCAAAATAGATGGAATTGGAAGCACATAACGAAATATTTCCTCGATGAGGTTGTAAGAGGATAAGAAGAAAATCCACCCCAAACAATTTTCATTGGCTTCTACTCATGATCAGATGGGAAACCCTTACCAACACCAAAGAAGACATGGCTTCCACCCCATATAAGTTTCCCTATGTAAACTAAATCTACTAAGAAAGAATCATCCACAAAATCATTAAAGATAACTTTCCCAATGAGAGAAATCGATCAATGATTTATACAAGAAGATCCTTAATGAAAAGGTGATCCTCCAAGGATACAATTGATACAACTGTAATAGAAAAGGGGAAAAAATCGTTAAAATGTTGGATGAAATCCTTCAATGTGCATTGACCCTACTAGAAAATAATAAGATCCTATACGTTCTCCACCAAATATTTGTCTAGAATGAACTAATTTGAGAATGCCTTTTTTACGAAATCTCATTCAATTCCATCTTACGCTAAGCATTGATGAAAAATATCTTCTGATCCAAATATAGTCTCTTAAGAAAACCCAAACTAACTCTCTCTCTCTCAAGGATTCAATAGTTAATAAATATTTAAATACTCCATCAACTTTCTCAAATTATTGTGTAATCACTATAGAAAAATGATCACCTCAAATGGAATAAAATCCATAAGAGTAAACAACCTTAACCACTCTATCATGTGTTTGGGTGTTGTTGTTACATAAAAATAAAAACGCAGTCCCCAAGGTCATTCAAAAACTTTTCTAGAAGGATAAAAAAAGAGAATCCAAGGATCCAGCCAATAACAGTTCCAATACATATCACAACCATCAATGAAAATATGAAGACTCAAAAAAATTATCCTAAGAATAAATACAAAATTAGTTATGACAACTATTACAACCCCTCCATTTAATGATATCACAATGTGGAGACAGAGATAATTACCACTATAGATTCCATCCTTTATCTAGCCTTGGATAGTGACCTGCATAGAGGGTATAAAAACTCATGAAAGGGGTGGTATTATCATTAGTAATAATAAAAAAATAGGATAATATAAAGGACCCACAAAAAATCCAAAAAAAACATAAAAATAATCCAAATCAATCCCACATAATGGTATAAAGAAAAACGATACAAATAAAATTCACCAATGTATATATCAAAAAAACAATGGAAAAGTAGAAAAAAGAAGCTATCTAGTGATATGATCTTATAATGTCCAGAATGGACCATGTTTCCCTACTAAAAACCAAAAAACTGTATTATATATAGGTTGACCATATAAGTATAGTAAATGGGAAAACCATGGTATCTCATGAACTTGTGAAAGAAGAATACTAATCCATCAGTTATCGAATTCTGGAACCAACAATCCCTAAAAATTTCAACTATCCATACCAACCTCACAGAGGCATGATCACAAAATAACACAATCCATGTATAGTAACATAATAAAAAGAATATCAATAAAGGGTACCCCACACTAAATTCCCAATAATATCCCTCTATAACACCCTAATATAAAAGTTCGATGAACTACCATCTCTTATAAATAACATATAAACTTCCCCACAACATCGTCACATCACATCAAACCAAAAAACACATGGTCTACCACCAAATAACATGATCACTTCCCAAATTTCCCAAAAAAACTTGTTCCATCACATCACTACCATAAATAGAGTTTTATGGTATAATGAAAATGAATTAAATCAACCTCATTATCCTTTAATTCAATTAATTACCCCCACCATAAGACTCCCTACAACACAGTCATATCACATCTTATCCAAAAACAATGGGTTTATCAACCAAAAGCATGATCATATCACATCTCACCTAAAAACATATAGGCAACTGCCCCACAATACATTAATATAAAATCTCAACCAAAAACACTTGGTCCATCACCTAGTGGACTAATAGACCTCCAACCATCATAGTCTTTTCATATCTACTCGCCTGGAAGATAGGACAGGGAAGAGTGGGTATCTATACATCCATCCTCATATACAAGATAATGGTAAAACACACCCTATGGAAATATAATATTTTTTATATATATCTAAATGTGGGTGTGGTGATTATTAAAATCATATAGAAAAAATATAATTTATATAAGTATTGGAACCTAAAATATAAACATATGGGTTCACAACCAAACACTAACTAACTCACAACGTTGTCACTTTTATGACCACCTCTAAATTAATAACACAACCCAAACCACAAGGCACATCACACCACTAACCAATTCTATTATCCTACCCATTTGTTTCATTATTAGTCAATTACCACAATTAACCCCACAATCCATCATTTATTTTTCCATTAATCATTTTAACCCATTAATGGAACCATCCCAAGAATATTTAAAAATAATTAACAAGTAATTTTATAACTACCTAGGAATATAGCACAACACTACAACACATTAAAAGAGACTAATCATTCCGATCATAACATCACCATGTCACCCCATAAGAACCACAAAAAAACCACCACATCACCGCACCGATAGCATGGAAAAACAATCCCCACATTTCATCCCCAAAGCATAGGCACAATCTCACCCACCATCCCCACATCACATCAAAAATAGAAATTACCACCCCACTATCATGGACACACATAAAAAAACATCAAATACCATATTAATATTTTAAAAAGGTTATTTTATCACATTTTACATTATATTAGGGGTTTTATCACCTGAGTCATAATCAAGGAGAAACAGTTTTTAGCCAAAAATAAGTGCTCAGAAAATTTTCACTTTTTCATGATATCATATTAAATATAACATACAAAATAGTCAGAACACATATAATACAACACAGAAATCCCTCTACAGATAAAAATCATTACAGGTAATCAAGGCCATACAATCTATCATGTCCCAATAATATCAAATCTATAAATGCATGAATATAATTCCCCTTTCCCCCTTCAATTTCAATAAAATAACTAATTATATTTGATTAATCCAGAAAAAAAATATAACATAGTTGAGAAAGACTAAACACCTCATGTATGATACAAAATAAATGGAAATGAGGGATTCTCAAGTGGTTCTAACTAATTCGGCACTGCAGGATGAAGATGAAATGGCTGAAAAATAAAACCACATGAAAGAAATTGTGGATCAATATACATCTAACCCAAATATAATTAAAACGAATCCCAACTAACACACCAAACCAGAACCCCCCACCATAGTAGATCCCCGGATGAATAATGGGATAATAATAAGGAGATAAAATAGATAAATCAATACATATTTCCAAAAACAACCACTAGAACCAACTAATCAAACAAGGGTGAAGAGCGGTCGAAGGTCTCCACAGGTTACACAATGTTCATCCAAAATGAGAGGTAGACAATATAAGGACCCAACCTTAAACATTACATAATATTAAATTAAATGAATAATTAAAGTTGAGTTTCTTTTCAGGTTTAGAGTTTTAGAGAATTAGGATATAAGTATTACATATCAAAAGATTACAAGGTAGACATTTCTACACAGATTCCATTTTTTCATAAAATAAAAACTCTTGAAAAAAAGAGTCATGTCTAGTTCCATGTTTTAGACAGCGTGACTTTTCCTTGATCCCATCCTTGAACATATTAATATTTAAGTCCTGTAAAAATATTTAAAAACATGGGATGAGCATAAAAGGCTCATTAAGGGTTATAAAACATTGAATGAAAACATTTTTTTCATAAATACATTCAAAACATGAACTCTTTTACTTACCTCATGGAATCATAAGATTTATGAAAGACACATAGAAATCAAAAATCATAAAGGTAACTTGCGGCATCCATACCATACTCAAATTTTATCTATCACACCTACATAAGGAGTTACTTTGGAATACGCATCACATTATATTCTCTAAATCTCTTAGGATAAACATTCATGTTTACCACCGTCACGGTACCCAATGCATTGGAGAGCTATCTCAGGCTCACCTGCCCTAGGTTTATCACGGAACCACCCATATATGAAAACAATGCCCACTAACCATAACATAATCATAACATATAACACATGTATAATGTAAATATAACATTTCCAAATCCCAATATATCAAATCATGATATTGAAATAAATAATGTTTTATCAAATCATTTTCAAAACCATATAAAAATTGTTTTTTTAATCAAAGTGTCCCATACCACTTTAAATCTTTTAAAAGAATTATCATTTGAAAACATTAATTTACATATAAATAAACCCTAAAACCCATTTCGAAAACATGGACATTAATGGGAAATATTTATAATAATAAATCTTTAAAACATTTAAAACGATCTTTTAGATAAATAGTTTTTTAACAAAAATGAATGATGCTTGAAAACAAATAATTGAGGAATAAAATTTAATCAAAACATTATAATATCATGATAATAAAGGAATTAATGATATATTATTCCAAAGGACAGTATATACACCACATAAGAGTGATATTCCGAAAAAGTCAGTTTTTAACTACCACTATGTAGTGTCACTATTCATAAAAAATTTGACGTTTTTCCGAAAAATACAAAAATACACCCTAAGAATTATTTTATATTCCAAATTAAAAATTGATGTCTATTTTTCTAAATTCAAATCATAGAAGTTTCATTGATTAATTTAAAAATTAATTCTCGTTGTTAAAACAAATAGCGTGTTTTTAAGAAACAATAACTATCAAAATATTGATACTTATTTATGTCCAATTTAAAAGTGAAATTACATACAATGACCAAAATTGGATCAAATGTTAACAATATATTTTAATTTCACTTTAAAACCAATTAAAAATATAATCTAACCATATAAATAAATTAGATTAAAAGGCACTTTTGAATTAAAATACAATATTTTTTACTATTCATTAAAAAAATGACCTTTATCAGAAAAATAGCAAACAAATTTACCCACAGTAAAATTTGATGTCCCCATTTTAAAGAAGGATTATATTTCGTCAATTAGAACATATAATGATGACAAAAAATTGATTTAATGAGGGTTCTCCATTAAAAGGTGTTAAGTCGGCCTTTTAATGTAAATTATGCTTAAAATTAGATTCATTCACAATTTAAGCCTCTATCTTTTATTGGATAAAATTAAATACAGCTAACAAACATGTATAATCATATTGTAGTTAGTTTCATTCATTCCCACCACTACAATGGCTTGGAGTTAACTACCTTTTAAAATAATAATATTACATTATTAGTGTGCATCATATGATTCCAAAGAAACTTGTTGTTGCGTATCAGGTATACTATCGAACATAGCAACCCTTTTAAAGTAAAATTAATATTTAATTCACAAAAATTAATAAATATGAAATATGGATTATTCTTCATTTATCTGGGATGTTACATCCTTCCACCCTTTTGGGAATTGCGTCCTCCTAATTTTAAAAATGGGCTTGGAAACTTCATTAAAATCCCCACATTTGAAAAAGAGTCAATAAAATTATCACATTAAAATAAAGGAAGAGAAGTACAATGGCTACCCGAGACAAAAGATACTACGATTCCATGAAAACATGTATATGGAGGAGAAAAAAACCATCATGTTCTAATGGAGAGTGATATAAAACATGTTTAGGAGAATGTTATCCAACAGAAAATTACTAACATGTGATTGGTTAAACAATCTTTGATTTCCTAGTAGGAAAAGTTAACACACAAGGTTTTTGTTTTAGTTACTTTTCATTGAGGAATTTATTTTTGAGCTTAACTAAAAACATATGGAAACACAATTAATTTTCATTTAACCTTTTATCCTTCACTATATTTCTAACACAAAATCATATTTCCTCCATACGATGAGTATTCAGGATGACCTGTTTCCATTAAAAGTGATATAATCAACATCAAGATAATCAAATAATCCAATAAAAGATGAACTATATATTTCCCTTGTCTTTAGATATTAACTAAAACTAAAATGTTTAGTACAAGATCAGATAATCCCCAAAAGGATAAACTTTTACATAAAGAGAAACTACTGTTAATCTCCCAAATTTGTCTTAACTAAACCCAAAGATCAACAAAGACAATTCAATAAACAATTGTCCCTAAAATTCATCAAAAGTAATCCAAAGGTTGATTGTTACCGAAATCTCATAAGAATTTAATTACCTAGACTTCCAAGATACATCTTAATATATATCTCCAAGTAACACAAATTTCTCATAAAGTCTCATATTGAAAAGTAATTAACCTAATCACATATTCTCCATGATAGGTTAATCATTTTCATAAATAAAGTAAATCATCATGTGTTCATAATAAAAACATAGATTCTTCAAAACTTATATTTCAACCATTATTCCACAATTGAAATCCCATAGTATTCTATCTTCCTTAGGCCTATAGTGTTTTCTGAAAAGAGAGAACGTCTTCAACAACAACCTTTTTTCACTTAATCACTAAATCATTTTTCAATACGAAGTATATCAATTTCATAAAACATAAGTTTCAAAAATCAACATATTATTTTTACATAATTTTTTTTACTAAAATAATAAGTCATACTATCCAGGGACTTCAAGTAGGCTAGTGGTAGGCGATACGCCCTTGTCGCTCTTCAGTTGTGGGTCCGATTCCTGCAGCCTTGTCGGATGCGACGGGTTCTCACCCATCCTATGGGTTGTCATTTTCATAAAACTCAAAAATAACCCTAACCTGTTTTAAACTCAAAGGATTCCTTATTCATGTCATCTTCACCCAAATTCATTATGATCTCAACATCTTCATCATTGAAGTCTTATTTGACCACCATATTATAAAATGAAACAATCCCAAAAATTAAGAACATCATACCTTGATCATGGTGTCCATTTGGTTTCATCATCATCTCGTTCACGTAGGTAGAAGGTCCATGCATTGCAACAATAATTTAGAGATCCTTCAAAATCATTTTCTACCTCCATCCAAATACACCTTGTACAAAATGGGTCATATGGGTGTTCATGGAAAAACAGTTTTTCAAAATAATCATGTAATACATATAATTTCAAAACATATGATAAAACATGATTTCTATAAAAAAGTCGAACCGAATTTGAGTTGAAACATTCAATTAACAGTCCTTTTAAAATACCATAAGTATGTGCTGAGAGGCTATATTTTAAAATCAAATATAAATAGGTTGTTCAAGGGTCACCTTCTTCAAAACCTTTTTTTAAAATCAAAATATTCTTCAAAATCTTGTGATAAGGAAAAATATTTGAAAATTCCTTGATAATATTTACCTTTCTTGAAAATATGAGAATATTGTAAAAATAAGATTTTTCTAAATACAACCCATAACCCACGATGATAACGAGGTATAGTGGTGGTGTTTGATATCTCAAACAACTGCTTGCAAGTTATTTGTATGCTAGATAAAGGTTCACAATCATCTGAACATGAATTTGCAATAACTATTGCAAGCAAGTCATCAGGAAGAGATAATAATGTCATTTGAGATCCACCTCCTTCCATTTGTAACTAACTTTACTTGATCTGAAAAGTTTTAAAACAAGTATTTAACTGAAATAATAGATAGGGACTAACCATATGTCAAATGAAAATTCCTAATCCCTAAAGTTGTCTAAACCGACCTCCGATACCATCTATAAGGACCCGGCCTTAAACATTACATAATATTGAATTAAATGAATAATTCACTTTGAGGATCTTTTTAGGTTTATAGTTTTAGAGAATTAGGACATAACTATTACATATCAAAAGATTAAAAGGTAGAAATTTCTACACATATTCCATTTTTCCATAAAATAAAAACTTTTGAAAAAAAAGAGTCATGTCTAGTTCCATGTTTTAGACAGCATGACTTTTCCATTATCCCATACCTGAACCTATTCATCTTTATGTCTTTTGAAAAAATTTCATCACTTGGGATGAGAAAAAAGGCTCAGTAATGGTTATAAAACAATTAATGAAAACATTTGTTCATAAATACATATAAAACATGAACTCTTTTACTTACCTCATGAAATCATAAGATTTATGAAAGACACATAGGAATCATAAATCATAAAGGTAACCTGAGGCATCCATACCATAGTTACATTTTAGCTGTCACAACTACATAGGGAGTTACTTTGGAATACCCATCACAGTATATTTTGTAAATCTCTTAGGAGAAACATTCGCATTTACCTCTGTCACGTTACCCAATGCATTGGAGAGCTATCTCGGGCTCACCCACCCTAGGTGTATCACGAAACCACCCGTATACGAAAACAATTCCCAGTAACCATAACATAATCATAACATATAACACATGTATAAAGGAAGGATAACATTTCCATATTCCAATATATCATATCAAGATATTGAAATAAACAATGATTTATCAAATCATTTTCAAAACCATTTAAAAATTGATTTTTGAATCAAAGTGTCCCATACCAATTTTATGATTTTAAAAGAATTATCATTTGAAAAAATAAATGTCCATATAATTAAATCATAAAATCCATTTTAAAAACATGGAAATTAATGAGAAATATATAGAAGAATAAATCTTTAAAACATTTAAAACGATCTTTTAGTTAAAGAGTTTTTTTAACAAAAAGGAGAGACGCTTGAATACAAATAATTGAGGAATAAAATTAAATAAAAACATTATAATATCATGATAATAAAGTTATTCATGATATATTATTCCAAAGGACAGTATATACGCCACATAAGAGTGAATTGGTGCATAACAACAATGAAGTCTCAATAGAAATGTAAATTGAGATGAAATCCCTTTTAAAGATGGTATCCTTAAATTAAGGATAAATAAATCACATAATTATGTGTGAAAAATATAAATACACCCAATATAAGTGGATATTAAGTGTAATACAATAAGATTCCATTCACGCATATTCATAGGATGACATGTTCAGGAAGTACAAGTTGAACCCAATGAATTGAAATTGGGTTAAGAAGTTTCCTTGTAAAAATTCGACAGCCTAATGACACCCCTTTAAAATTAAGAAAATGGGTTGATGAGATAAAAATGGTATCTCATCACTTGGAAATATAGTTTAAATCAATAATGATATTTTATAACACATCCCATCATAATAAGATGTAAATTAAAAGACATAACAAAAGAAGTCTTTTAAAAAGAGGAGGGTGAAAGGTTCCCTTACCAATTTGGTAACTAACAAAAAATACGCCAAATGAAAGAAGGATCATTCAATGAATATGTAAATACTCATATATAAATGTATTTTACACAAAGAGTACAATAATGGGTAGTACATACACCACACAAAAGGAAATAGTGGCAAATATAGCATGAATCTCACAAAAATAAAAAGTGAGACGAAACCATTTACCACATTGTAATCAACTGAGTCATATGACCAAAAGTTAATAACCACATAATAAATCACAGAATAAAATGAATATAATGAGAATCATGATAATATATATTAAATGGCAGTACACAATACACCACATGAAATGAATAAGTGGTGAACAATGGAAATCTCACGGAATTAAAAGTGAGATAAGAAAATCCCTTACAAAAATTCGGCTGCCTAACGTCACCACTTAAAAATTCTTAAAATTAATTGATGAGAGTAATAGAGGGTCCCTCATCATATTAAAATAAAAATTACATTATGGTGAATATAAAATAACGTCTTCCAACATAAGAACATGGAGCATAAATGAAATGACATAAAAGAGAGCACTTGAAAAGAAAGAGAGAGGTCAGATCCCTTACCTCATGTCCGACTTGACTTGATCGTTCTTTAATACCCTGAATAATAAAATGAAGTTAATTTATAATTGATTAAGAACCTTTTTCATGTTTAATATACCTTTTATATCACTTATTACCATGTTATAATCATTATGTAATCATTTATGTTAATTACATTCATTTTGTTGATATTTGGTACTTGAGTCAAAATGAACACCTTATATTTACAAGTTGTCCATGTGGTAAATAGTTCATTATATACAAAATTATATTAATGATTTGTATATCATATATATCATATATATCTAGTATATTCATGTTTTTATAATAGTAAATAACATTTATTGTTAAGAAATGAAATACACCGTTCATGGAGACGGTAAGCCATACGTACGCATGAACACAAATTTGATTTCTATTTCTTATTTTAATGGAAATAAAACATAATTATACATAGGTATAATATAATTCTAGTATAATAACATATATAATATCATTAACTCCATCCATTATACATCCCACATAAGGCATTAATGAATCAAATCACTTTGAGGGGGCGGTAGTCCGTACTTCCTCAAATGAGATTATCATATTTACCCACAATCGAAAGCATAAAGTTTTTATATAATAGGGAAGTAAAGAAGCATTAAAAAATCATAAACATAACATATATCATATATAAATACAGTTCCATCATAATGGCCACCATGAGAGGTGGTAAGATGTAATTGAACAATCATCGTTTCGTGAGGCGTTAGTTTTCCATCCACAAAAACATTATGTTCTTCATCCATTAGATGCAGGTGTGTGTAAGTGTAGTTAGAATCCTTCTTATAACAATATCCTATTATTTTTAGATATTTTTTTTGTTACAAAAGAAATAAATAAAATGATTTTAGGGGTTGGAGAAGTAAAATAAAAGAAAACAATTTAAGAGAAACTGTTACCTTTAATTTGGGTAACTCCCTTTGGTTTGGACCAAATGACTTCTTGAAGTGCCTTATGCCAAATGTAAGGATTCTAATAGTAGGAGAGGTATGTTGGGAGCTTAATTGGGAAGATTTTGGACAATCCAAATGACTTGAGAGGTGTGAGGAATTGGTTAGAAGTGGTCTTCTTTTATAAGGGGGAGGAAGGGCTCTTTAGGAAAGTGTGGAACTATTATTTTATTATATAATTATATTCGGTTTTTAATGGTCAAAAAATTATTATATTAGAATATAAGATGATTAATGGTCGAAATAAAAAAATCCAATCAGAATTTTACATGTTTTGGATAATATTTTAATCATTATAATCTTATTTTGAAATCATTTATTAATGTGGTAAATACTGCATCATTATTGTGTCATATATAATTTAATTTATTTGATGTCTAAAAATTTTAAAATAACTACCATGATATAGGAAATATTATTAGCTTTCCAAATAATATTTATAGTAAAAAATAGGACTTATATAACACCATATAAAAATTAATTACTAAAATATTTTTGTTTATGTCATTTTGGCCTTTACTTTAAATTAATTAATCTAAATTGTCATTATCACATACAAGTGGATAAAAGGGGTCCCAAAATATACCCAATGATGCCCATGTTAGTTAAGGACTCAACCAATAAGGTTAGGACAAGTTTTATGGTAATTTTTAATTATTACAATATTCTTTTTACCTTGAATTACCTTATTTGCCTTTAACCGCGAAAATAAAAGTCTAACGTTACTAATCATCAAAAATTATTTTCATCTTAATGAACCTCATTTTACATCTTGATAACAACCATGTATGTAGTATTTTTGAAATTTATTTCACAAATGTGGTAAAATTTTATTTAAATGAAATAGTCAGTTTTTTAACTACCACTAATTGGAATCACTATTCATCAAAAATTGAAATTTTTTAGAAAAATACAAAAACTCAGCCTTATAATTATTTGATATTCTGAAATAAAAATTGATGTCTATTTTTCCAAATTAAAAACATAAAATTTGAATTAATTAATTTAAAAATTGATTCCCCTTTTTTAAAACAAATAGCGTGTTTTTAAGAAACAATAGCTTTCAAAAGATTGATACTTGTTTATGTCCAATTTCAAAGTGAAATTACATCCAATGACCAAAATTGGATCAAATGGTAAAAATATATTTTAATTTCACTTTAAAACCAATTAAAAAGACAATCTAACCATATAAATAAATTAGATTAAAAGGCACTTATGAATTAAACCACAATATTTTTCACTATTCATTAAAAATGAACTTTATCAGAGAAATAACAAAAAAAATTACCCAAAGTAAAATTTGATGTCCCCATTCTAAATAAGGATTATATTTGGTCAATTAGAACATATAAAGATTACCAAAACATGATTTAATAAGGGTTATCCATTAAAAGGCGGTAAATCGGCCCTTTAATGTAAATTATGCTTAAAATTAGATTCATTCACATTTTAAGCCTCTAACTTTTATTGGATAAAAGTAAATACATATAACAAACATGTATAATCATATTGTAGTTTGTTTCTTTGATTCCTTCCATTACAATGTCTAGGAGTTAACTACCATTTAAAACAATAATGTTATATTATTAGTGTGCAATGTAAGATTCCAAAGAGACACGGTGTTGCATATCTGGTACGATATCGAACAGATGAACCCCTTTATAGTAAAATTTATATTTAATTCAAAAATATTAATAAATGTGAAATATGTTTTATTCTTCATTTATCTGGGATGTTGTAGACAATCCATGGCCGAATGATAAAAATAGGCTAAGAAAAAAAACCTAAAAGATAGAAACTCGCTAGTTTCATATCATATAACCATTACATTGTATTTAATAATAGGGTTTAAAAAATCCCCCAATTTTCACAAATAGTTAAGTTTCCTTATTATTTATTTAAGACACAACATGAATTCCACTAACATGATGTGTAATCCATCTCCGAGGTTCTCTCACTACCTTCTTATAAGACATTAACTAACTGTATACCGATGTTGTGAACCACCATTACACATCTTCTTAAAAATACACGAAGTGATCTTCCTATAACGTCTCTATTGCACCTATTTCCTCCTCCAAAAACACTCATAACCTCCACCAAACACCTATAATCCCCAAAACTAGCTATGTAATGGTATGAAAGGGCACATTATAATATATAAGATACCAATAAAATGATTCTCTCCCCAAAGAAACTAAAACCAAACCTATAAGGAAAGGGGTCTGACCAACCACCCTATGTGATACCTTTCAAGAATATCATAATAAATATAATTCTACCACTAGAAAAATTGAAAAATCCAAATGGATACAATAAATCCCGCATAACCTCATTAAATGTATCCACAAACTACTTAGTCTCAGAAAACCTCACTCCCACACAATTATATAAACCATCATGTATCCTAGAAAACAACTGTCGCTACCCAAAAAACCACACATACCTGAAAATATGAATATGGGAATTCCATCTTCTATGTAAAGTTATTATCTGATCTAGTTGTAACAAAGTCACCCTCATGTATTTAATGGAATCATTGAATAATTAATCTCGATTAGAAATCAGTTCCTCTACATTCCTTATGTTGTAACTTCATCACACATAATAAATCAAGGATAATAAAATATATAATAAAATATAAGGATTAATATAGAAAATTACAATGAAAAATATAACTCTAGACAACTACGATTACCATGCCTGAATTTGTGTCTCATTCCCATGTACTCTCATCCAGACCACTATTCCTCCACAACAAATGAACCAAGGTAATGGTCAGTCCACACAACACCTTATGTTGGTGATCCTATATATCTACATGCCACTCCAAGAAAATAATGTTATCCTAGATATCACACTCTCACGATTCAATGACATATGATTCATCGTGAAGATACCAATGAATCAGATTTATGTGGAATACATTGTAAATCCTATCCATCCATGGTGAAAACATGAACTCATGCGCCACCTTGTTGACTCACCTAAACAAATATAAATGGAAATAACATAGGATAAATATTACTTATGCTTCCAAACCTATGTTTCCCATGTCGATGGGAAACCATCAATAAGAAACGGTCCCTAAACATAGAAATCAAGGGCCTCCACTTGTGAACATCATTAGACATTTTTCAGAATTATGCTTCTCTCATCCTCTCAAGAACATGGAGAACCTTATCTACTGTGATCAGCACATCATCGGGTCTAAGAACTGGGTCCTCCCCAACCTCTAAATCAAAATAAATAATTAAATAGTTTCCAATACAGCACTTTACACATGTCCAAACCAAAATATGATTAATAGCTATTGCTCTAATAAAAATGGACCCAAATCAGGTGTCATAGACAAGAAACACAAAATTATAATATTCATGCGTACAACATATCCACCAATTCTGGATATTTCACTCTATCTTCCCCTATGTATGAGCATAGAGAGTATTGTTTTCCATAATTGGGTGTCAAAATCATGTTTTAATCGCCACCAATTTTGTGAGGTGAAATTTTCAACCTAATCGTGGACAATGAACTGCAGAACTGCATATAACTGCACTGCCTTATCCACACACCTCTTATCCAAAACATCCACTGTGTCCAACTCCATAATCACTAATAAGATGTATTATTATATCATTATACCAATCATCACCCATATATAATCACAACCTCAATGAGGTCGAGGTATCCTTATGAATCAATCCATCTATATGTTATCCTATTTCAACATGGTAACATCCAAAGGCTCCAAAAACCCACCAAAAAAATGATGATCAACCATTACCTAATATCAATCTAAACACTTTACCATTAACTCTAACCCCCCATTTTATATTCGGCCACCAAAATAACATCCTCAAACCAAGATATAACCTAGACACTCCTAAGTTTACTTCCAAATGTGATATTTGAATTTAATGGACTCCATCATACATCACTACCAAAATAATGACTCTCCTAAAACATCATCCAATTTATACCATCCCTTCAAAGCATCCATATTTCCAACACAATCACACATCTCCCTATCCCCAATGTCACCCCACTAAGACTCCTCCACATGTCACATTAGAGAATACTGGTCCAGAATTTTCAATAAATATCCTCTTCTATCATCCAACCTTTCATATAATTGAATGGGTTCCAATTCCTCCATGTCTCTCCAAGTATCACTAGACTCCAAACAATATATCATCATAAAATCATACTCAAATAATCAGCCCCAAAAAATCTATTTTATGAATGTTTTTGAGATATCAAAATCTTAATCTTGAATAAAATATATCCACATTTACTATTTGAAATTTAGATCACCAAAAAAAATATACATCATGCTATTTTGATCTATGAATACGACAAATCTCTCCTCAATGAGGTAATGTGACCAAACATTTAGAGAAAATATAATTATATCCAACTCTAGGTCTTGGGTGTTATAGTTATGATCATGGGTATGTAACTGCATAGACCCATAAGAGATCACTTCCCTCTAATGTATCATCATTAATTCCATGACCATATGGGATGAATTATGAAACACCTCAAACATTTCACCATACTTTCAAAACTAAATCACTTGGGCCTGGAAATATTCCTTATTAGATAACTAAACCCAACATAGTATTGATCATCCTAAAAAATTACTGATCATTCTTGGTCACTTTTATCAGTTCAACTTCAACTCAGGTGAAATTGGGAAGAAGCCTCCGATAATTTCCTAGAATAAAAAGATAATTGAAAACTTATACTACCTTATTAGGTGATTTCAAATAAATAACTGCAGCTATATTCAATAGTTCTTCTTATACACCATAGGGAGATGCCACATTCTTGTGTAAATTCACATCCCATGTCCAAAATGTAAACTTGGACATCTTTCTATTGTGTTGGTGGAATAAAAGAACCTACATGACTTCTCAGAGAAGATCAGCAAGCTCTTACTCTCACATCATGTAGATAAATATATCATTGATGAATATGATGAATAACTTTTCCAGAAACTCAAGGAACATTGAGTTAATAAAACGCATGAACATTTATAGTGTCTTCGTAACCCCAAATGACTTGAATATAATCTCAAAGTGTCCATACATGCATTTAAAATATTTTTTTTGGATATAGACCTCCTTCACCCTCATCTGGGGATATCTAGATCACAGGTCCATATTAGAAAACCAACTCCCGCCTATTAACTAATATAATATATCTTCCTCCATTGAAAGAGTTAAACTTTTCTTGGCCGTTAGCTGATTCATCCTCTGGTGGTCTATAAACAACATCAAACTACTATCTACCTTCTTAGAGAACGACACTGGATCACCACACGGTGACAGAATGGGCTAGATAAAACCCTTCTACAACAAACAATCTATCTGAACCATAAAATATTAGAAATCAAAATGTT
This sequence comes from Viscum album, assembly GCA_963277665.1. Lineage (NCBI taxonomy): Eukaryota > Viridiplantae > Streptophyta > Magnoliopsida > Santalales > Viscaceae > Viscum > Viscum album. The sequence continues at coordinate 1,425,237,682 of OY728119.1, read as the reverse complement.
TCATCCTATAAAGGGCAATATTAATCGAAGAAGCACCAAGAAGAAAATCAATCATGAAATCAACATCACAATGGCTGGTTAGAATCACAACCTCAAAAAGAAAAACATATTGAAAATCCCTAAGAATAACGGGGACCTCTATTATCCCTGTATCATCTTATTCAACCAAAAACATATCAAACAATGAATTAAGGGGCTATAAAATAAAACATCCAACATGGAAGACCCAGTCGTCAATGAAAACCACACCCTTCCCATCCACATCCAAGAACACAAATGTCCAACAAAAGCAGCCAATAACATTTCACATGGAATAAAACAAAACGATTACTGGAAAAAAATTAATGGATTTATATGCAGTAACAAAGGAACATCGTTGGATTGATGATGCCCTTTCATTAGTCTACACAACTGGAACATGTCAAATAAGATGGTATGACCTATGACTAGAGGTTTCATCACCGAGGGAAAGATATGCCTCTCTATATCTTTTCTCATATCATTTAATAGAGTGTGTGAATCAAAGGATTTTAAATATATTTAATCACAAAAGTCACAAAAAAGGGTAATAAATAAACTAATTTTACATCTAATGATCAACTCCCCTATATATGTGCTACCTATAATACATGAAACTGGCCAATCCCAACTCCTCTACCTCTATGCTGATAATAAACTCCATGAACATGATTTTATTGAGTTCCTGAAACATTAAAAACATCATAATATCTGACTTTGCCTGCTCTATCTCCCCTTAGTGGAGTATAAGCCTGCTACACTTTATACAAAAATGATCTCACTAGAAACTGCTGCAAAGGCTAGCCCCGAACTTATACACATCCCCCACACTAAGTTCAATGAACCACTTGGAACTGGTTCTTGTGATGGCCATGAACCCCACACAAAAACACATTCTCCATACATCTCTACCAAAATCATGGAAACCCCTTTCCCTGGATAGGTAGAAGGGAGAATGATGAGGTTAAATACCCACTAGAAAAAACCTCAAATGTCATCGATACTATGATACACACTCATAAAACATCTTTTTGAGGAACCATTATGATTCCCATTTCATGGAAAACCTCCTCATAATTGCAAAATCTTTATCACCTCCATTTTATTTTGAACATCTAGGTACATTAGTAACATAAATTAAGTGATTTCATACTACATAGATGGATGTATTCCTCCTAAAGAAATATTGAATGAGGAAACTCATCTATTATAAGATATGTGGAAAAAACAAATAAGGTTTTTGAATTTGATTTCAAACTACGAATCTGACACGCTCCCATCTTGAAGATAAATATGCACATTCCTCTGCATTTCCTTCATGTCTGATGAAATGATCTCTTCCCAGAACACCTTATGAATGTTCACCCATGAATAGAAACATCCTTTCACTCTCTTATATATATAACCCAACACTAACATGAAAATACACACATATAACTAATTTATAAGGGGTTCTAGTACTCCACTGCAGCCTAGAACAATCTAAAAGTTATCTCAGGTACCTCCATCTTGATCTCTATCTCCACATATGAAACACATACCTCTTACATCCCAAAAGACTTTCAATAGAACATAAAAAAAATACTCTACAACTTTTCATCCTCATCAACCAGATCAACCTTATGGTGATCAACCAGTTCATCCTACTAAACATCATATTCAGGATATACACATAGAAGATGAATGAGAACCATAGATAAAAAAAGAAAACCACAATTTCATTAGCACGGTTTTATGGATTTTTTTAGATTAATTTTCATTAACTTTACTAATTTTATCCTTCCCAAAACTTCCCAACTCAAACAATAACACAATTCATCGTGATCCTTGTACCTGTACTATGTCTAATCCCTGAAAATAGTTCCACCTCACTTGTTCATTTGATAACCTCAGAGTCCGTGCACTAGATAACATGGTCCCTTAAATATAGGGTCCAAGATGGCCCCCCAATTCTATGTCACACACCATTGTAAACTAGCATTGTTTCCAAACCAATGCTAGAAATCATCCCATTACCAAAATCCAAATTCCATCATACCTCTCAACCTTCGCCTATGATATCAATTTTATATGTACCCCTCCCTCTAAATATATCTCAATGATAGTAAAGTGTTAATGACCCCTAGTCTCACCTCCTTTTGGCCCCAGGTTTTCGACTAGTGTCTAGGGCATAAAAATATCATGAAATGAAAGGAATTACCCTCTATTACAATATAACATCAAAATATAAGATGAATCATATAGAAAAACACCATAAAATTATATTAAAAAGAATAGAAGACCATCCCACATGTGTGTATAAATAAAACTAATATGGGTAAAATTCTCTACATTAAATACTAAAAATATAAGATAATGATGCATAGAATCTATCTGAATATCCATTCTAATAATGTCCAACACAATCCACATCATCCTCAATGAAAAATAAAAATAGTTATATATATATATATGGTTATCATATAGGTATACTAAGTAGAAAACCCAAATTCTCTCATGCATGTGTGATAGAAGAGTACTAATACACACATGAGGAAAAGGAAAATCCAACAATACTAGAACATGTCTAATATGCATCCCACATTCACCATGGATTTCTCTACAAATAAATCAAAATATGTATGATAAAATAATAAAAAGAATATCGATAATGGTTACCCCATAATGATGTCCCACTAATATTATCCTCTCACACCCCAATGTCATATGTTTTGGCACTCCCATAAATTTTTAGTAACATATACCACCTCCAAACTGCATGGTTACATTACCACATTCCCTAAAACACATGGTCTACCACCCCACAACACGATAACATCATATAATACCCAAAAATGCATGTTTTATCACATCACAACCATAAATATAGTAGTAGTGTATCATGAGCATGAAGGACATAAACCTTATTACTTTATATTACCATACATGAACCCCACGATAAACCTCCACACACCATGATCATATCAATTCTATCCCAAAAACACTAGGGCATCCCCACATAGGACAATGATAATATCTCTCCAAAAAACACCTGGGCCACCACCCCCTAGAATAGTCATATCACATGTCACTCAAAAACACCTCGCCCGTCACCTATTGCACTAACACACATATATCCATCACAGTTGTGAATATTTACTCAACTATAAGAGTTTTTGAGAAATATCAGGTAGTCATCCACTGATACTCATTACTGGGATATTGGAAAAAGACCTCCCATGTGATTATATAGGTTTCAGAACATTGTTCTTGGCATGGGGGGGGGGGGGGGGGTTCACATAGAAATCACAGCAAAAATTAAAAGTATATAAATATAGCCACACACAAGACCAACCTATGGGTTCCCAACCAAATTCATACCTACTCAGAACATCATCATTTTTACTACCACCAATAAATGGATAACAACACATAGACCAAAATCAAAATCACACCAGCAACCAATTCCATTATCTTAGTCATTGTTTTCATTACTAAGATTCAACAACATTTGTTCACAAAAACCATCATCTATTTGGTCATTAATCATTTACATCTCAATAAACAAACTACTTGAATACATTTTGAACATTATTAACCTAATATTCCACCACTAAATGGTGATCTAGAACAACATATCCTCACATCAACAGAAAATCATTAATCCCGTTGAATAGTCTCCTCAGCACCCCACAAGAACTATTAAACAAACCAACACCTCATCACCCAAAAACATTATCAAAATAAACAACCACCTTACTTCCCAAAAAATAACACACACATATTACCCATCATCCCAACATTGTACCATTAACACACTTCATCACCCACTAGCAAAACTACACATCACAAAAAAACCAATTTAAAAATATAAAAAAGGTTCTTTGATCACATTTAAATTTATTATAGTGGTGTTATCACACAAGTTATAATCTAGGAGAACCAGTTTAATTAAAAAAATATAACTGGTTATAAAATTTCAATTTTAGGATGATATACCCGAAATCAAAAAATACACAATGGTCATAACACATATCATCTAGGGGATTGAATCCCACCACTATCACAATTTTTACTAGGGAATCAATCCTATACAATCCATCATATCAAAATAATATCAAAGATATAAAAACATTTGAATCATACCGCTATCCACTTCAATTTCCACAAGCCAATTATTTTTCATTGATTAAGCTTGTACAACCATATCTCAATGATAAACATGAGTAAAACCTTTCCTAATGATACAAAATTAATATATATGAGGGATTCTCTACATCAAGGAATGTTTTCCACCTCATTGTTCCATACATGTCAAAAAATAAATTCCAGCAAACCACAAGAACACCACAAGAAAGCATGTATCAACCTACATTGCACCCAAAGTTCATCAAATCGTAACCCAACTAACATGCCAACCCATAACAGCACCACTATAGAGTATCCTCATAAAAATAATGGAATAAAATGGGGGGATAAAATGTGGAAGTCTCCACTAAACAAAAAAAACTACCAGAACTAATGGATCAAACAAGGGATAAGAGGGCCTCAAGCACTACTCAGGGAACCTAAGGATCATCTAGAGTGAGAGGTCGAGAAATATCATCTAAATGAGAAATAATGACCAACAAAATTCCTCAAAATATTGAAACCGTATGGTTTCAATCATATAAGAATTACATAGCTTTCAATGCATGGGTTTCATAAAATATACAGCTTTCACAAAAAATATAGTTTTCTAGGAATTAAATAGTACATGTCGTGAATTCCACATACATGATGCGTAATAAATCTAATGGTTTATGACTTTACATGTTTACAAGATATGAACTATTAGTCCACCCAAGATGTGAGCCACCATTACACTATTTGTAAAAAATACAGAATGTGAATTTCCAAAAACATCTCTTTTGTAGCTCCATCCTCCACCAAAGACACTTGATACCACCCCCAAATACCCAAACACCCATAAATATCAATGTAACTATCCATTAAGGCAAGAGACGTTACAAAAACATACAAATTACCCTTCTTTAATAATTTAAAACCTTTACATTTTAAATTTTAGACATCTAAAACATTACTTGATAACCCTTTCAAAATACACACCAAAACATAAAATTTCAATCCAACTCATAATTAAAGTAATTTTAAAAGCAAAAAATCGTTTCATTAAAAAAATTCACAGTTTCTCAACCTTAAAATCCCTTTTTAACTTCCATTTCAAATTATAATACCATAATTTTCCTTTCCAAAAGGAATGGATTATTTAAATATATTATTAAAACAAAATCAAATTTCAAAAATATACCATCAAAATATTTCATACTATATCTAAAAATCATCCATATACATCTCAAGAAATTTAGTTTAAAAAGGATATCAACACAAAAAATTCATGGGAGGCTTGTTTCTATGCACAATATTTTACAAATGGATGGGCTTACTATGCACAAACTATGCAAAATGACACCTGATAGAAGCATAACTATTCTTATGATCTCTGCCTGGTTATCTACACCATATAGGGTAATAGTTTTCCCCATGACTATCCACTTCCATTCACATAGAAAATGTTAAAAGAAAACAATTAACCCATAAAACGTTGATATAATCCAAACTACCATCATCCCAAATACAAATACACCAATAATGAATAAATAAATCCTAAAATTCAAAATATACAACCTGAAAACACCTAGAATATTAAGGATCAGGATGAGTAATAGATCTTGAAAATCCTCAAATCCTTATATATTGAGTTTTTAGAGTCCTAAATATAATCTAAAAAACATCCAAAATAATATAGGGTTCTCTAAGAACCATGGTTGTTGAAAATTTAGGGAAATGATACACATTTATCATGAACTATCCTCAACCAACCCATGAACCCATCACCCGGCCCATCCCATAACGTCCCCAAGGGTGTTTCCAATCTAAATGGGATTGAAACCAATATCATGGCTTTAAATATATTAAAATAAGAATGATTTCTCCCAATAATAATAAATAACATTGGTCTTCCACTTTGATGTATAACATGACCATTTCATATGATAGATTTGATGTCCAAAAAAATAGAAAAATATAAATATAAATAGTCATCTAACTTAGAATAAAATAAATATATAGATAAATATAAAATAAAACTCTAGTAAAATAGATATAAAATCAATATTATAGAAGGTCCTCATGGATTATACCACCGATAAGAAAAACTATTCTCCACAACTACCTCGCATGATCTATAAGGGATATCTTGATGAAATTGAATCCATAAAACTAGGTAACTCATGGAACAGTCATGAAATATAGTAGAACCTATAAAACAAACTCCTGTCTACCGATGATAAAAGGTATAAGTAAGTTGTCAACATATAATAGTTGAGAAATAAATCACTAAATTTTTCTTGATTTTTCTTTTCAAAAAAATACTATAAGTATTATTTTAAAATATAGATATTAAAAAAAATTAATATTATAAGAAACAAAAAACGAATACATTAAAACCAAATCATATTTAAAAGTACAAACATTTTTTCAAAATGCAATTGGGAAACATTCATTAAATATTCATTTTTTAAAACAAACTATTAAATATTATTTTTGAAGAACATTAAAACCATAGCAAGGGATATGATGAAAACCACTAAATAGTCGTCAATCAAAAATTGAAATAATTTTTTTTATTTTTTAATATAATATAAGAATTTTTCAAATATAACATGCCCTAAAAGAACCATAACATGGTAAATTAGTAATGTAACCAAAAATATTTAGTTGGAAATATATAATGATAGATAATCAAGGGTGACTCCAAAAAATCATGTGAAGATACCCTTAATATTTGTAGGATGGAACTATCTTCATGATTGTTGATGCATTCCAAATATAGTAACCAAATGACTACCCTTAATCATCTTCACAAATGAGAATCCCATATGGATTTTTCATACCATAGTGGATCTAATATATCTTTTTGAGGCTAGGTAGTAACTATACGTAATTAATCACTATGAATGCTAAGATCCTTATGAATAATATCAGCTTGAGGCGGGATATCATTGACCATATTTCAACCATAATCAACTCCTCAGAATCACATAACCTTGTCCCACACCTATACACTTTCCTATATAGATACCCTCTAAATCCAAACTATTATAATCACAAAAAAAACATGGAGCTTCTAATGGGGTGAAACTCATTTGAGAAAAATTACAATGGATCCCACCTGGCCTAATATTTGATAACTAGTTATGGATTTTTTAAATCACATTAGAAATAATTTATAATTAAATTCCATTTGGAATCACTATTTTATGGTTTAAAGTGGACCTGTTATTCATGATTTTAGAAATACAAAATTAAAATATCTTTTGGAAATCATTTTGAATGATGTGAGACAATCGGGAAACACAATATTAAATAAATTCATCCCTTGAAATCACATATAAAACATCGGACACACACACACACACACACAGATATATATATGTATAACATAAAATTATATTACATATATTTTTATTCCAATTTGAATATATACATCCAAAATAAAAGGATGCAATGAGAAAAACGATAATGAAACTCAATTCATGTAATTTATTAAAATAAATGGATAAAATAAGGAAAAAAATCTAATCTCATATGAAATAGTAAGAATGTTTAAAAATACATCATACCATTAATACAATCACATAAAAGCATGTAAAAAATAAAATAATGGTTTAATCAATATAAATCCTTATAAACATTCTTTTTTTAAAAGTTTAAAAAAAAATTATTTCGTATATCCATTAAACCCCTTGATAAATTATATATTCATTAAAGATTAATTTATATTTACGTTTAAAATATGTTTGAATCACAGATTTTGGGAATAACATATTTATAAATATCATGAGAGATTTGTATGTTAAGAAAAATAATGTCGTTGTACCATCGACCTCAAATAAAATACACATGTGATGAAAAATTGAATATTGGAAGAATTAGAAACAAAACAAAAATCCCAAAACCTATACTGACAAGAATCACAAAGTTTTTGGTCTAACCCTCACCATAATTTTTTCAATGATGGAACCAAGATAAGCGGTGCAATGAAAAGTAATAAAGAAGTAATAAAATAGGAAGAATATATATTAACATAAGGAAACAACCAATAACATGAATATAAAATCCCACCAAAGAATTAGGGTGATAAATGGGGTATCATCCTAGGACCCCTTAGTGAGTTAAATTCTATTATGGAGATGGGGAGAGTGTTTATGGTTTTATTTTATAGGTATAGTTTATGTATTTCATGTTTTATAAAAATATTCAATGTCACATATTATGTTCTCATAGTTTAACAAACTATACAATAAGCTTCTACACCTTAGTAGACACATCATGATTCCCATTGGGGTTAGTCAATGATTTTGGAAAACCATCCATCAATCCTGAATAATATAACTATTAAAAAATGTAGTCTGCCATCTTGTTTTCGTATAGTTATTACTAAATTTACTCCAACTGTGAATCGATTTTGTGACTTAAATGATTACTAATTTTTAAAATAACAAGTCCTTAGATAACTAAAAAATAATGAATAAAGAAAAATGAAATAAAATTGAATAAAATTTTATAAAATAAAGTCTCAATCAGTTCTATTTTGAAATTACTTTTCAAAACACCAATCCTTATCTCAATGTTGTTTCATAATACCATCTATGTGGTATGATCTCATGAAACTATGTTTGTAGACTGAAATCAATAATTAATGGGGTCTTCATCATTTTGTAAACTCTAATTATATAGTAAAATATGTAATACATAAATATATATTCTTTAAAACATAATCTTTTATATCTTGGTATTAATATAATTTAATAATCACAGTCTGACCATACACATTGAAGTGTGGAATTATATCCCTTACCAAAATAAACATCTATCCCTATATAAATGATTCCTTGTTTTTTCATACCTTTTTGTATGACATAAACACATACAATAAAACATATTTACCTTATAACGACATCCAACCAATCCAGATCGGTGCATAATTATTCAGGTACGCTACAACTCCACTACGCTACTAGTCTTGTCATGAAAACTACATTTACATTGTCATAACTCCACGTAATCACCACAGTTTAATTAGTACTTATACTCCTCATTTTCTATACTCATCCTCATGTTAAAATTCAATATATTTCAAATTGTATAAAATGTCACTACTTATGGATTCTCTTTATATAAACGAATCATCATATTCATTCACATATCACCATATATCCAATGCCTACTCATATAACAACTACTCTATGTTTGAAAAATCCCCTTTATCTCTAGGATTACATCATATCACCTCTATGTTATTTTCCCAATATTAATTTTTTTCCACTCATCACCATGATTGATACAGTTTATTTCCAATAAATCCAATAATAAACATCATTATTGCAACACATTAAACTAAAAAACTAGTCTAAGATGGGGGGTCAACCATCCATTAAGGGTGCAGGTATAGTTTAACATGTTCTTGCGGTGTGTGTGTGTTGTATAATATTTTACATATCCTTATTACTTTACACATATTATTATTATCTTGATAATTTTATTAAACATAAATATTACATATTTTTAACTTATTATTTAATTTGACTATGGATTAGCTGAATTCACTTATTTCTACTCGTAGATAACAATTGTGATAATTTTATGGACAATGATTTAAATTTTATAGAATATTTTTTAATTTTACATTATCAGATATCATATATGATGAACAATAAATGAGAATGTTTTTTAAAAGATCCTATTTTACTCATTTTTTATATTAGATCATAATGTTTTCATTTATCAGACTATTTGAATCATGAATGTCTATGAAATTACTACACGGTTTTTTGGACATAAGTAAACGTATTGGATGTTAAAATAATTTTATTAATGTTACAGTACATGATAAACTTATTACTGAACCAATATAATTTTTCTAATAATAATGACTTGTAATGATGATTGGTTCGACATGATGATAGGGTTTATGGATTTCATACATGATGGTGAGTATAGACCACCTTAGAAGATGTTTTGGGTTGATAAATAACCATGAAATAATTTAAATGATGAATGAAATTTATATAAATAATTAAATTAGAAATATTTTTTTCTCCTCATATAGAAAAATGATTATTTTATAGATATACTAAAAACTTGATACAGTGAGTAGTTTTTCCTGAATGTATTGATGAAACCGAATTTATATATGATTTGATTAATACAGTCTATATATATAAAATTTGTTCATTTATCTAACAAAAAATGTTGTAATATTCTTATCTCTTTATTTTATATCTATAAAAGGTAAGTGTGCTCAAATATTAATTTCTATCAAGGTGAAGAAAAAAATCAATGTTTCACTACATAACCATAATATGATGACTGGTTTGTTAATAAAAATTGATTGATATGTCATGGAATATATTAATATCTATTAAGGTTGTTATGGATATTCAAATTCTCTGATATTTACATTGTGATGATGGTATGGACTACTAATAACGATAATGCATCTATAGATTTCTATAGAGGTTTTTGCACTGGTAATGTGTATGGAAGTCATGTGAATCAAGTGACCTGTGTATTTACATTAAATCTTACTACTAATAATACCTTTATTTGATGATAACTATGAATAGTTAGGTAAGAAATAATTATTTTATTATCTCTATTATGAATATTGTTTTATGTCAGTTTCTACTTGATATATTTTTCATGTAATTTCAATGATGAGAATACCATTTTCTATATAGTCATAAGATGATATAATTTTTATTATATATGACCAAATATTTAGGTTAGTCAGTGGACCAATAAAATATAGATATATCATAATCTCTCTGAAACCAATTACTATTATAAATTGGTTATTAGTTGGATACATATTGGTTATGTATATATTTTCTCTAGCATGAATATAGATTTAGAATGATTTGATAAATGTGTGGGTAATTGGATGTTTTTGAATAAATATATGAATTCCCATAGGCAGGGGTAGGTATATAGCAACTTTTCAATATTTTAATTTAATTTATTATATTAAACATATATTATTATTTTGTTAGTGATTATAGTGTTTGTATTGGGGATAAAATAATTTAATAAATTAGGTTTTAAAACTATTATATGTGGACTTATATATATTTAATAAACATTTTCCATTTATCTTATGTATTTTTTGGAAAATACAAGTTCACAAAGGTATATTGACCTTGTTTACCCATGGGTTGTTTGGTCGGAGAGGGTGAAACTATGTCTTATTATTTTGTGTCTATGAATATTATTCATGAACAATATTCAATTATCCATTCATCCTTAGGGTATTATATAGTGAGTATGTTGATATACTCATGATATTATTATGTAGATTCTGGAAGTATTATGTTGATGGGATTTTAGAAAAGATTCTATCTTAGTTAATGAGGTGGATAGATGAAGCTTTGTTTTTGTGGTATTTTTTAATAGACCCCTCTGGGATATTATTTATTGGGATTTTATTATATTATTGTGATTTTTGCAGAAGTATTTCAACTATTTTATTTATATTTTATTTTATTCACATTGTATGATACTGATGTATTATAATTTTTTTTATGATATAAGTTGATCATGGATTAATTATTTCTTATATTTTTTTAGTTATAATTTTTTCATCCTTCTATATTATTTATTATAGTTTAATTACTATAATTATATGACTAAGACATTAATATTTAGTCACTATCTAGTGGATTATTAGATGTTTTATTTTTCACATTCTATCTTCATTATATCTCAAGATGAGTGAATAAAAATCTCCAATAAGTGAAATCCCTATTATATCCTCTACTAGGCTATGGGTAAATGACTGGTGTTGAGGTATCCACATAATGAAATGAGAGACATAAAAACTACATACACCGATTCAACTTCTAACATGAACCTAAATATTTAATAAAAAAATTGAAATAAATAAATAATGAAATATATACATACACATATATTATAGAATTAAGAAATTCATCTTATAGAGAATCAAATATCATGTATAATTATACAGATCTTGTGAGACAGTAGTGGTATATTGAAAATTGAAAAGGGAGAATTCAATGTAATCAACTCTATAATGAATATAAAATGTATTAAACCAATAATCTATTAAATCTAAAATATTAAAAAAATCATCAGTAGCACCTTATCATCTATATGAACAGAAGTCTAAATAATATATAGTGAAAATGAAGGGGTCAGTTTTGAAAATCAATGTGGTTTATACAAAAAATGTTTTTACCATCACATGAATCTAATCCACACATTAGGTAATAACTATTTATATAACAAGGACCATGTACCAAATAAAGAAACCAAAAAAGAAAAGATATTTCGCATAGGTAAATCTATATATGAGTCCCCAAATTAATTCTTATAGTTTATCATGGCCCTTGGGTGTGTGTGTGTTATATAATATAGTACATATCCTCATTAAGTTACACATATAATTATTATCTTAATAATTTATTTAAATATATAAATTACATATTTTTAACTTATTGTTTGAATTTGACAATTGATTAGGTGAATTCACTTATCTTTACTCATAGATAACAATTATGATAATTTCATGGACAATGATGTCAATTTTATAGAATATTTTGTCATTTTATATTATTAGATATCATATATGATGAAAAACCAATGAGAATGTTTTTAAAAGTTCCTATTTTACTCATTTTAAATATTAGATCATAATGTCTTCCTTTATCATACTATTTGATTCATGAATTTTTATGAAATTACTACACGATTTTTTGAAAATAATTTAATGTGTTTGAAGTTCAAATAATTTTATGATAGTTACATTACATGATGAACTTATTATTGACCCAATATAATTTTTTTAATAATACTGACTTGTAATGATGAGTGGTTCGGCATGATGATAGGGTTTATGGATTTCATACATGATGGTGAGTAGAGACCACCTTGTAAGATGTTTGGGTTGATAAATAACATTAAAATAATTTTAATGAAGAATATAATTTATATGAATAATTAAATTAGAAATATTTGTATTCCCCACATCTAGAAAAATGATTATTTGTATGGATATACTAAAAACTTGATATAGTGAGTAGTTTTTTTTGAATGTATTAATGGAACCCATTTTCTATATGATTTGATTAATATAGTCTGTATACATAAAATGTTTTCATTTATCTAACAAGGAATGTTGTAATATTCTTATCTCCTTATTTTATATCCATAAACTGAATTTGTTCTCAAATTCTAGTTTCAATCAGGGTGAGGAAAAAATCAAAGTTTCACTACATAACCATAATAGGATGATTGGTTTGTTATTAAAACATGATTTATATGTCATGGAATATATTAATATCTATTAAGGTTGTTATGGAGATTCACATTGTTTTACATTTACATTGTGATGATGGTATGGATTACTAATAACGATAATGCATCTATAGATTTTTATAGAGGTGTTTGAACTGGTTATGTGTATGGAAGCCATGTGAATCAGGATACCTTTGTATTTACATGAAATATTACTACTAAGACTACCATTATATGATGATAAATATCAATAGTTAGGTAAGGAATAATTATTTTATTATCTCTATTATGAATATTATTTTATGTCAGTTACTACTTGTTATAATCTTCATGTAATTTCAATGATGAAAATACCATTTTCTATACAATCATAAGAAGAGGGAATTTTAATTGTATATGATCAAATATTTAGGTTAGTGAGTGGACCAATCAAATTGAGAAATATCATACCCTCTTTGAAACGTTTTACTAATAGAAATTGTTTATTAATTGGATACATATTGTCTATGTATAGATTATCTCTGGCATGAATATAGATTTAGAATGATTTGAAAAATGTGTGGGTAATTGGATGTTTTTAATAAAGATATGAATTCCCATAGACATGGGTAGGTATATAGTGGATTTTCAATATTTTGATGTATTTTATTATATTAAACATATATTATTATTTGGTTAGGGATTATTGTGGTTATATTGGGGATAAAATACTTTAATAAATTAGGTTTTAAAACTATTATATGTGGACTAATATATATTTAATAAACTTTTTCAATTTATCTTATGTATTTTTAGGACAAAACAAGTTCATAGAGGTATATTAACCATGTTTACCCATGGGTTGTTTGGTTAGAGAGGGTGAAACTACGTTTTATGATTTCGTTTCTATGAACATTATTCTTGAACAATATTCAATTATCCATTCATCCTTAGGGGATTATATAGTGAGTATGTTGTTATAATCATGATATTTTTATGTAGATTCTTGAAGTATTATGTTGACAGGATTTTAGAAAATATTCTATATTAGTGAATGAGGTGGATAGATGAAGCTTAGTTTTTGTGGTATTTTTTAATAGACCACTCAGGTATATTAGTTATTGGTATTTTATTATATTATTATGATTTTTGCAGAATTGTTTCAACTATTTTAGTTATATTTGTTTTTATTCACATTATATGACACTGATGTATTTTAAATTTTTTATGATATAACCTGATCATGGGTTAATTATTTCTTATGTTTTTTTAGTTATCATTTATTCATCCGTATAAATTATTTATTATAGGTTAATTACTATAATTGTATGAATCAAACCCTAATATTTAGTCACTATCTAGTGGATTATTTGAGGTGGTATTTGTCACATCCTCTCTTCTTTAGATCTCAGGATGAGTGAATAAAAATATCCAAGAAGTGAAATCCCTATTATATCCTCTACTAGGCTATGGGTAAATGACTAGTGCTGAGGTATCCACACATTGAAATGGGAGGCATAACAACTACATACAACCATTCACCTACTTACATGAATTTAAATATTTAATAAAATAAATGAAATCAATAAATAATTAAATATATACATACACATATATTGTAACATTAATAAATTCATATTATAGAGAATCAAATACCATGTATAATTATACGGATCATGTGAGACAATAGTGGTATATTGAAAATTGAAATGGGGGAATTCAATGTAATCAACTTTATAATCACTATACAATGTATACCACAAATAATCTAGTAAATATATAATATTAAATAAAATCATTAGTAGCACATTCTCATATATATGAATAGAAGACATGAAAATAAAAAGTGAAAATTAAGGGGTGTGTTTTGAAAATAAATGTGGTTTACACAAAAAAATGATATTACCATAACATGAATCTAATCCACGCAATAGATAATAACTGTTTACATATCAGGGACCATGTACCAACTAACCAAACCAAAAAATACAAGACATTTCACATAGGTAAATCTATATATGAGTCACCAAATTAATTCTTATAGAAATAACGTTGATTAAGAAGTTAATTATCTTTGTCTCAGAATACTCCTGTTAGTCTTCCAACTATTGTGGTGGGAGGGCCGCCCCCACTCGATGGAAATGTGCACTAATCAGGGAGTACTAACCATGTGTGTGGAAGAACCACTCATTACTAAAGGTTTAAATTTATTATAGATATATAGACCCATATATAGAGTACCCAAACATTTTAATAAAATTAATGATCATTGATGTATCCAACAATATCCCCACTTGATCCATCTCCCCAAATTTCACCCGAGTCAAGGTAGAATCCTACTAATTTATATGTGTTGACCCTGAATCCCCAATTACCAAAAATATATTATTAGGGTCTACAAAATACCATTGTGTTTTATTTTAAAGTTATACAAAAAACTTCTATCATGTCAACCACTTACTAAAATTATGGCATAAAGTACCCGTAAGTCAGACATTTCACTCATATAGATAATAAAAAAAGGCAGTTGAAATATAAAATGATAAACAAGATCATTTTATTTATTATAAATCGATTTGAAACTAGGTTAAAATACTAAAAACTAAAACACAATATATGAAAATGTATAAAACCCAAAATTAAGTCCTATAATGTGATAGAATAACAATCTTGAACATGGTGATCCACTAAATCCTCTGAGCCTCCATAAAAAAATCTATGGTTCATCCCTCCAATGGAAGTCATAGTTTTATATAGATCGCATTATATTCCTATATAACACCTCTATATATATATGACACACATTTAACTATTTCATGATGAATTAAATCTATTCATCCACTATAGTGGGAATATTGTTGCTGAGTAATAGACACAGTACTGTTTCATCACGATCCCCCATCAACCCCATGTATAGAAAAACTAATTATTATTCATTGAGATTTATAAAATAAATGATATATCCTAGTGATTTTATAAATCCAATATCAAAATTATAATTTTTAAACAATACTAATTTTCATATAAACCAATATACGAAGTGAAATCCACACTATCCCCAACCACGCTTGGTAATTAAAATTCTCCAAAAAAACATGAGAGAAAACATGGTTGACCATTATAAAACAATTATTGGGGTAACTCATACTCAGGTGTTTTATAGTACCCAACTAATGTCTTGTAACACCCTAGTATTTCATAGTATGTTATCTCTTTAATGTAATTCAACAACGTGCGCTACACACAACACTGAGTTCGAGCGTACCACGACATACCAAACTATCCGTTCGAAAAGATGTTCTGAATAGTATTAACTGAACATTTAATTTTATATACTCCATATAATTTTGAAAACAATATTATGATTTTAAAAATAATATAAGATCAAATTAAATTTTTCAGATAAAATATGTATTTTTCAAAAAATAAAATTTTACTACCTTTTAAAGGTGAAACATTTTTATATCAAATATTTGACACTTTTATATATTCAATTTGACAAAATAAACTTATTTATTTGAATAAGGACATAAAAATTTAGTTTAGATAATTTTTTTTTTTATGATAACTTTCATATTTTGATTAATATAGAACAATACTAAATTTTATTTGAAAACTACTTTTTTAGTCAAAATAATTTATATTTTAAAAAAATAAATTTGAATGGTTTTTATGTATAATTAGATTAAATTTTTATCATTTAATCCAACATTTTCCATTGGAAGTAATCTCACATATAAATTGGACATACACACACATCATTATTTTGATAGTTTTTACTTCTCAAAAACCCACTTTATAATTTTAATAACAGGGATTTATTTTAAATTAATTAATTAAATGCCTATGTTTTTAATTTAACAAAATAGACATAATGTTTGAATTTGGAATATCAAAATTACCTTTGGGTGAATTTTTGGTATTTTTATGAAAACATTCAATTTTCGATGAATAGTGAAAACACTACATTGTAAATAAAAACTGATTTATTCATTTAAATAATTATTTTTAAATATAAATTCATATTAATGTTGATATATATAAATTATACATATTTTAGTCCACTTTAATTCATTAGGTAAATTTTATAATAATATTAGACATAAAAGTGTATTGCTGTTTTTAAAGTCTTTTACCTACCTTTTGGGCACATTTGCTAATTTGCGTAAAACGTAATTTTACAGCTTTTGTGAATTGAATCACAAAACATATGAGAGACATGATTGAAATCAGTAAATAAAATGTGGATCAATAATATGAAAATAATTTTTGGGGAATAGTATCTTTTGAATTTTATGTTCCACGATTTAATGTTAATAAGGTAATTAAAGGTAAAAATGATATTATAATTACCCTAAAACATGTCATAATTCTATTGGATAGGTGTTTTTAGAAAAAAATATACCTTATTAATAAAATATTATCCTTTTTTATTCATTTGGATTATATTATGAAATTTATTATTTTTTAATTTAATGGAGAGTTAAAAGTGAAAAATTCAAGTTTTAATAACTAAAACATTTTTAATATAGGGTTATACGTAAGATAATTTCAACTATTAATGTTAATTATAAAGATAAAAATACTTCCAAAATCTTAGTATTTTATTTATAATTATTAGTAATTGAGTAATTAAATTTATTTATGACACATTGATGATTGAGTAATTACCTTATTAATGAAAGATTGAAACAATTTATATAATAAATATAAAAATAAATATAAATTGAGACTTTTGAAAAATTAAAAGCATTTTATAGGTTACTATGACATGTTAGGGATACATTAATGCATTTGTTTCTATGTAATCATTTTTCTATGACTTTTATAAAAACCAAATACTAAATAGTATCAAAATTGACATAAATGAGTTTTTTTTTAAAAAAATATTATATTATTAAATAATATAACATTCATAAAAATATAAGGGTCAAAAAAAGAACTTATATAATTATTAATATTTCATCAATTAACCTCTTGAGTTTATATTATAATTTTATTAATTTTATAAACAATTTAATATAAAAATACAAGAAGACATGGTAAAAGATAAACTTTTTATCTAAGAGTTAAATCTAAAAGATAAGGTTAATATGGTGATATAAACCTGTCTAAAACATATTAGTTGAGAGTATTTATACCCATAACCAAATTAACCTCTAACTAAATCCACATTGAGACATTAGAAAAATGAAAATAATTCTATAATAAAATAATATTTTAAGCTTTTCCTAAAGTGCCCCTCACCTCTTTTATAAAAGGGTACTTCCACTTCTCTTAATTTAACACCTCCAAATCCATTTGGCTTGGAGAAAATAGACCCAAATATTCTAAAAAATACCATAGATTAAACCTATAGTTCTTACTCTGATAATAATGCCAAACTAAGGAGCCCTTCTGATCAAATCAATAGGAAGCACCTGAAGAAGAGGTAATAATTTCATCACCTCTTTCAATGTTCATTTTTTCTTACACATCATCTTTATTTATTGTTTACATACCTAAATAATAACTCTAATAAATTATAATTACTATGATGTTATTATAAATATAGTACAATCATATTCATTATTCCATCCATCCTAGGAATCACTAATTCACCACACGTGCGTATGTACGGCTTATTGTCTCCACATCGGGGTGTAGTTTTCTATTAAACACTTCATTATTTGGATGGGTATAATATTGAGTATAATTGATGAAAATAAATATTATAACATGTTACTGATTCTGTATATGTGATATTCAATCCAATTACAAACTATTTCCCCATCAATAGAATGATATTTTCACTCATGCGTATGTAAAGATTACCGTTCCCACAAACAAAATGAGATTCATTTTCTATCATAAAAATTAAAGAATAATTTAATTTTTATGATTAAAAGTAATGTTTAAGAACCTAATCTCATTCTGGGTATGAATAATATACATCCTATCATTAAAAAACATTACACATGAAAAAAACATAGAAATTAAAATGAATAAATTAACACCCTAAACAATGACACTACTGAAATATTATTAACTAAAAACATATTTGAATATCATATATGATATCATATTTAGGTATGTTGTTCTTGTATAATTTAATAAAAATCATTTAACTATTATACAAAAGGTTAACGTACCCTCTTCTAATTAAAAGGAAAATCTATGGGTAAATATTATAATCTCTTTATTATCTAAGGTTATTTATACATGAGTATCTAATATGACATCTTTATCATCAACATCTGTGTTTCGTAAAAATGTGTTTCCAAAAATTTCTCATATTTCCTAGAATATTGTATAAAGTCATTTATACCTTTGTTTGACATTTTATAAAATCTATTGAAAGAAATAATTTCTTCATATTCCAAACAAGGAGATTTTTGGCCATTTCAAAAAATTAAGGTATGAATGTTTTTTATCTTATACGGAGGGTGTAGATATTTTACTCCATTATAAGACCTTTGAATCTTCCCTTAGAAGATTAAAAAAATATTATCAAAATAAATGTTTCCTTTTATAATTATGTAAATTTTAAATGATTTCAAAATGGAAACATATACTTATCTCAAATAGTTTGGATTTCATCTATGTCAATATCTTTTTATGGATTTTTCACTTGTTTGAAGTTGGTTTATTTTGATACAATCTTCCATATTGTATTGAAGGTTTTGTGACATGTTTGACTGTGGATATGTTGTTTTTATACCATTCCTAGTTTATGGTAAATGTATTAACATTACATATTCTATTTTTAATGGTAATTATTATTTTTTGTTTCAACCTTTTCATATATGGAATTCCTTGGACTTGGTTTATAATGGGTGGATACTGCTATAGCTCTTTGATGCACCAGTTGGTCTCATGAGATAAACTAATGTCTTAGAACATGTATTTGAAAAATTCTTATTTGTATCGTGGGCATGAAGCCTTGAATATGTGGTTATGATGTTTGACATTATGCATTCCATCATTGTTAAATTATCTATTGATATTACATGTGATTATTCGACTATTATAATATCCATCTAAATATGTAAATAAAATTATTTGATTTATTTTTTTTTCATGTTATTCTAATGTTAAATATTAAAAGACTTATGTTTTATTATTATACAATGCCTAAAATTTCTATGATTATTTGAAAAATTTTACTATATATATTTATCCTTATTGAGCATATGATCTCACCTCTTTCTTATGTTTTATTTTTCCCAGGATGTGAAGAAGTATATTATAATTGACCTACAGGAATAGGCTAAGAGATATGAGTGTGTTAAAAAGAGGACATACTGTTGTTTTATTATTTAAAAATGTAATGTAAAACTTATGTATATATCTATTACTTCCATGGTTACTAAACTGATCATTCTTTTAGAAATTATCTCTTGTTATCATGACAATGTTTTGTAATAATACACCAACTCTAGGTAACTAGGCTCGAGGCGTTATAGTTGGTATTAGAGGACGCTTAGTACAAACCTTGTAATCAATATTTAGTTAAACTCTAATTAGAGAACATTATCCTGTTATTGAATTTGAGGATTGTATAGAATAACATCCTAGATTTTTTGTAATTTATATATTTTGTGAAGTTTACAAGAAATAAATCCATGTCTGGATACTATCAGGTAGAGGTAGATCTGGAACAGATTTATCTAATGGTAAAACCTAAAAACACTGCTTAGAGCTAGACTCGAACAGAAACTGGTGCACTACAACATGCCTTATTGTACTCTTGGTTATGAAACTTTCGGGGGTATGCTTTGGATAATCCAAATTTTTTAAAAGAAATTATGAATTATTTATGTGTAAATACTTACCCAGAGAAATTATTTTTTATGATTATGGATTATATGCATAAACTGGTCAATTTACATTTTGTATTTTACAATATTTGAATTATGCATTGTGATTCATAAACTAACCTAGTGTATTCCGATATTTATAAATGGTTCCTAGTAGAAGGAATGGGAACTCCAACAATAATAATGATTCAAATAGGAATAAGGATCATTTATTTCATAGAATGAGGCCAACATTTAGAAGGGAATTAGTCTCCCACATATTATCATCATATAAAAAATAGTATAATCTGTTAATAAGATATTTAAATAATTCTTTTAGTCCTATGTATTTCAAGGGTATCCAAATAAGAGAAGTATGGAAGTGGTAATGATGGATAATGGGACGAAAGGAAAGAAGGATTTCCCCACATGTGATAACTGTGGAAAGAATCACCTTTATAAATGTTTAAAGGGAATGTGAGTTTGTTATAAGTGTAGAGAAAAAGGGCGCAAACTAAATTATTTCAAGGGTAGGAAAAATGTTTCAAATGTACAATGATTCATCTTCAAGGAGATGGGACACTACACGAATAAATGTCACAATCATTAGAGTATACCCCAATTGATGATATTGGATAATAGTAATGTTAAGATACTACTGCAGATTAAGAGGAATAATTAGTTTTCTTATATTTTTTATAATGAATTATGTCATTTTAGTGTTGTCTCAATGATGTAAAATTTGTATTAATTAAGGAAATAAATAAGGATTGTACTGCAGTACTATTGCATTGAGAATTTGGGATTAATGGTACAAAGAAATGTGACTCAAAACATGTTATTTTTTTAGAAAATACATGGATGAAGGAAAGATAAACCTTAATATTCTCCTAATACTGAGTTAGTTACTTTTTATATGTGATGGTAGATTTGGATAAATTATATTGGATATTCATGAATACCGTGAAAATGATTAATGGTTTGTTTATCCCATAATTATTGGTGTATTAAATTTTTTTTAGATATAAGGAATATGTCTAGTATTATATAAAGAATAATAGATAATGAATGTAACCAATAAAGTTTAATGGTAATTCAGGGTGTTACAATGTTTTATGAGAATACGTGATAAATTTACATACATGTTATTATATGGAAAAAAGAGATCTTTATTATGTTATGTAGACCTTACTTATAAAATCTTGGACAGTGAGTTTAGACACAAGTATTTTGGATAATTCTAATGGTTGGAATGGATTAATTTGGACATTAAATATGATGGTTTATAGTTAAAACATTTCTTAAGATTATTTTTATATTTTTTTATTAAAATGACAACTCGATGGTCAGGCGACCACCCGTCGTGTTCAGAAAGTCCACGAGACATGAACCTGCAACTGAAGGGAGACAAGGTCGGATCACTTACCATTGGCCTACGTGATGTCTTGGATTGTATAATGTATTTTTTTAAATGATATTATAGATGAATTATAAATTCATTTTTTAATCCCTAAACAATTAGGAAAAATAGAATATTTTTTATTTCTATAATCTTTTGAAGTGAAATATTAGTTTGTGGTAAAAATTAGTTAAAGGATGCAACTCTACATGTCATGTGTTTTTTATTTCATGAAGAAATAAATTTTTGAACTTTAGGTAAAGGATCATAAAACAAAAAATTTGTCATCCTCTTACCTTATGTTTTGATGAACCAGTAATATTTTAAGTCATCATAGATTTATTGGCTTTGAGGCCCTCAATTTTCAGTTTATTCTTCAATTTATTATGATTGATGACTTCAGTCACTCCCTATATATATTTAAGTTTTTCTTCCAATTTTGTATCTCAAATTTACACTAATGTTCTTTTATTCTAAATACTAATTTTTTTGTGACTTTTCATTTCAATTTCCCTCTTATTAAGACTAAATTTTGTTAACCCTATTTCTGATGTTCATTTTCCACTATGGTATTTTCTATTTTTACCCTTCTATTTTTGAAGAACAATATTAAATTACGAGGAAGCAATTTATTGAAGGGGGAATGTAAAAACCCATGATTTCATAGTACGTTATCTCTTTAATGCAATTAAATAGCTTGGGCTACACTCAACATCGAGTTCGAGTTCATCACGACTTACCAAACCATATGTTCAAAAAGTAATTATGAATATTATTTACTAAATTTTGAATTATATTTCATATAAATTTAAAATATAAATTTTTTGTTTCATAGAAACAATATAAGAACAAATTCAATTTTTCAGATAAAATAAATATTTTTCAAAAAAAATAATTACCACAATAAAATGTGGAACTATTTTTAAATCCAATATTTGAAAATTTTATATATTCTATTTTACAATATATACTTATTCATTCGAATGAGGACATATAAAATTTATTTTGGATAAATATTTTGTGTTTTTATGATAACTTTCACATTTTTATGAATAATGAAAGATACAAAATTTAAATTGAAAATGAATTTTTTAATAATTTTTTTATAATGATAAATTATACATTTGAATGGGATTCAAGTATAATTAGATTATATTTTTATCATTTAATCCAATATTGGTCATTTAATGTAATTTTACATTTAAATTTAACATAAACACATATCAATCATTTAATAGTTTTCACTTCATAAAAACATGCTTTCTGGTTTTGACAACGGAAATTAATTTTAAATTAATTAATGAAACTCTTATGTTTTCAATTTTGTAAAATAGATATAATTTATTAATTTTCATTATCAAAATTATATTTTGGCGGATTTTTGTAATTTTCTGAAAACATTCAATTTTTAATGAATAATGAAAAGCAAAGCGGTGTTAAAAAAGATTCTTTCATTACAACAATTATTTTCAATAGAAATTTATCTTAAAGTCAAAATAGATACGTTATACATATATTAGTCCAATTTAATTCATTATTGATATTTTATAATAAGATTAGACAAATAAAATTTTATTGACCTTGTTAACGACTTTTTCCTACCTTCTAGGCACATTTTCAAATTTGCATAAAACATAGTTTTACCACTTATGTTAATTGAATTTCAAAAATATGAGAGACATGATTAATTGAAGTAAGTAAAATTTTGTTAATTAAGTTGAAAATAAATTTTGGTTTTTAGTAACTATTTAATTTTATTTACCATAGTTAAAAGTAAAGATGGTAATTAAAGGTAAAAATTATATAATAATTACCCTAACAGATGTCCTAATTATATTTGATACATTTATTTAAATAAAAATAAACCTTATGAATAAAATATAATTCTTTGAGATCCACGTGGATTAGATTAGGACATTTATTATTATTTTATTTAAAGAAGAGTTAAAAGTATTAAATTCAAATTTTAATAAATAGACATTTTTAATATAGGGTTATATATAAGATAATTTCAACTATAAATATTCATTATAATGAATGAATTATAACCTGCATCGTGGTATTTTTTTTATATTTGATAGACATTATATAATTAAATTTTTATTTGACACAATGATGATGTAGTAATTACCATATTAATGAACGATTATAATAATTGATATTATAAATATAAAAAAAATTAAATTTAGAGTTTTGATAAATTCCCGGAATTTTCTAGGTTTATATGACATTTTAGGGTTGATTTAATGTATTTATTTATAAGTAATACATAGTTTTTTTTACTTTCCCAAAAACCAAATAATAAATAGTGTCAAAATTGACATAAATGAGTTTTTAAAACAAATACCGTATTGTTAAAGGATATTATATTCCTAAATATATAAGGGTCATACAGAGAAATTATATAAGGATAAATATGTCATTAAATAACCACTTGAGGTTATATTGAGATTTTATAGTATGTTTATTAACCATGTAATTTAAAAATACATGAAGACATGGTAAAATCTTAACTATTTAACTAAGAGTTTAATCTAAATTATAATGTTTATATGGTGACCTAAACATGTCTAAAAACTATTTTTTGAGATTATTTAGACCCATCCCTACCTTATGCTCTAAATAAATCTATTTGGATCATTTATTAATGTAAAATTATTTAATGAAAAAATAATATTTAATGCTTTTCTTAAGGTGATCCTTACCTCTCTTATAAAAGGGTACTTCCCCTTATCTTAATTTAACACCTAAAAAGCCATTTGGATCGGCCAAACCCAGCTCAAATATCCTCCCAACTATCATCTCTTCAACCTAGAGGCCATACTTTGATCGGAAAGAAAACCTATGGAGCACTTTTGATCAAATCAAAAGGAAGTACCCGAATAAGAGGTAATAATTTAATCACCTCTATCAAAGTTCACTTCTTCTTCAAATTCCACTTTATTTGTTGTTTCCATACCAAAATAATGAAGCATCTACCTTATACACACTAATATTTTATTATAAATATGTTTCAACCATATTCATTATTCCATCCATCCTATGAATGAAAAAGTCACCATACGTGCGTACGTACAACTTACCATCTCCAAGTTGTGGTGTAGTTTGTTATTAAACACTTCATTATTTGGACTGGTATAATAATTAGTATAATTGATGTATATAATATATATAACATTTTAATTATTATTTATATATGATATACCATACAATTACATAATACTTCACCATCAAGAAATTGATATTTTTCGCTCCTGTGTATGTAGAGATTACCGTCTCCATGAACACAAAAAGATTCATTCCCCGTCATAACCACTCAATAATAATTGTAATTTTATGATCAAAAATAATTTTTAATAACTTAATATAATTTTGGATATGAATCAAATACATATTATCCATAACAAACATGACATACTAAACAAAACATATAAAGGAAAACGAATCAGTTAACACCAGAAACAATGACACAACTGAAATATTATTAACAAAGCAATATTAAAATATCATATATGATTTCATATTATTGTATGTGGTTATTTTATACTTTAATAACAATTATTAAACAACTATATAAAACGTTAAAGTACCCTCGACTATGGAAAAGTACAAGGGTTAATTTTACAATCACTTTATTATCTAAGGTCGTTTATATGTGAGTATCTACTAGGACTTCTTTATCATCAACATATGTGTTTCATTAAAATGTATTTCAAAACATTTATACTATATTATAGAATATGGGATAAATTAATTTATACCCTTTTTTACTTTTTATATATTTTTTTGAAAGGAATATTTCCGTCGATTTCCAAACAAGGTACTTTATAACCTTTTCGAAAAATTAAGGTAAAATGTTTTTTTAACTTATACCGCAGGTGCGGCTATTTTCCAACGTTTTAACACCATAAAATATTACCTTAAAAGATTATAAAGATATATTCAAAATAATTGTTTTCTTTAATTATTATTTTATTTAAATGATTTCAAAATAGATAGTGATATTTCTCTCAAATATTTTTGATTTTATCTATGTCAACATCCATTGATGAATTCTACACTTGTTTGAAGTTTATGTGTTATGATACAATCTTTCATATTATATTGAATTTTTTTTGATATTTTTGAATGTGGATGTGTTGTTTTTAAACCATTCATATTTTATGGTTGATGTATTAAAATTTTGTATTCTAGTTTTAATATGAATGTTTATGTTATGTTTTCCCTATTTCATATGAAGAATGCATTATACATAGTAATTGATGGGTGGATCCCACTATATTTCTTCGATGCATTAGTGGGTCTCAAGATAAAAACTACTTTTTTGTAACAAGACCTTTACAAAATCTTATTTGTAGTCTTGGAAAGTGTCCATGACTAAGGGGTTATGATGTCCAATATTATGCATTCCATCATTATGAAATTAGATATTGATATTACTTGTGATTATTCGACTAGTTGAATATCCATGTGAGTATAAGTAAATGGAATTATTTGTTTTATATTTTACATATAATGTTGATTTTTATGTTTAAAAGGATTATGTTTTAGTCTTATACATTTATTTAAATGTTTATTCTTATTTAGAAATGCTTCCACTGTATTTTTATCCTTGTAGATCATCTGGGCTCACCCCTTATTTTTTATTTTTTCCCAGATGTGAAGATGTATATTATGATTGACCAAAAGAAATAGGCTATGGGATATGAGTGTATTAAAAAGGGGACACAATGTTGTTGTTGTATTCATTTCATAATGTAATGTAAACCTTATGTATGTATCTAGTACTTCCAAGGCTACAAAACTGATTAGTCTTTCGGACTTGATCTCTTGTGATCATGCCAATGTTATTTAATAATGCACCAAATATGAATATCTAGGATCGGGGCGTCACATGTCTAACATACCCAACAACATTGAATATGCACCCACAATTAAGTGGGAATTAAAAACATTTCTATATTGACTAAGGAAACTACACATAAGTATGGATTGAAAGACTTCTTCCTGAGGATTAAAAAAATCATATTAAACAAAGTATCATTATAAAAAGTAATTATAAAATAATTTCCATGCTCATAAATAATATCATAGTTCCTATATAATAAAATTTAACAGAAATTTGAACCCATCTATATTATTTCTGTAAAACACTCAAGCATCAACCATTTCATTTTTCCCAAAAACTACAGTCTAACAAAAATATTTTTTCAAAAACCAAATACCATCAGAAAAATCCATTTTTCCAATAATAAAACATCCTTATAAAAAATCACAATTGGGGAAAATAAATTTCATGAAAATCATAAAAAGAAGAATCATACCACCTTATTATAGAGATACCACATAATCATACCTTCAAACTAATGATCATATCCCCCATTAACTTATCAAATATATAGAACAATAATCATCAATATATATAATCATAAACACAAAAAAGTTATCCAAACTCTTTGTGGATTTGGAATTCACCAATAGAGGAACATGTATGGAATGGAAAAAAGAGATCAAGTATGTCCTACCATAGATCTAAATATCAATAAACCATATATGCAACAAAAATGTGATCATGAGGGATGAAAACTCTCAAAATATCATTAAAAATTAGGTTGAGTGAAAGGGGAACAATCACAGTGGAACTATAAATTTTTTGTTAAAATCCAAGTACTCTAATGGTTTTAAATGGGACAATGGAATATTTTTATGGTCCTAACTACCATGAAAAATCAATCAATAACCATAGTCTCCTTACATTTAGCATTTACAAATTCATATTTCATTATCCAAGGTGAATGTGTGTCAATCACGCGGACCCCTTTGCCTCGCCCTAGGATCCTTACCCATTATTTCTAAGAATCCCATATGTTCCCCATGATAGTTCTTAAACCATGAATAGTCCAAAAAACAACAGAAAAACCTTTTTTAAAATTATAAACCTCCAAGACATTAATATATATATATATATATATATATATATATATGATTTATATACCTAAAATGGGGGCCTAAAATACTTTACACTAAATAATTTCCCATCCTTATTATGTTTTATTATATCCTTATTGGATAAAATTTTATGCCACTGTAGATGCATAAATTCTTACCTCTCCCAAATGTCTTCATGTATCATACCATCATTTTGAAGAACCCATAGTAATGGAATAAAGTATCCCTAAAATACCTTATATCAACAATCCATACTATGAAAAAGAACTTCAATGATTATTGAATCTAGGTATTACTCCCCTATATCCCAACTAATGGGGAGTGAATGGTCTGATAAGTTCTTTTAAAACTAATATATATGGAACCTAGAATGGATAATATTTTAATAGGTTGATATTTCCAACCAATATGAAATATCCCTGATACAATAGATAATATTAAAGGGTTCTATATATATAAGCATCAGTTTTCTCAAATTCCCCATAATAAATTTCTATAATATTGATGATGCCTTTTTAAATACTTGATCATACATACAAAAATCTAATGTATATCAGTGATGATCAACTTATTACATTTCCTGGATTATATCTATAACCATGTACTTATGAATAAAATTGAATATTCTTCATTTTATCTACCAAAATACTTCATCAAAAAAGAAAGAATATCCTCATTCCTCTTAAAATAAAAGATGTAGGAATGACCACTTGTAGATCTGCTTATAAGGATAGATATTTAAAAAAAACTGATAATAATTATTTTATTATAATTCCAAAAAACGGAGATAGTCTACCCAAGAACCAAAAAAAACAATGAAAATTATCAAAGCATATACTCTAATGTTTTATCAGTTCAATCTGATAGGATATTCATTATGTATGATAAATGGTAATAAACATAAATAGTGTATCCATTTCCAACTGAAAATATTCCCAAATCATGGAAATACTCTAATGATCTCTCTGATAAATAGTATATGTTAGAACCTCATAAATATTAACCACATCCCATACATATATCTTTACTAAATCCTACATTATAATCATCACATGAAATTGTATATAATGATATGATTTTTTTTCTATCCACCACTACCCTAATTGAATAATTATATTTCATCAATTTTGGAATATTTGTCATAGAATCCATAACAACATGATCCCACATCCAAATAGTGAATAGAAATGGTTGAAAAATCCAGACTAAATAACATTTTTACTCTCTTTACCATTTTAAATGTAGTAATTTTTGCAACATAATTCACCAAATCATTTTTATTCTCAATATCAAAATTTTTAATTTCATATCCTTGTATATATTATAGGTATTAGGGTAAATTTCCTCATTATAATGGTGAAAATATTTTCACAAAACTACTGTCATAGAGGTAGGGAATACATGTTTTCACTAGCTACATATTGTAGCATCATTGACCTCTATGTATTCATCTAGGGAGTTACAACCATTTGAATAGTCCCTCATAGGTTGACATTTTGAATCCGCAAATTAATCTTTATGAACCAACTCATAGAAGGTCAGAAAAATAGTAATTTCTTAAGACATACCTAAAAATATATAATTAAATTTCATTGAATAAACATATAATTTTCCATTGGTTCATATATTCCTAGAACACATCCTAATATATTTTTTTGATCAAATTCATTTCATTTCATATTACCCTTATCAGGTTTATGTGCTCAATTTACTTTAAATTCATGAAAAAACTCCATCCAACATTATTTGCAGATATTTAGATCATGTTTTATGAAATATTTAATGTTATTATAATCTATATAGACTATAAATTTCTATTCAAATCGGTAGTGACAAAATTGTTTCAATTCATTAACAACCATTGAGTGATTTAGGTTCTATGTTGGGTAATCCCTTTTCTAAACCTTTAACTAATTTGATCACTAAGAAATAACAATATCACCTTCATCATTACACACATGATTTATGTAATTGAGTCATCAAAATACAATATATATCTATCACCTAGGTTTGGTATTCCTTAGGTTCATGTCGTTTTCTACTCTGGATTTAATTCCTCAAAGGAAAACTAAAATTATAGAATCTACAAAAAGGAAATTATTTTTGGATAAAAACATCATCGATTAAGTTATGTCTAAAATCATAGGATTGATGCATGAGTAATAAACATACAATATTTATATAAAGCATAATTGAAATTTGTTTTTACTTACTTTTTCCAATATATATTTTCTTTTATCTTCTCAATATCATTTTTTCAACTTTATATAAGATAACATTCTATATAAATTACACCATATGAATCTCAAATGTGTTTTTTCATAATTTTTCATAGAGATGATGATACATTAATGCACTCAAAACAATATCCAAATTTATTCATTATAATCTTATGATAATTATTGGAAAATTATGTTTTCAATAAAATCCATTACAAAAGAATTGATATATGAATAAAAAAATTCATTAATTCTACTAAAATCATTTGAGAATTAGTATGGCCAACATTCATAACTAAATAATTGGAGTGGATATTAATTCTTCAAAAATATATTTTTAATATATCATATTTCTTCCCTCAGAGTTTATAGTTTCTCTTAAATAATTAAATACTAAAAACCATCATACACCATTCTATTGAATGAAAAATATTGAATTCTACAAAAATGATAGTTATTATTAATAGTGTATGGATTAAACATCCTCTAATAAACACACAACAATAAGGTTACATTCACAATTTTAATAAAGAGTATCAAATTATCCTAATGTCAAGTTCTAAACATAATGATACCATTGTAATATATATCCCCCAATTAAAATTTTAACGCCCATTACTTAGTTGGTGTCATTGAATATTTTGATAGTGATATTAGACTCTCACTAAATAATAAGTCACCCACAAAACTATTCTTAATTATATATAGATAGACCAAAAAATCACCAAGAGAGTCAATAGGGTAATACATAACTACCTTTGAAAATTTAATGAAGACCACCACATTCATTTCAAATCATAACAACATTTCCACTAATTAACATGATATTGTTAAATAGATTAGTATAATAACACTTACTGGATTAATTATTTTTTTATAAATAACAACACAATCCAGGATTTACATATAAATATGTATTAGTTTCATTTTTGTATAGATTGTAACTTAACATTCACATGTTATAGTGAACAAATTCTGAAACATGCATCTACCAAATCATTGTGAAGTCAAACAAAAATACATCTAATTGAAGATAAATATTCTTGTTATCTTTTTTATTACTAAAAATAATGATCTTAGATGTTATTGTTAATTTTTAACAAAGTGATGTCAATAGGTTGAGATTGAGTTAAAGGAATTGAGGATTGTAATCTATATGGGACCCAAATTTCATGTTGACTATTTTGTGCTCGTTTGATTATATCATAGAGCTACACTACCTTAGTATCTTTGAAGTATTTTCATGTAATTTGTTTAGTGTATTTTTCTTGAAGATTACATTTTTGAGGACTTATTGTAAACTACCTTATTATTTATACATTAATCATACCTTCATATCTTCTGAGATAAAATATCTTCCATGAATAGAATTTCCAGTTTCTTTTGAATATTATTTGATGAAGTATGTGATTTATAATTATTTTTGATCCTACTAATTGAAGAGGAGATCTAGGGGTGAGTTTTATTATGTATATGGTTTTTACAAATAATTTAATGGTGTGATTCTTATATCTTCAAATCAGGTAGATCATATAATTTCTATGTTTATGAGTTATATCTCATTATTTGGAGTACAAACCTTCCTTTTACTTGGGGAAAAATAAAATACATCCCTCAATATTAACATTCATATCATTTATATTAAATTTAAAAGAGATGAAGGATTTTTATTATAAAATGAATTTCATTGTTTTACTATTTATTATTCCTATTGTGATTGGTTGTTTTATCAGTTAAATTTATAAATTTTAATTATATTATTTTCAAATTTGATTTTAATTTTATTATTTTTTATATCTAATATGTTTATAGTTTAGAATTTTAAAATATTTGATATTCTTGAGTGATAAAATTTTATGTTTTCTTTGAATACTAAATTCACCCCCTCTTGAAGCTACAATATTTTTGGACAATAGTGATACTATTGATACAAATTATCAAATGCATAGACATACAAAAATTCCATTATAATCAGTCCTTAAATATTTTTTTTTTGATCTTTAAAAGTAGCTAAAATCACCATAAAACCATAATAAATGATGAGAGTTTTATGAGTGATCAACCAGTTCATGCAATTGATCAGAGAAATCATGCTAATGTAAATGAATGTTAAGTATGATAATAATTTCATATTAAAAATCATAATATTTCTTAATAGGAAGTAAAATCCTTGACTGTCATTATCTCTATATGTTTGTGGACGACGACTACATTCAAAATACTCTCGACTCATAACCTTAATTATTTTACCACTCATTCCAAAATAAATGAATTTTTATCACTAATATCAAATAGTGTGGAAATGATAGTAGAATATAGAAACAAGGTACCTATAAATTATGAATATCATTTATATTCCTTTTGTGGATCCTCCTTTATAAAAACTAAATTTCTCTAAAACATCTCAAACTTGGGTTAACCATTCTATTACGATAACTGAGATCCATGATTCATGATGGAGTTAGTCCTCATAGGTTGAGATTAATGACATGAACTATCCTATCAATATATTCACATATAAACATTGGATTTCTAGGTTTTATTTGATTAATCTATTATTCGTTCACCTGTTCAAATTCCTGTAATATGGATTTAGTTTTTGAATCTTCTCAAACCTAAAATTGTTTTAAAGATATCATTTAAATTTCTTCTTGAAGTGGTCAATGGAACCACTCTAAAATAATTCTAATGGGACATACTATTTTCTGATAGAGGAACAAATTAATTTATCATGACTATATGTTTTCTTTAATATGAGTAAATCAGCATGCCTTTTCCACTGTGAACTGCCTGAACTATTGCATCCACATTTCTAATTAAAAATACTATAAGAGGTATTATTTCAAAAAAATTAATTTCATCCATTGATACCTTATTAAACATATCAATATACAAGTTAATGGTACACATCATCACCCTCAAGCATATAATTTTGAATAATCTCAATCCAAACCTCCCTATATTTATAGAGTTATTATCTACAATTATTGGGGAATGTTGATCCAACTAGGTTAACTATGTAGTATACTCCCAAATCATCATATTAGCCTACTGAAATTGAATGAACTCATCCCTCTTTGATACATGATACATATGAGATAAGAAATATCGGTTAAACATATTCTCTAAAACATTACCATGAAATATATTCATGTAGTTTGGATTGATGAAAGAATTCCCACTACATAGCCTCAAATCTTTTAAAAATATATGTTTCCAACATTATGTTTAAATATATTGGGTATCCAGTAAAGTGAAGATGTAATTAATCCTCTTTAAAATTTTTATCAGTACTTATAGCATGATTTCCCCAATAATAGCTGATGTTTTTTTCTTGGAAGCATTAATAATATATCCATATGATCTTATTAAGGTGTTATAACCCCCAAAAAAATTGTAAGCTCATTCCTAATCTTGTACAAAAAATTGATCCTTATGTTAATCATTTGAAACTATATTCTTAGAATCCACTTTGGGTTTATTTGTATGTGGCATCCATATCATTTGTTTTCTGCAATGAATATGGTAAAACAATCAATTGTAACTCTAATAAAACATGTATTGTTTCCCCAAAACATATACATATTTCAAAATTTAAACTATAATATAAATATTTTGTCAAAAAAACTTTCCTAAAAAGTACATTAGTACTCATGATTTCTTATATAAGAACAATCATGATAAATAATTTTATGATTTTCTTTAAGAAAACCATTTCTAAATAATTTTAAAATCCAAATTTCTAAACAACCACATTCCAAATACCATTTCACAATGGATAAAATTATTATTATCACAACCAGGAAAATATTATCTTTTTTTAGCAGTGAATACCAACATAGTGCACACAGATCATTCTTTTCCTTAACCTAAGAAAAAATTATATCGACTTAAATAATATTCTAAAAGTGGTTCTCTGAACAGTTTATCTATGTGATCATCCCAGTGAATCATTTATTGTTTAAAAGAGGATAAATATAACTTTTTATAACTATTTCATGAACCCCTACTTAGATTTTCTCTATGAATAACACTAAAAATAAAAAATGATACAATTTTTAACATTATGACCTGACCCATCAATAATCAACTACACAAGTCTCAATTTACAATGATAATGAGCATTTGGATTTTTCGATGAATCACTATAGGATTTAAATAAATTGAAATTATTTATAATATAAAATTGTTTGATGGTTTACCCTCATATGAGATATCTTTCTCATGACAACCTATTCTAAAATTTTTATATGAGGTTTTCAAAATTCAAAAATTTCCTCGATATAAAAAACAAACACATATAGTAAAAATATATAATGGTAACCAAGAGCATGTGATTCATTGTAAATAATTTCAAATTTATTTAAACAAATATGACCCAAATCCACCATATATTAATTCTTATGCAATGAGAAATAATGTCTATGATTGGCAAGAATATAACTCCCAAAAATAGAGATCCACAAACTCTTTCAAGAATTCCCTACAACTTCATGATGTATCATAACAATATAACTACTCATACCCCATATATCCCATTCCAGGGACATAAAAAAACTTTTGAAGTAGGAATCTATGAAAATATCTATTTTAATATTCATAGCATCTTCTAATCCAAAAAAGTGGGTTAATAATTAGTTAGTACTAGAATCAGTATAACTTTCCTATGAATTCCCCCATGCACTACAAGTATGTGAAAGGAAATTAATATTAAAAAATAGTTAAATAACATTAACTACAAATGAAATTTTATAAATAAAAGATAAATATATTAATTTATAAAAAATAATAAATTTCATATCGACCATTCCAATATGCCAAACATGTACCTTCCATAACTAACACACCAAAAAATGTTCTTACAAAAATTTGACAAAAATTAAAAAATGAGAACCAATAAAAGAAAATTCTAGTGGAAAATATTAAATTGGATTAGGCCACAACCGAAAAATAAATAAATATCTCTATCAATACTAATGAGGTACCCACAATTTAATTTTAATTAAGACCATGTCTATATTGAAAAAGTAACTTACACCCAAGTGTGATTTCGAAAACCCATTCTCAAACCCTCACCCAATTATATTAAGTGTTGCATAATGATAAAAAAATCATACAATCCAGGAAATTATCAACTCGAATAACAAAATAAATAAATAATAGAAATTTAATAAATGTTTCTCCACTTCTGAATTATTTTTAGAAAACAATCACACACCTAAAAACTATCCATTTCATTTTCCCCCAAAATCATATTTATACCATATCATTTTTTAATGCTCCATACCATCATCAATAATCCATATTTCAAATTATAAAAAAATTAAATTCAAAAATCAAATTCAATATTAATAAATTTCTTCTAATATTAAGTGAATAAGAATATAACTACCCTAATATAAGGATACCATGGTATAAAACCTCCAAAATCGAGATCCTAGTCCCATATTTTCATATAAAATCTATATAATCAATATATATGGTTTATCTAAGTTCTAAAAAAATCATCAAAATGATAAACGGGTTAGGGATGACTGGTTGAAGAAACATTATAGGTCAATATATTCTTACCTTAGATATGAACATTAATCACACCAAGATTTAAGTTAAAATAGATTCAGAGGGTAGGAATCACCCAAAATTGATTTAATGTTAAGATAGTCAATTGAGAGGGAACTAATGGGACTAAAAAAATAAAAATAGATTTAAAATGATGTTTCATGATGGGATTGAAGTGACTTAATGGATCAATATTATAGTTTCAATAATAAGGTAGCATACCCATCATTTTTCCATTCATGGACTACATAGTCATATTTTATGGTTTAGAGTGACATTTTACCACCCATGAAGCCAACTCAATCTCACATAGGGACATATTTTTGGTCCTAATAATTTCATATAGTGTTTATAATCATAACTAAATCATTAAGGGTCTAATAAAACTCCCCAAACCTATTTATTTCACTCCAACACATCCCAAATAGAAATTTATCATAAACATATACCTGACCAACCTTAAATAGATATATACATACAAAAACAATCTACCTTATTTGGAGGGACCCCACTATTACCATTGGGGGTATTCCAGCCTCCATAAATCATATTGGGAACCCAAACTATGTTTATGATAAGTAGATTAATGGAGTACCTAGAATTGTGTATAATTTAAATACTTTACCCCTAGTTCATGATAATGAGTGACAAGTGAGTATAATTAATAGCTCAAATTTTATTTCCAACCTCAAACGTGGAAAAGGGTTTATAAGTAAGAGGTAATTGGATTTTGTCATCTAAATCCATATTTGATTAGTGGGTGTCGATAATCATAAGCACACCAATGCACTATCAACATGAACATCTTTTATCCTTAGATTTACATCACACAGATCCTCAAAGTCATGTTACATGGCCCCAAACCAACAAAATGTATAATATTTGAGGTTTTCTCTCACATGTAATCACATGAAGTTAATACATTAATTAAGTAATAAAACATCCTCACAATTAGTAGCTAGAGTTCACCCATAGGGAGATCAAAATACTCATATTTGATCATTAAGAATTTTATTTTCATCATGGTATTTTACAATTAAATAGCCATATCATCATTAATTGATCCCATTTCAACATTATGGAATTTCCACATCTTCTATGGGATAAAAATATTATACACACAACAT
The DNA here is from genome assembly GCA_963277665.1 of Viscum album. Taxonomy (NCBI): domain Eukaryota; kingdom Viridiplantae; phylum Streptophyta; class Magnoliopsida; order Santalales; family Viscaceae; genus Viscum; species Viscum album. Next base: position 1,425,200,295 of record OY728119.1, on the reverse strand, counting down.
ATGATAATCATTGAATCCCAATGTTAGTCTTTGACACCCTTATATTGATTTTTTATTCTTTTCATTGATTTATTTTAATCCCTTTCATTTCATAATGAGTTATTTAGAAACTTATTCTCACATTCGTTCTATATATATTCATAGTACCATTGATTTGATTTCATCATTTTAATTAATTAATTTCATTTTTCCATTCTAAATTACATAACAATATTAACATCTACAATACAAATATCATGATGATAGTGGGGAGATACTATTCCATTTCTAGTTAGCTAATTTTCCTACTCTCCATATTTATCTTCTTTCTAGATAAATAAAATACTTAATCATCATAAATCCTTATCATATGATAGTATTTCCACTTTCATAATTTCAAATTTTAATTTGAAATATAAATATTGAGTTAGATATATTTTAATTTAAATCATCCTTTAAATAATTATTTGATTATACCACTGATATTAATTAATATAACCCCTTTAATATCCAAATAGGTCAATAGAGTTAATATTATATCTCTTTGAGTAACATTATTTAATTTCATATGATTTATCACTATTATCAAATAACCATATCTTATTAAAATGTACATGCGCAAATGGTTTAAATAAATAATTAAGTAATAATATTTTTAATACCCTAATAATCACAAATCACTTAATTACAATTATAAATAATATTTTTATTTTGATTCATTTCCCAATTTATTGCCATCATAAAATAATAATAAAAATATTAATTTCATTTTAATTGCTTCAACACAATATTGGGGATAGTCATGGAAAATTTAATTATTTACAACTTATTTATGTTTATATCATATCATCAATATTAAATAACATGGATAAATAATTAAAACCCCATTTTGAATAACACAACTTCATATTTCTCTTATACCAATAATCCCAAATAGATGCTATATGCTTGAGAATAATTAGGATCGCATATACCAAGGGTTCCCCAAAACATTGGATTGAGTTATATGTGGAAGAGTGTATTCCAATGGTTCTCAGTTATTTCTAGTAAATATCCATCGATATTGGGGGAATTGGATTATACCAAAGGTAACAAGGAACCATTAATATAAAATTATACCAATGGTTCATTGGGATATTGGTATATGTCCAGTCCATATCTCTACCAATGGTTTCTAAAAACCATTCATATAGGCCCCATATCCATGAAACACAATCCAAACTACATGTATCCCCCAACTAATAACCTACAAAGAATATTTAACAACATAATAAAAAAATCAAGTGGTTAAAATAAAAAATGAAAATATATATTTTATATATTCTATATTAATAAAATTTTATAACATAAAAATAAAATGATAAAACAATTATACCATTAGTTTTGGTCTTAAATGTCCACCCACAATGTTGTAAATTTCATAAAAATAAATCAAGAAACGGATTGAATCAATATATAACTCTATGAAATCCATATCTATATCACTAATATAATTTTTTCATCACTAACACCATGATCACATTCAAAAAAAATAAATGATTCATCATACTATGAAACATGATCCTTTTATAAATATATCTCATTACTAATAGAGGCTATTTCATTTTTTGAAGTGGGAAAATACCTATTAGGAATGATATAGGTCCCAAATATATAGTAGACCATTCCTTTATTCTTCCCAATAAATACCTATCAGAACATATTTTGGGGGATAAATTTTTAATCTTTATTCACATGAATATCCATTAGAGAAAACAATTGAAATTATAAAAAACATAAATATATCGTAAATTTATGTTAACATTTTAAATAATGTAAATAATCATACAATATTTTCATTCATCTCATATTTAATAGCACTCAACTAATTTTTTTATTCATGAGAAAAATTAATTTTTCTCAAGGTTCAAACCCTTCCTTGTCCAACACTACTACATTGAAAAGAAAACGTATGTAAGAAAATAATATTCAATATTTTTATTTACGATAAAAAGCTTAATAAGAAACATAATAGATGTAATATGATATTTGATTCTCTAAATGTTGAAAAATTGTAATCATTTTTAGTAATACATAAAAAATACACACTTTCTATCATCTTCCAACATGGTCACTCATCCAAAAGTTGGATCATATATAATAACACCCTTTTTTTTATTTGTTTATGAGGAATCCTGAATAGTAAAATTTTATTTTTAATGATAAAAGTGTAAATAAAAATAACAATCATTTTATAAAAAACATTAAAACTACAAAAATGTATTAAACTTATCACTCTTCTAATAAGATATCATTTGTGGTTCAATGATTCTTGTGAATCATTAATTTATCGATTATTTTATTCCCTTAATTATACTCAATAATTACATGTTTCTTACTGTTAGATACTTCACTCATGAAATTACTCCCACTCCTCCTAATAATAATGTTTCTAGTTATGAAAAAGTGAATTATGTTTTTTCAATTTTTTAATTTTTATCGTAATGATTAGTAATCTTTACGAAATTTAATAGGATTTTATACTTGTATCAAATGTTAGATGAACTATGGGATATATTGAAACATTATGAAATAAATCATTAGAATATTATATAGTTACAATGGCCTCCAATGTATACTTTTTATGATTAGTGTGTTCTAGCTAATCATAACTATAAGAACCTGACCTTAAACATTTCATAATCTTGAATTAAATGAATATTTCACATTGAGGAACTTTTCAGGTTTAGAGTTTTAGAGAATTAGGTTATAACTATTACATTTCTTTTCAAAAATTACAAAGTATTGACTTCTATTCTGTTTCCATTTTTTCAAAAAACAAAAATTCTTAAAAAAATAGTCACGTCTAGTTCCTTGATTAAGATAGCATGACTTTTCCTTGATCTCATCCTTGACCCTATTCTTCTTTAAGTCATGTCAAAAACATTTCAAAACATGGGATGAGCATAAAAATCACTGTAAGGGATACACAAATAAGGAAAACTGTTAGTTTTTTAAAACAACAAGTAAAACATGAATACATTATCATAAGTAATACTTTTCACCTTTATGAAGTAGTAAATACTATTCATTGAATAAAATATTATTACTTACCATTTTTAAACAAAATATTACCATAAAACCCATATAAATAACACATAACATTTACAGGTAACTTGGTACATAAACATACTCAAATAGAATAATCGTACGGTCAATTTCCACACATATCACTAAATGGAATATCCATATGGCCGACATCCATACGCAATGCATTTTAGGTTATAACATAACCACCCGTCCGGGTTTATCATGGCACCACCTGTCATATGGTTTATCACATAACCCCCCATAAAATATCTAAATACCATCATAACACATAAAGTATTTCAAATATAAATATTTCAATAATAAAAGTTCATTTCAAATCACAAGAAGTGATTTCGATATATTGAAATAATCAATCTATTTTCATAAACCATTTATAAAGAGATTTTTGAATAAAAGTGTCTCATACCACTTTGAAGCTTTTAATGGAATTATAATTTTAAAACAATATGGTCTATATAAATAAATACTCAAAGCCATTTTTAAAACATGCAAATTAAAGATAATGATTTAGAATAATAAATCATTAAAACATTTAGAACGATATTTTAGTTAACGATTTTTTGACAAAATGAGAGTCTCTTAAATAATAATATTTGAGGAATAACATTTAATCATAACTTTATAATATTAGAAGAATAAATATACTCATGATATAATATGAAAATAGATAGTATATACACCATATAAGAGTGAATTGGTGTATAACAACAATGAAGTGACAATGGATGAAAATTGAGATGAAATCCCTTATAAAGATGGTATCCTTAAATTAAGGATAAATCAATTAAAAAATTATGTGTGAAAAATATAAATACACCAAATATAATTGGATTTTATTTGAAAACATTCATAGGCCATTCACACATATTCATAGGATGACATATTCAAGAAGTACAAGTTTAACCCAAAGAATTGAAATTGGGTTAAGAAGTTCCCTTGCAAAAATTCGATAGCCTAACGGCGTCACATTAAAATTATGAAAATGATTTGATGAGATAAACAGGGTATCAAAACACTTGGACCTAAAATTTCCATAAATAATGATATATAATAACATATACCAACATAATAATATGTAAATTAAAAGACATAACAAAAATAAGTCTTTTAAAAAGAGGAGGGTGAAAGGTTCCCTTAACGATTTCGTAACTAACAAGACATACGCCACATGATAGAAGGATCATAAAATGGAGATTTAAATACTACTAAATGTAATTATATTACACAAAGACTCCAATCATGGTAATTACATACACCACAAAAAAGTAAATAGTGTAAAATATAGCATGAATCTCACGGGAATAAAAAGTTAGATGAAACCCTTTACCACGTTGTAATCAACTGAGTTGAATGACCAAAAGATAATATCCAAAAAATTAATCACAGACTACCATTAATATAATGAGAATAATGATAATATATATTTCAAATGTCAGTACACAATACACTACATGTAATGAATAAGTGCCAATCAATGGAAATCTCACGGAATAAAAAGTGAGATAAGAAAATCAGTTACCTTGTGTCCTAGTTGACTCGTATGTTCCGTGTTCTTCCTGAATAACAAAATTAAGTTAATATATACTTAATTAAGAAAATTATTAAAGTTTATTATTCATTTTATAAAACTTATTATCTTTCTATAAAAACTTGTTAATTATTTGGGTTCATATTGTATATTTTATCGATGTTCTAAACTTGAGTAAAAAATGAACTCGTTATAAATACAATTTGTCCATGTGGTCAAAAGGGCATTATCTCCATAATAATATACATGTTATATATATCATATATATCATATATATCCAGTGTATATGTATTTATAATATTCCATATCATTTGGAGTTAAGAAATGAAACACATCATTCATGGTGACGGTAAGTCGTACGTACGCATGAATGCTACTTTTATTTCAATTTTATATTTAATGGAATGAAAAATTATGATAAATTGGTATATTATAATTCCATTATAATATAATATGATATTTTATATTACATAATTTCATTAACTTCATCTTTTATACGTTCCATGTATGTCATGAACGAATCATGTCACCTTGAGGGGGTGGTAGTCTGCACTTCCTCAAATGAAATTCTCGTGTTTAACCATAATGGAACCACAAAGGTATGATATAAATTAATAATACAGAAGCATAATGAAAACATAAACATAATATACATAAAATATAAATACATTTCCATATTAATGGACACCATGTTAGGCTGTATGAGATAATCGAACAGTCATCGTTTCGTGCGGCGTATGTTTTCCATCCACAGAAATAGTATGTTCTTCACCCCTTAGATGGAGGTGTGTGTATGTGTAGTTTGAATAATTTTTATAACAACATCCTAGTATATTTACGATACTATTATTGTTATTAATGAAATTAATGAAAAGAGATTATGTGGTTGGAGAAGTAATATAAAACAAAATAAAACAAAAGAATTTAAGAGAAATTACTACATTTAATTTGGGTAACTTCCTTTGGTTTGAACCAAAAGGACTTCTTGAAGTGATTTCTGCCTAAGGTAAGGATTCTAAGAGGAAGATGAGGATGTAGGGAGATTAATTGGGACGAGTTTGGACAATCCAAAAGACTTGATAGGTGTAAGTAATTGGTTATAATTGGTCTTCTTTTATATAGGGGGGGTCTCTTTATGAATGTGTGAAAATAATATTTTATTATATAATTAGATTCTGTTTTTAAAGGTCCAAATATTATTATAGTTGAATATAAAATAACTAATAGTCTAAATAATATTATCCAATATTAATTGGACCAGTTTTGGATAATAGTTTATTCATTATAATCGTATTTATTTAAATCATTTATTAATGAGGTAAATAATGCATCATTATTGTATCATGAATAATTTAATTTATTTGATGTCTAAAAATTATAAAACAAATACTATGATGTAGGAAATAATTTTATATTTCCAACTAATATTTATAGTCAAAAATATTAATTATATATCACCATATAAAAATTAATTTACTTAAAGTTTTTTTATGTTATATTTTCCATTACATTAAATTAATTAATTTAAAGTGTCATTATCATTCATTAGTGGCTTTATGGGGTCCCAAAATAGAACCAATGATGAACATGGTCGGCCATTACTCATAAAACTAGGTTAGTACAAGTGATAAGGTATTTTTTAATTATTAAAATATTCTTTTTACCTTGAATTTCCCTATTTACCTTTAATCGCGGTAAACAAATGTCAAAATTTACTACTCAACGAAAATTATATTCATCTTACTGATCCAAATTTTACTTACTAATAACAACCCTGTTTGTTGGATTTTAAAAATTCAATTCCTAGATGTGGTAAAATTTCATTAAAATGAAAAAGTCAGTTTTTTAATTTCTACTAAGCAGTTTCACTATTCATCAAAAATTTATGTTTTTTAGAAAAATACCAAAAATTCACCCTAAGATAAATTTGATATTCCAAATTAAAAAATGATTTATATTTTACCAAATTAAAAAAATTGAAGTTTTATTAATTAATATTATAAATAATTCCAGTTGTTAAAACAAATAGCGTGTATTTAAGTAATAATAACTATCAAAAGATTGACACGTGTTTACGTCCAAATTCAAAGTGAAATTAATCCAAATGACCAACATTGGCATAAATGGTAAAAATATATTCTAATTAAACTTTAAAACCAACTACAAATATTATCTAACCATATAAATAAATTAGTTTAAAACATAGTTTTGAATTAAAATACAATATTTTTCACTATTCATTAAAAATGAACATTATCGGAAAAATTAAAAAAAATTACACAAATAAAATTTTGATGTCCCCATTCAAAATAGGGATTTTATTTGGTCAAATATAATGGATTAAAGTGATAAAACCTATATTTAAATTGGGTTCTTCATTAAAAGGTTTTAAATCGACCATTTAATGTAAATTATGCTAAAAATTAGATTCATTCACCTTTTAAGATTCTAACTTTTATTAGATAAATATAAATACATTTAAAAAACATGTATAATCATATTTTAGTTATTTTTGTTCATTCTTTCCAATACAATGTCTAGGATTTAACATCCATTTAAAATAATAATATTATATTATTAGTGTGCAATGTAAGATTTCAATGAAACATGTTGTTGTGTGTCGAGTACGCTATCGAACATAGGAAACATTTTAATGTAAAATTAATATTTAATTCACAAATATTAATAAGCTTGAAAATCTCTTATTCTTCATTTACTTGGGTTGTTACAATAACATACTAGAATCATAAGTCATATGGGTATGAAAATAAATCCCTAGAGAGGTTGGAGAAGTAATAAATGGGGATAGTAAATATGTCAGTCAAAAATCATAATTGGGATAATAATTGTGATTCATCATGAAATTAAAAAAATAGTACATGAGTATAACCACTCATAAATTACATAAATTGATATTACATCAAAGTTTAGGAATATTAACTAAAAAATATAAAAAATCCATGAAATGACTATATAGGTATAGTGCCTTTAGAAACAGGGAAACATAAACAATTGGATCATAAGTAATATTTATTGTATCCTACTCATTTTGTTATAACTAGACCCCCTTTTAACATATATTACATTATAACCTTATTCATGGCCTAGGGAAAACAAACATACGAAAGGGTGAGATAAATTTCTTATTAAAGGTAAACAAGGGAGATAAAAATCATATCACAATCATAAGAGATAATAACATAACATTTTAAAATCATATCCTTCATATAAAAGATCATGATATCTTTTCATGGGTTAAATAATGAAAGAACAAAATAATCAATGATTATAATAAAAAATTCATCACATACTACATGATGTTTTTTACCATACACATATGTAAAGAAAATCATTTTATATTAGTCAAGAATCATTTTGAAGACCATCATTACAGAAAAAGTCCATTACTTAACTGAGTTCACTCTTCATTCCAGCCCTATTCTTCTAAACAAAGATCATCTCCTATTCCAGCCATGTTTATCTCATAAAATATAAATCTTTATCTAATTCATTAGAGGAATATATATTTCTTACCCATATAAAAATGAAATCATTATTACATGAGCCGGAAAAAATATAAATCATTTGTCATAACATAACCCAAGGAATAAAATGGGTTTCTTAAGCATCATTCGATCCTAATCAATATAAAATAAATTCATATCATAAATCTAATTCCATAATAAAAACAATAAAACCATTTTGATAATAGGGATGGAAATATAACCCTATTTAAATTATATTAACTAATATAGAAAACTATTTTGATAAACCACATGAAATTAATTCTTGAAGAAAATATTCATTCTTCTTCAAAGATGTTTTCTTCACTCAAAATGCTGAAAAATATTAAATGAAATGAATTTATTTTTAAATAACGAATAAATCATGTAGTGTAATTTTCATTGAAATAAATATTTATGATGATGTAAAAATTCATTCATTCTGTATATGTTTAAAAAACATTCTCATCATACTTTTTCTAGATAAGTAAAAAAGTACCACATATCAAATAAAAACAGAAGATTCCATTCATATGATATTAAAAAATAATTCAATGAGTAAAATTAAATTTAAAAAAAATGAAGAATAATTTAAACCATATTAAATATTTTGGAATCATGGACTTGGTTGAAAAATATACCCTAGAAAATACTTACACATAAACAATCTCGGGTAATTCGAAGATTACGAAATTATAAATTAAACTTTAAGACAGATTTTATTTGCATGTATTAGAACCTCGTGTATACTGATTCTAATAATTTCATTTAATAATTTCAGAAAAACATTCATTTTTATGATATCATATATGATCATATTTTCATTATTTTGTTAATAACATTTCATTATTACTTGTAATTCGGGTATTAACTACTTCATTTTCTTATGCATGTTTTTTCGAATATGTTCTTGTCACCATTCATAGGTCATAGTTATATCATGCAAAAATGATACCAAAATTGAATATATCATATTTATTCATTATATAAATTTACATAATCATGTTTTAATAAATATCATGTAGAATGAATCGCTTCGCATCATGTAGATGGTAATGCATACATAAGCATGGGTGAGGATATCATTCCTATAATTGTTGAATGGTTTTGAAGAAAATGTTGTATAATATTTCAGAATCAACACCATTTTATAATAATAAAATATATTAATAATTTCAATCATTATACCCATCCATGTATGGTGCTGGTGAAAAAAAATATATTACACCTCGATGTGGAGATGGTTAGGCGTACGTACACACACGTGGTGATTTCATTATTTGGAGGATAGATTGAAAGTAGAATATTATTATTCCATAATAAAAATAAAATATCATTATTTAAGTGATACTCATGTTATTACATTATTATTAAACAAATAATGAAGGGGAATTATAAAATGAAAGAAGTTTGAATGAATCAATATAGGAGATAACCTCTTCTTTGACATGTTTCCTCTAAATCTCCTCATAGAGCACAAGAGTTGGTCTTTGAAGAGAACCAAAAACACTATAATGTAACTAGGGATGTCTATAAAAGATAATTTTATGTTGTTTTAGATCTTGAAGGCTCAATGTGAAGTAAAAAGGTGATAGAGGAGGATCACATTTATAATTGTGGTGAGGGGCACTTTTGGAATCTCAAAAAATATTTATTTATAATAAAATAAAACCCCACTAAAAACCTCAAAAAAGTCCCCTTTTAGTAAAATAAAATGATATAGTGTTGTAATATCATAAAAAATATATTTTTGACATGTTTCTATATCAATATAAACCTTTTTATTTTAATGGACACTTACATATTCAATTTAATTTTTTAACTAGGGTAACAATTTTTCATTATTAAAAGGGTGAATTATTTATTTATTTGATGTCAATTAGACCATAAATAAATACCTGAAAATATTTTCAACCATATCATAATTAATATATATTTTTAAAAAATGGTTTCAGTATTTTTAAATAATTTAATAAAACATTATTTTGATAAACAATCAATTGTTTAAATTTTAACACTAATCAATTCATAGATATTTTAAAAATAATAATATAAATATTTTTCATTGAACCAACTATTTGTTAATATTTTTTAGAGGAAACGTCATATATAAAATTATTTAGATTTATTAATTATAAAAATTATATATTTTTTAATATTTTTATTAACATTTATTGGTTATCTCTTTTAATAAAATAATTTTTACCCCAATTTGTTGAAATTATTTAATATAATTATTTGTTGAATGAAAATTAAAAATAAATTAATATGAGGAATAGAAATATACTAGGTTTTTTAATAATATTTTTTTTCCAATTTATCTTCTCTAGAATACAACATTTATAATGATATACTTATAAAATTAAGAACTTGACAACATTAAAATCACATTAAATAAAATAATATATGTGTCTCAATATATTATATAAGACTCAAAATGAATACAAAATCATTCCTTTGATGTTTATGATCATGATATACTCAACAAATAATAATTGGTAATTTTTTGGGTCTTTGTATGGTTACTCGAATTTTAATAAAAATTGTTTTATTGGTTATCCATCAATTAATTAATTTTTACATCACTGATGTTTAAGTCATTATTGTAATAATCTATTTCATATAAATTACAAATAAATCACTATGATAAAGAATATTTTTTACTTAAAATGATTATATATAATCTAATATAACTTTTGAATAACAATATATAAAAAATAATTAGTTATTAAAATTTGATTGAGACATATTTAACTTTATATAAATAAAATAAAATAAATGTCCTACTCTCATCCAAGTAGCTACAATAGACACCATTTTGACCCAAGAATTATTTACAAGGAAAAAATCTCATCCAATGATATTAATTTATGTGATAAGGAAATTTTATAACAACATTATTACCTTTAATAACGCTATTTACACTTTTACTATATTAATTAAAAATCCATTGAAGTTTCTTTTCGTAATGACCAAAAATAAAATAAATAAATTTACATTGTTTGGAAAAAAATTTCCAAATATGGAATCCATTTTTTACAATTCAAACTACAGAATATGAATTAATTAATTTTAAATTAATCTTGTTGTTAGAAAGAGAGAAAAGGATTTAAAAGTTAAACCATTACAAATGATTTGAATGTTTTTACATCTAAATACAATAAAAAATAATGATAATTATATACATTTTTCTGATGCTTTTATGTCGGGGCGCGTGCGCACATCCGTCGCGGGGGGAGGATGTGTGGCTTGTTTCCCCACATTCCCACTTTCCAAAGGCAGGCGGCATCCGTTCCTTGTTTAGGGACGTCTGCTCCTTGATCGAAACCGGGATGATGGGATATTGGTCCTTCCTTCCGTGGATTCCTCCTCGGAACTCATTACCTAGTCCAGGTCTCCGTCATAGATTTAAGACGGGTTCGTGAAGCTCGTTCCCGGCACCATATTTGCATGGACGCCAGTTAATTATGCTGCTTCCGTCGAGACACTCCAAGGGGTCTGGTCGGGGTAGCAACCTTCGGTGTGGAGAATGGTCAACCTGGGGTGTTGTTGGGACGCCTTGACGCTAGGGGATTGTCATATCTGTCTTATGTCCATTATTATAGGGCTTCTCGAGGACGCGGAAGCCCAAGGGATCCCACATCAAACGCGAGGAGTTGTGTGCCATCTGAAGTTTTCCTTGGCTACCCATGTTTAACACGGGGTATGCCGCGAGTTAAACGTCTTGCGGAGATGGATCGGACTGATCGGAACACTGAGAGTGGATCAGATTGAAGGACCCCTTGAGGGGAACACTGATATTTGGGGCCAACACGTGGGTGGCTTCCCGGATACTATGGAGTGGAATGAGGTGGCATGATCCCACTGGGATGTGGCGGCCCGGGTAAGGATCAGGATGGGTAATGGAGTGAAGAGGGGATTGAACCTCATGGAGGCTTCCTACTTATCCCCATGGTATGGAATCAAAGTCCACGTAGTTCGGTGATACGGTGGGACACCCGAAGAGGCGACCCATGAGAATGAACACATGGATTGGAGCCTGGAGGAAGTAAAACCTCCGGGGTAGGGTATGAGCTTCCTGAGGTATGTGGGCTCGAGGGAGAGTTCAGGATGAGACGTGTGTGTTGGATATGGGGGGCTTAGGCTCTAAGGCGGCCCATGACAGTGGATATGGGGATTTTGCTCTGAGGCGGCCCATAATGGTGGATATGGGGCTTACGCTCTGAGGCGGATCATAATGGTGGATATGGGTCTTACGCTCTTAGGGGGCCCATAATACTGGTTGTTAACCGATGTGGAGGGGTTGGAAAAACTGAGTGATGGGATTGAACCTCGTGGAGGATTCCTACATACCATGCATTAGCACGAATCAAAGTCTACGTAGTTCAGGGCATACAGTTTAACGTCATTGGGGAAGAGTATACAGTTTAATGTCATGCGGGACGAGCATACAGTTTAACTTCATGTCGGACGAGCGTACAGTTTAACGTCATGCGGGATGAGCATATAGTTTAACGTCATCTGAGATGAAAAATTTGGGGCTTATGCTCTGAGGTGGCCCAAAGTGTTAGCGAACCGATGTGAAGAAGTCCGAACGACCGGCTGGTGGGCTTGAACCTCGTGGAGGCTTCCTACGTTCCAGGTGTTAGCACAGATCAAAGTCCACATAGTTTGCTGGGATGGGGCTTACGCTCTAAGACATCCCATAAGGTGGATGTCATGGTCGATGCCCACTCTAAGCCCACGTGATTCATAATGGTTGTGAGAAACAAGAGGCAGCAGGGACCAGATGATCACGTCGGGAAGGGTGCGTTCGTGAGAAGCGGAAAGGGGCTTACGCGTTGAGCATCCCAAAGAGGAAACCGAGGCTTACGTGTGGTTAGCAGCCCTAGTACTGGGACTTACTCCAGGATGGAGGCTTGTGGTGTGAAAATTCATAGATGGACATGGATTTGGGACCGAACAAAGGAGATGCCTCGTTCCCAACCATCCCCTCCCCTGACTTTGGCAGTGGGGAAGTACGGAGATGCATGGGTGAAACCATCCGCAAGAGAGGCTAGGGGCGTACACTCTACGGAATCCCATCCCCCATGGACAAACACCACTCCAAAAGGAGGATATCATTCCATGTGTGAAATATTCCATTCCTATTGAGATGAGAGGCATAAAGAATGTCTGAGTCAGGGGGACCCTACGTGCGAGGCATGGGGTCGAACCACAGTTTAACGTCATGTGTTGAGGACGAGGTGCTTGGCAGTGTAACGTCCTGCAGCTCGGACGAGTTGGGTTCCCTCCAAACCCCTAGGGATTACATGCCCAACACCTTCTACCCCTTATGGGAGGGAAGGCATCGGCAAGGCCGTAGTGAAGGGGGGACCCAGGGCGAACCATCGAGGGTTCCACGTTAGCATGGCTATGCGAAAAATAAATAGCCATTAGCGTGCCTTTCGGATTAAGAATGTGGAAAAGCAATGAAATTTGAAACACCACCGAAGGGACCTTTAGGTTACTTCATACGATACGGGAAGACCGTATGGTAAAACAACGCATGGTGTGCACGCCCGGTATGGAAGGCATCAGGTGCCGGCGCAGAGAGGCACTCGGGGGCGTCAAGGTGAGGGGTCCTGGGTTTGGCGTGAAAGTAGAAGGATTGAGCACAAAACACCAGGATGGAGCGCAATTGGGACAGAGGATTGCGCACGACTATGGGATTACGTGCAAAGGGCTTGGATTCCGCACAGGGGCATGAGCAGATCCCTAAGGTATGGAAAAACCTAACAAAAGGGTTGAGTGCAATTTGGAAGGGATTGCACGAAATTGGAGGGGATTGCGTGCAAGGGTAATGGATTGTGGACAAAGGAAGAATTCGGAGGAGTTGGAAAATTTACTTAAGACAGTGGGGTTGCGCGCAAAGGCGAACCCTGGGGAAAGGTTGCACGAAAAGGTGCATTACCTGGAAGACATCTTGCATGCTAGGGAGTCCGAATTGCGCGCACGGGAGCAGGTCTGAATTCTTCAACCCCGAAACGGTTCGAGTCGCCTTCTATTTATAGGCCTCTGCCGTCGCAGAATCCTAGCGGTGCGCGAAATACTTCACGCCGGGACCAATCAGCACGCAAGGCTTCCCCGCGCGGAACCGGGTGTGGAAAATTACACGATGTGCCAGTTCTTTTTCGCGAATCCTAGGAGCCCTTCGCACGACCAACATTTTTTCGTGCGAGTGCCCTTTAATTTCGCGCACCACTTCCAGGTCCTCCGGACCGGGCTTCTGAGTCCGAATATGACTTCGCTTCGTCCGTTTGAAGCTTCCTCTAGGAGTTACGGACATTTTTTGGCGTCTACAAATGCCCCCCTCGGAATTGGATCGGCGAGAGGTCGCAACAATCAGATTATGAGGGAAATGCAGAAATGCCGAAGCAGTGCATCTCCTAGGAATTTTGCGCGCCAATACCCGACGAGCGCACATAACTCCATCTCCACGCGGAATTCTGTTTCCACATGGCACGAAACCATGGCCTTGCCTAAAAAAAGGGGCACTGGGCCCTACGTTCCGTACTCAAGATTTTCCACGTGATAGGCTCAACGCTCTCATGCGTGAAATTACTTCTGTGGCTGCGTGCAAAAAACTCTTTGGCAACGCGTTATTCAATTCGAATTTCGGGCCATTTCCACTCAAACTCGGTTTTTTGCGCGCCAATGGTGCTGATTGCGCACCTCACTCTTGAATTGTTCCCCGCACATCCAGATTGCGCGCAACCCTTTCCGATTCCGTGCAACTATCGATAAAACATGGAATGGCTGCAAACCAAGTTAATGAGGGGGAATCCGCCACTCATAGAGCCGAAATGGCGGTAAATGAGGAGGTTTATGGCACCAAGGTGGTCGTTTCCAATAACCTAACCTTGTTCAAACTACTGACCCCAGCCCAGTAGAAGTATCCTCTATCTGAGAACCTACCATTCTGAAACTTTGGCATCCTGGAGGAGTTTCCTCTACCGGGCTTCGAGGTAGACACACCGCAGTCATGGGTGACCCGGGAGGACGAGCTTCCTTGATACAACAACACCAACAACGACCATCCTTCCAGGGAAACCTAGCACACGGACCTATATGTCCTGAACCTGAGGACCTTGACCATTACCGGGGATGAGCCTGCCGTAGAGGATTCTCCGGACCTCTACGCAAGCACATTCCGTCGGAGTATCTATAATGACACTAAGACCTAGCTAAAAGATTTGGACCTACGGTATGGGGGAAACATTACTAGTGAGTGGGCCTGGGATTTCTGGGTTCGCCATACTTGCGACCAGTTTGGGGCTGAGATGCAGCATATTTGCTTGTTCGAGGTGGTATGGACGTCGTAGTTCCACTTCCACCGTCAACGTGATCTCAGGCAGGATCTATACACCTAGTGGCCTTTTAATACCAACACTTTCCACCATCACCGTGGGTAAGTTGGAATCACCTTCTGGGACATTCACTGCATCAGAGGCATCCCACTAGAGGGCTACCAATACGACGAGTTCGTTTCTCCAAAGAACACCTGGGAAGACATGTCATGAACCCCGATGTTGAAATGGAACCTGCTGTATCTGGCCAAAGAGAGGCTGGGGGTCAAGGACTTCCTGAAGGAAACTTCCTACAATGGCTGGTTCAGCCAGTTCCTAGAGAAGGACCCGACGATCAAGATGTCGGGACGGTTTAAACGGTGCCCAACCGCTGCTCAGAGGAGCAAGGATGGGTCATATTGGAGGACCCTGGAGGCGGGGCAATAGAAATCATGGGGCCACCGCGTCATTGAGGCCTGGGACTCGAACATACGGTATGCTAGGTTCCATGCCAACTTCCTGAGCGGGTGGCTCCCGCCGGTGCAGGACACGAGGATAGGAATCCGTCCAATAACCCTGGTGATGGTGGGCACAATGGCCGCCAACAAAAGTATCAACTTAGGGGTCCCCATTTAGGCCAAGCTGTATGCCATTCTAGGACGCATCTCACGAGGGGGGTCACCTCGGAGGGTATGGGGCCCCTTCCAGATCTTTCACAGCTGGGTGGCGGCTCATCTCGACGGGTATACTTTCCCGAACGCTATTCATCCTCAGGGAAACGGCCTGCGACCATCTCTGATGAACATCTCCAGGGTGGCACCGATGACACTCAATGAGGAGGGTGTAAGGATCCGAATCGGTAACCACACCAATTTCAACATCATCCCATTCCCCACCCCGGTCGGCTAGATGGTGGAGAATAGGCGAGGCTCACTGGAGAAGTAAGAGTATTTTCAGAGCATCCGGGGTGGGGTGCTCATGGCTTGGGTCGATAGGAAGGTGATCTGTGAGCCTTACGTGCCATCCTGATTCTCCAGGCTATTTGGGTGCCTCCGACGAATGCCGATGAAGGTATTTACAGCTGTCTGGGAGGAGAAGAATCTTGGCGTAATGTGCAAGATGTGGTTGATGTTCTCCACTTTTGGCTCCGGCAATGTCATCACCCTTCCTCCCACCGGGGTTGAAGCTGGCCTAGAAACCGAGTACGCTGAACATTGGACCATTGCGTACCCTGAGGGGATTTTACGCAAGAGAGTCCGGAAACTCGAGACTACCCGCGCGGAAACTGGGCGACGGGGGAGCAGGCAAGGTGCTGCTGAAAGGGGGGAACCAAGGGGCGCGCCAGGCAGCGAGGTATGCACATGCTAGGACTTCAGCAGTGGGGAAATCACACAGTGCTACCGCGACCTCATTGCCTGGAGGGGGGTTACACGAGTCGGCCAGGGAACTGGATGGGAAACAGATAAGATACCTACTCAAACCTTCCCAAGATTCATTTTTCCCTGCACTTTGGTCAGCCTGGATGACCCTGAAGCAATCACTGAGCATTGAAGCCTTCTGAAAAAAGATAATGCAGAACGGGATCTAGTTTCCAGAGGTTGGGCTCGTTCGAGTTACCTACAAAGTGAACTTCAATCGGCAGCATGCCTATATGATGTCCATGGACACATACGTGCGCCACATGGGTCGGCGTGTGGAGCCACCTTTCATAGTGAAAGTGATACTCAACCAAGAACATGATCCCGAAGTGATGCCGCCGGGAGAAGGCGACTGTGATGATGAGTCGGAGGGGGAGGAGGAGACAAGAGACGATGAAGGAGAAGGAGAAGATGAAGTAGAAGGTGAAGGAGAAGGAGAACCCGAGGGTTAGGGGTCACAGGGGGCATCCCACCAGGGGAACTTTTAGGAGAATGTTGAGATTGTCGGCTCCAACATGGAGATAACAGAACTGCTCGAGGTCCATCTCTATCCTTATCCAAATTCCTTCTTCGTCGATTCTGTTCCACAACCTCTAAACCATGTATCTATCTCACTCAGGAGCACCTAGGTGTTGATCAGACATCCCCAATAGAGGGAGGAGGGGAACTGATGGGACATGATGGGGCTCCGACACCCATCATTGAATTGACAAGCACAGAGGGGTCTCCTTTCATGGCAGCTCTTGTAGCGGCCAGAACACTGGAGTTCGATTCCCTGGGCTCCTGTAAGTCTCATGGTTCACTACTAGAGCTTCCTATCAAAGATCCCAACTAATTAGGGTGCACCTTTTGCAGTGATTTCGACGTTGGAGGCTCGTCAGGCTGCTGAGACCGGGCTGTTTGTGAGAAAACCAGCGGCAGGCATACAACCTCATCCACACCCTACTTCCCGCACCGAGTTGGCTCTGACAGTTGGTGAGAAGGGGGCAGCGGTCATCAGCGATGCTCTCACCAAAGCGGGGATGGAAGCTGACAGAGGCACTGTCGCTATCAGGGCGAGAGTGGAAGGTTGCCCGGACGTCAAGGATCATATTCCTCATGAAAACATCCCCGGGGCAGACCCTGCGACTGACCTGCTGGCTACCTTTCCCACGTACCGGTGCGCTGATCCCGAGGAGGTAGACGACTCATACTCAGAAGCGACTGAGGAGAGACGAATGACATGATGCAAGGGGTGTAAGTGTATCCATGTCTTTCTCAGGCAGCCCTAGTCGGATTGGCTGAGGTGGATGAGATCACTCCAGACCTGGCTGCGCTTCCTGTGTGCTGGAGGGGCTGATTCTCAATGCCTTTATTTAAAGGTCCGTGATTACATGGCCGAGAAGATACGCGAGGGCAGCCGGCGCATCGACATTGCCCAGTGTTGGGAAAGATCGGTGAGCACCTCAGCAATCTAGAGGGCGGAGTATGAGGTCTGGGGCCTCGAAGGGCAGGTGGCGGAGAAGGAGGTCTCCATTGAAACATGATTTGAAATTGTGGAGAAACTGATGGCCCAACTGACTGACTCCCAAGAACAACTGATGGAGGCGAGTCACCAGATGACCGTACTTCAAACTGAGCAGGCGCCGGCACAAGCTAAGGTTGGCGAGCTACGCTCTGCAGGTGCTGATGAGGAGAGAGTCTTCAAGGAGCGAGAAGCAGTCCTGGAGGATACCAGGCAAAGGGTAACAGCGTTGGAAAGATCAATCTAGCACGCTAATCCTTAAGGGCTGTGTTCTGGCCATCTAATGAACTTTTTTCTTCCACTACTCAATTTTTCGATCCAATGTATGGACCAACCTATTTATCTGTACCCTTAGTTTAGTATACTCACCATAATTCTGAAATTAATAACAACTCACCCCTAAGATCCAGTGGGTCGCACCCAACATGAGAAATAAAGGATGCTCGTGTCATCATTTCACCCAACTTTGGGGGCGTTAACCAAGCTTCAGGCGTCCAAAATCGGGCCTGGATGTATGAGGAGAAGAGGGAGGTCCAGCCGAAGAAAGGGGACCTTAGACCAATCAATGTATTGTATCCTCCACGTGCCCTAACACACGAGCGGGGAAACGCTGGGGGCATTGAAATCTATCCGAACATAGGGAGATGAAAAAGGTGAATCACGTTACCCGAATTCGGAACACTGTGGGGGCGCGAAGATGGAGGATAACTGTTAACCATGGAAGAAACGCAGCATCCATATCGTATTAGCCTGAAATGGAGACAATAAATGAGGTCTGACCACTGACCATGTTCGAAACACAGGGACCAACTCAAATATCGCCGATCAGTCTTTCGGAACGTTGGCCCTGGACAGTAGGCGGACTATAGGTCTATCATCCATATTGCGAAAATAGGCGGACCAAAGGTCTATCATCCATATTGCTACAATAGGTGGACCAAAGTCTACCATCCATACTTTTAGCAGGTCCCATCAAACATGACCAGTCCTCCGGGACGTTGGCCCAGGACAGTAGGCCGACCATGGGTCAATCATGCATACTATTACAATAGGCGGACCAAAGGTCTATCATCCATATTGTGGCAGCAGGTGGACCATAGTCTATCATCCATACTGTTAGGGGGTCCCATCAAACATGAAAGAGGGTGAAGACCCAAATAAAGGGGCACGCGAAGCGTGGAAATTGGAGTGGTGGTTTGTTCGAACAGAATCCAACACTCCCAAGATTGTGCCACCGTGGTGGAGGCGCATTAGGCAGATGCACTAATCTGGTCCCAGATCATCCCAATTTTTAGACAGGACCTCTCTATTGAGAGAACTATCACTTCCCAACATTATTATGGGGCATCCAAAACATATTCATTGTAGATGTCGCAACTAGACCACTCCCCAAGAATTCAGGACGAGGGGCCGATAGTAAGGGGGGACGGGATTTGGTAATCCCTAGGACTGGACCCATGAAGAAATGTCCAGGCATTCCTACGTATCTCATAAGGATGAGAATCAAGCCACAAGTTGTTTTATAAGCACAGTTTAACATCATGTAGGACGATAAGATGAGAAGGCTAATTCTTAGAACGGGGTGCAGTCGTCACAAACCCGATGTGAATGAGGACATGATCCCGCACTATGCCACGTAGTCCCGTGGTTGGGGTCCCAAAGGTGGGACCGAAGAGACAAACTAGATGAACTTGAGCCGGACCCAAAGATAGGAGGTCTGGGCGTTCCTACGTATCCCTTTAGGATGGGAATCAAGCCAGACGTAGTTTTTAAGAGATCTTAGTTTATGGTTTTAGAGCTCGGACCAAGGATTGGTAAGAAGGGAAGGAGATGCATAGTAAAATGAACAAAGAAACCAAATGTGAATGGGGATGGCGTCCTGCTTACCATGCGTTCCTTGGAAACGTGTTTAGGCAGTGAGACCGAACACGGAAGTTAGGCTGAGCCTGCGGGGAAGTACCCAGGTGCTCCTACATATCTCATAAGGATGAGAATCAAGCCATACGTAGTTCTTGATAGGTGGTGTGGCACGACATGGTGCCTCCGCAAAGGACGAGGGAGGCGTGCGGGTCTAGCGCTCGCACCAAAAGAAACGACATTTGATATATCTTGTTTTTCCTTGAAGGTGAATTGTTTTTCTTTTGTAGAGTGACCGGTCAAGGTTATAAGTTCTTGGTGTCACCACAATAATCAAGACATAACAGGCATTGAAAAATGGTATGGAAATTGACCAATACCTGACGTGATGTCCTTTATGGGGAGGTCACCACATTACAATGCCGTTTTTTCGTCGTGCAGCTAGGAAGATATCATCATAGTTTATGGTCATGTGATGGGACCAGACAGCACAGTTTAAGGTCGTATGGCTTGGACCTGGGGAACATGCATATTGTGATAAGGTGCACCTTGGGTGGATGAGGACATATCCCAATAACGTCACCATGGGTGGTTCCGGGAGAGGAGCCTCAGGCCAGGGAGCCGACGAGGGTCCAAAAATCAGGGGGCATGAGAGGCTACCTTCTAGCTAAGCTGGGCCTGAAACACAATGTCTAGGCGACCCCTCATTTCCCATAGGAATGAGGGTCAAGCTTCACATGGACATAGAGAAATCCCAAGTATATACTCTTTAGTTCTCAGATCGCGGGAGCCCTAAGAAACACCGTAACACAGCTTTGTCCGTCTGATGTGTGGGGGTGCACTAAGGGTTAGTACAAGGAGTGTCGAGATTCCACCTTGACATGGTGGGGTGGAATGTAATGTGAATCATGAAACAAATATTAAGGGCCCAAAGGAGCCAGCGTGACGACTGAGGATTACTGCTGACCATGTTCGCAACACAACATCCTGTCGTGTTAGCCTAAAGATAGGGGCAAAAAAATGAGCATCAACCGCTGACCATATTCGCAATGCAGGATTTGTATCAATTTGTTTCCCGAATCCCTCGGGGTCATTGGCCCGTGATGGTAAGAGATCCCTTAGGCATTGTGTCCGGGATATTTTTTTGGGGGTCCCTCCGGGTATGGAAGATAGCGTCGGCCCGAATGAAGGGGAGCACGAAGCTTGAAAAGCGGACGAAAACTTGCCTAAATCGAATCTGACACTCCAGGTCCTAGACCAGAGTACTTTGAACACATTAGAAGACCCCTGGAAAGGGTCGAGGGGCTCAGTCTGAGAGCATCCAAAAGATGGGGGATTCCCGGGGAAGGGGGTGTAGTGCAAAAAACCATGTACCACACCAATATATACCCCTGTGGGGAGGGACATTCCACAAGACCGAGGTGACCAGGAGATTGGGGGATCTCTTAAGAGATGGGGCTAGACCTAAAATCTAGGTGTTCAAGTGGTCCTATGTATCCCATAAGGATGGGAATCAACCCGTATGTAGTTCTTAAAGCACAGTTTAACATCATGTAGGACGATAAGAGGTATTTATTCCAGGGAGTGTGGACGGTGCGGCATATAACCCGCCGTGAATGAGGACATGATCCTATACCGCACCGCACGCTTTGGGTGAAGGCTGGGGATGAGAGGCCCGAGATGGCCAAGGGTCCTGAGGCTGGGCCTCGGTCAGGGATGCCTAACATGCTTGCAGTTTGGCGTCTTGTAGTGAGGACTAGCATGCAGTTTAGGGTCATGTTGGACCGTAAGAGTCTTAGTTTAAGATCTTAGAACTTGGACCAGAGGGGCCCAGATGTTGGGGAAAATGTAGTTTAAGTTCATGTTGGACCGTGTGCAGTTTAAGGTCATGTGGGACCGGGTAAAGATCTTAGTTTTAGGTCATAGAACTCGGACCCATGGAGATCAAGAAAAAGTACCGTTTGAGGAACCTGGCATTGGTGGGAGGAGTGACACGCTCACCATCCATAATCACCAGGGAATATAAGCCATTGGGATATACCTTATGCACGATGAAAGGCACCTCCCATTTGGGCTCCAATTTGGATGGTTTCAAACCGGGAATCATTGGCACTCTGAGAGCCAGTACCAGGTCACCTTGCAGAAAAGAGCGAAGGCAAACCTTCTGGTTGAAAGCTCGAGCCATCCTGCTCTGATGCCTTTCCAAGTTATTTAAAGCGCTAAGCCTATTCTCATCCAGCGCTTACAATTTAACTAGGTGGACTTCAGAAACTCTACCCGTTGCTTGCTGGTCATAGACCACCGTGTGCAATGAGGGAAACTGAATCTCGATAGGCAGGACGACCTTAGCTCCGTACACCAGGGAATACGGAGTCACCTGGGTGGAATTACGAGTTGTTTTCCGATAATCCCAGAGAGCGTTGGGGAGATTGTCTGACCAAATTTTCTTACTCTTACCAAACATATTTTGCAGAATGTCAGAGAGGGTTTTGTTAAACTCCTCGATCTGTCCATTTGCCTGCGCATGATAGCGGGAGGAGTGGTTAGAGAGAATGTTGTACTTAGAGTACAATTTCTTCAGCTCGGCTGCTCAGAAGTTGGTTCTGTTATCTGTGAGGATAGTGTGAGGTACTCCAAATCGATAAATGATATTGGAACCCACGAAGTCAGTGATAGAATGAGCTTTGACTTCCTTGAGCGGAATTGCCTCTGCCCATTTGGAAAAGAAAACCATAGCGGTTAGAATGAAACGGCACAGGTGGGCCATCACCAGTGGGTAAGGTCCTACGACATCCAATCCTTAGATTGAAAATGGACAAGAATACATGTTAGTGAGGAGAGGCTCCGGTGGCTGATGTAAGAAGTTAGCGTGAACTTGGCACGCATAACACCTCTTGGAAAACTCGATGTAGTCATAGATCATGGAAGGCCAGAAGTACCCCAGCCTCCAAATCTGGGGGGAAAACTTTGACCAGGCCTACTGGGACCAAAAAAACCATCATGAACTTCTTGCATGACCTCTGGGATCTCGACTCCTTGAAGGAAACATAGGAGAACACCACCAAATCTGCACCTGTAAAGGACATGCTCATGGCTGGGACCGCTCTGAAGGGTAAACTACAGTGCGTGGCATCAGATTCGCTTGTGCTCGGCTCGGTCCGATGGAAGATTGTCGTGTTGGAGGTATTCAACCAAGGGAGTCCTACAGTCAATAACTACTTCGACTACCGCATCTGAAGTTCCCGTGAATCCTGAAATATAGGCACCAGTGGTGAGACGGTTCACCCGCGGGCCATGATCATCCTTTAGGATAACGGGAGTAATGAATCTCTGATGTGCCACGTGAGTAATTAGGTTTCCTTGTTCGGGCTCTGCAATTGACCCGACCAAGCTGGCCAAAGCATTCGCCTAACTATTCTGCCACCGGGGAATATGAATGACCTCTGGCCAAGAAGAAAACACATCCATTAGACGGAGGGTGCACTCCAGCAATGGCACGAGTTCTGCCTTTCTAATAACATAGTCACTATTGTCCTGCTTGATGACTAGCTCAGAGTCCCCTATTACATGCAGATGGGGCACGTCAATCCGAAGAGCCATCTCGAGGCTAGTGATGAGGGCATGATATTCTGCCTCATTATTGGTGCAGCCTTCTGACCGCAGAAATGAATACAGAAGAATGGCTTGCTCCTGGGTGATGAAGTTGACACCCATGTCCACTCTGTTGAGCCTAGGATCGTTGAGCCTTCTACTAGTGGGGCTTCGGGAGACAGCATCAATGTGCATCTTCCAACATGGGACGACATGATCGACTGGGAGGATTACCTCATCAGGAAAGCCTAGATCCAGTGGCTGATCCGCGGAGGATGGCTGGGCAGCTAAGAAGTATGCCAATGCCTATCCTTTGATATCCATCTGAGGTACAAACCTGATGTTGAACTGCTGTAGGATCACCGCCCAACGCGCTAGTCGTTCGGTCAACATAGGTTGGTTCATGATGTACTTCAATGGGTCTACCCTAGAGACTAGCTGTACCTCATGGTGCTGCAAGTAGTGCCGTAATTTCTGCATGGAAAATACGAGCTCCAGGAATCTCTTCTCGATGTGAGAATATCTAACTTTTGTATCGAGGAGCATGCAGTTGAGGTAGTAGAGGCTATTCTCTATTCCCTCGTCCCACTTCTGGGTGAGAAGTGTGCCAAGGGATCATTCCAAGGAGGTCATGTAAAGGACCAGTGGGTTTCTGGAAAGGGGTGTCATCAAGAATGGATGTTGGAGAAAATACAGCTTGATTTACTCAAAGGCGATCTGACACTCTTCATCCCACTCTTAGGTGGCGCCTTTCTTCATGAGCTAGGAAAAGGGCTTACACTTTCTGGCCAGATTCGCAATGAATCTGCTTATATAGGCTAAGTGGCCTTGGAGGCCTCTAAGCTCTCGAATATTACTTAGGGGAGGCATATGGCTGATGGCCTTGATGTTCTCCAGGTTGATCTCAATGAATCGATATCTGACAACGATGCCAAAAAAATTTCCGGAGGTGACCCCGAAGGCACACTTCAACAGGTTCATCTTCAGGTGTCGAGAACAAAGGAAGACAAACACTTTCTCAAGGACTTTGATATGGTCCTTATGCTTGCGAGATTTAACCACCAGATCATCCACGTAGCACTCCACCAGTGTCTCGATAATTGGATTGAATATGTGATGCATGGCCCGTTGATAGGTTGCACCTGCATTTTCCAGGCCGAAGGGCATAACCTGGTAACAGAAAGTACCTTGGGGGGATTTGAAGGCATTGAAATCTTAATCCTCAGGGGCCATCCGGATCTGGTTGTACCCAGAGTACCCATCCATGAAGGAGTGGGATTGGAACCCGGGTGTGGCATCGATCAACAACCCTGTCATTGGAAGGGTAAAATCATCCATCGGACAGTGGCGATTGAGGTCACGGAAGTTGATACAGACCCTAATCTGTCTGTTCTTCTTCCTAACCGGCACAATGTTGTCTAGCCACTGGGGGTGTTGAACTTATTTGACAAAGTTGGATTTGATGATCTTATCAACATCGGCCTCAACTAGGGCACTGTGAGAGGGGTGCATCTTTCTGGGAGGCTATTTTAAGAAGCGATGGTTTACCAGAAGGCCAAGGTGGTGGACGGCTACCTGAGGTTATAATCCTGGAATATCATCATGACTCCAAGCAAACACATCATGGTGATGTCTAAGAATGTCTACGTACTGTTTCCACTCCTCGGGGGGCATATCAGAGCTGACCAATGTGGGTCTCGGATTCGCCTCACCACCAAGGTCCACCTACACTAACTCATCGACCTTGGTGGAGACCCCCTCCTCAAAGGCAACGGGAGAATATTCCATGTCCTCTCCACTTCTGGAGGGATCACCCACGGGGGGAGCCATTTTGGGGCTTCCATGCCCTGATGGGAAGCTGGTGCTGGGTTGGGCGGCAGTGGTCATCACGTCAGGAGACTCATGCACTACGGAGACCATGGAGACAAAGGCGGTTGATCCATTCAAATCTGGTCTTCATCCCAAGGGACCACGCCTGACGACATCAATGCAGTAGTGGCGTGTCGGCTCCAGCCGGTCGATCCCGGCTCGGCGAAACAGACACGTATGACGTACCGCCATTGCCATGAGCCTGGCGTCCTGATATCGTATATGGGTAGGAGGTTTGGGAATTACCTGGGCCTGGTTGGTGTTGGAGTATGATGTGATTTTACGCCGTCGCTTTGACCTGGAAATATGCCTTCCTCTTGTACCCGAAACAACAAAGCACTGCCCCATGTCGGGGGTTGTGGCCTCCAACCGATGGATTTGGAAGACATAAGCGTCATCCAAACCTACCCAGGGATCACTTGTAACAGTGGCGTACTCGATCTCACCTTCCAGGATCTGATTGTCCTTGCTCTTATAATAGTCGACGTCCAGATAATAGGCTTCAAAAGAGGAAAAAGGAGATGCATCTCCTTGGAGCACGCCTACTCGGCCATTAAGAGAGTATTTGAGGAACTGGTGATACGATGAGGGGACCGTCGCGTGAAGGTGGTGCCACGGCCTGCCCATCAACATGTTGTAGGCAGTGTCCTGAGAGACAACCATGAATTCAGTGCTGGAAATTAGGCCAGCGAACTAGGTCTTCAAGAGAATCTTGCTGAGGGGAGTCTGCTCGGTCCTGTCATACCCCTGGATCCTGAGTTTAAAAGGAGTTAAATCATCCTCAGACAACCCCAACTTTTGCAGTGCCCGAGATGGGATTAGGTTAATCCCAGAACCCGTGTCAACAAGACAGTGTCAGACTACCATGCCATTGAACTGGACAGTGATGTACAGTGGGAGAATGTGCCCCTATATGGGAGGGTCTTCATCTTCACCAGAGAAAAAGATAACCTCAGTACATTGGGAGTCCTCAATTGCCTCGGTGTGGAAGGCTTATGTAGTCACTACCTCCATCTCAAAATGGAGGGGGCTCCTTAGGGCCTCGGTGAGTGCCTCACGCATTTCGGACGACAGGCGAAGAGACTCAAGGATAGAGAACCTTACTATAATTCTGGCCATGTGCTTCAAAACATCATACTTTCGAGCCAAACACGAGATTCTTCTCATAAGAGGCTGCTTCGCGATTGGGGACATGACGGGCCCTGCCAGCGGGATTAGTGACTGAATCGTACTAGGCATGTCTCTCTGCTCACTAGTCAAAGCCCGGAGAGTGGCTGCCGGATTAGGAAAAGAATACTGGGGTCGACTGGTGGTGGGGCAGAGCTGGTTGCGGCACGGACGAGGCGGTTTTGCCTGATCCAGCAATAAAAACGGCAGTAGAGGTGAACCTGTTGACACCGGATGAAGGGGCTATATGCGATAAGCTCTATATTGGGCCTGATACCTGGTCTCAGTGGAGTTCATAGCCTGGCTAGAGGTGCCAACTGCTGTTCCTCAGCAATTCTCGTATCTGCAGCTTTGCCAATGTTGGTGACGGCTGGGGACATTGGGAAGTTCCACCTGGCATTACTCATTATCGTGAGTCAAAAGGGGATTTACCAACTCTACGGTGTTAACTGAAGCATACCCCGAATTATCACTGGAGGATTCATCCACTACCGGACGGAGTCTCAGAGGGATTTCCATTTCCGAGGGAATAAAATCACCAAGAGTGTGGGATGATGATTCCATTGGCAGGGCGTATTCTTTCTTTTTGCGTCGCCGCTTTCTCTTCTCGAATGAGGCGGGCTGGGACGACGATGCTGAGGTAGCACTCGCAGATTCTGAGGGCTCTGGCTGATTCAGGTAGGTATGGATGATGCCATGGGTGCAGACGACGGTCTTGCGGGCCATCCAATCGTTATACTTACATGACCCACAGTCGGAAACCCGCTGCCACTCATCCTCATTGCCACTACTGCCATCTGATCTCACAAAGACACCTACCACTTGCGCCGGGGCTGGGCCCAACCTGACAATGTGTTTGTCAATCTGGTCTTGGAGCCAGTCCATGAACATGTACCATCTCTGGATGGTGTGACCCAGGGTCCGGTGATAAGGACAGTAGTTGGGGTGATTGGTGATATGTGCCTCTTCCGGCTTTCAGCACTCGAGAAGCCGCACAATTCGTTGATCCAAGGCACTACGGAAATAACCGGGAACCTGGGCCTTATCAAATGAGTACATCCAATTCCTTCTATCTAGAAAGGGGCACAAGGAGGCTGGCCCTGACGAGGGGCTAGAGGAGCATGCCGAAGAGGTGGAACCTGATCATCTATCCTAGGTGGTGGTGGTGAATTACGCGGAGGCGCTTGCTGTTTTTGAGGCCGTCACTACTGGGCTGGAGGTTGTGCCCCTAGTGGCAGACCCCTATGGGGTTGCAGAGCTAGCCTCAATGGTAGAAAATCTAGCTGCCTGGGGGCCTCTATCTAGGCCACAATAGTGGGCTCGGCTCTAGAAGCTCTTGTTGTAGGGATTACAGGAGGCACTGGGCATGCCTGGATGGCCTGTTGCAGGGCTTCTTCGAGGTGTTGAGCCCTGTTTGAGAAGTCCCAGAACCCTACAGGGTAATTCTGAGTGATCATAGAAAGAATTAGCTCTTCCTTGACATTCCCTACGCACATTATCAGTAATTTCTCCTGAGTTAATGGCATGTCAAGGGAGCATGTGAGCCCCTTCCACAGGGCGACGAAGTCCGCGACTCGCTCATTGGGCCTTTGTTCGCACCTGATGAGGTCTTTGACGTTCTTCTTCCGGGTTGTGGAACTGAAATGGTAGAGGAATTTCCTACGAAGGTCCTCCCATCTAGTCATAGATCTGACAGAAAGGTGGTTGTACTAAACGAATGCTCGTCCTTCTAGCGTCTGAATGAAGCAACGGAGCTTGGCGGCCTCATGCTGCGCCGGAGTTCCTAACATAGGCCCGCACCTCGAGTTGAAGTGGGCCAAGTGATGTGGTAGGTCTCCAGTCCCATTAAAGGGGAAAAAGTGGGGTTCCCAAATCCTGGAGGTGCCGACATATCATTCACCCATGCCGGGTATGACATGTCGTCCGGTGGGATTTACACCTGTCGAGTTTCCAAAGCCTCTAAGCGGGAGATAAGTGCTCCCATTGGATCATCCGGACATGGTTTCCTATCCTGATAGGGATCCCTAACCCCAAAAGCCTTTTAGGGCTCCTCAATCCAGTAGTCAAGCTCAGTAGCTTGTGGGGCGGCTGGCGGAGTGACTCTTGGGGAAGTGGGAGGGAACCAAGCGGGGTCCCTTGGGTGATCACGCCGCTCAGGAGGGTTTGGAGAAACTTATTGCGCCCACTTTACATGAGCTCCAACCTCTCCTCTGTCAGCGAACACGGCATGTTCTCAGTTTCCCAGGATAATCTCATCAAGGGGTAGTTTCTTCTGCCCCTGCTGTCCCGAACTGGGATCACTGTAGTCAGGCCGCCACTCTACAAGGCGCTCGGCTAGAAGCTCGTCAACCAGCCTCTTTTTCTCAGCAAGATGTTGGTGTAGTGTGGCCTTCTCGGGATATTCCTCTACCTTTTGTACCAAGGTAGATGGGTCGGCAGGCTTGATAGCCCCGACGTGCTCTTTACCCTTGCCGACGTTTCAGCTCTGTGTTAACGCCTTAGTGGGTGTGGGGAGGCCCAGGAGGCTCCTCTGTTGGTGAGTAATCCTCCCATATGGGTCCAGTAGAGGCATTTATTCAGGGGGTCAGTCCCCATCGGGATGTTACACACCGTTTCCCTCTCCTGAAAGGTCGGCCATGTTGACTGCCACTGCCCTTGGAGGCATTCCCTTAGAGCAGCCTAGTGAGTGGGGCTGTCGGCGAATCATACTGAAAAAAGGGAAGCATACTTCCCCATTCTGCAGATGTGCGTGTGTGGGGTGGATCCTCGATAACTTTGTAGAGTATTTGAAAACTCTTTATGCATTGTTGTTGGAGGGCCCTGTGGTGGCCAAGTGACCCGAGGTGCCGAACCGCGGGGAGCGCGGCCAGGTCGACCTGACGACATTGCTCACCGATATCCTCAAGATGTGTCTGACTCCCAGGATAAGGCACTCGCTGATAGTGAAGATGGGAGTGAGTCACCCGAAGAGTCAGGTGGAAACATCCAAACTCTCTCGGGGTGAGCGACTCTGGCATATCAAAATCCGATTTTGCGACAGGCCAAAACTTCTCGGGAAGTGGCCTGCCGCGAGGACGGTCTAGAAGATCCACGACTCTAGTTTGGGATCTGACCCTTGCATCCCATTCTCATCAACCGAGAATGGCCGGGGAACTGGAAGCAGTGCCGAGGCAGGCCGCGGGGCCGGTGGGCTGGCCAGCAGAGAATACGGTGAACAGACCGATTGGCCGCTGATCCCTAAGTCATCCTCCAAGGGCTGCAGTGTCCTGGGTTCCATGTCACGATAGGATGGGCTGGCGAAAAATCCTCTTGTCACAACATCGATGTTTTCTGAGGGTGTGTCATATCGCGACTCTTCCGTCGGTCCCCCGAAAATCTCTCCACCCTCTATGATTGAGGTGGAAGGTGCATCCTGGGAGGCCAGTGGTAACTGCGGGTTTGACCCCTGGGGGTACGCCAAGTCCTCGTCCTCCTGGATATACCTTCGGAGGGAGGCAAGAATCATGCAGATCTCACATTCAGAGAGTACGAGACTGACGCTCCATGTCCCCATCCCTACCCTCGACTCAAAGGGTTAGGGGGAAAGTTCCATCACTGAGTTACACTCCGCCTCAAAGTCTGAGAAAAAGACTGGTTTGATTTTCGTTCGGACTTCCCTGACATATCTCTTGTGGTGACGACGTCCCGCCTTCCTGCCCCTTGGTGGCTCCTCGGGGTAAGGATGATTTCTGTCACGGAGTCGCCTAGCCGCAGTAGTGCTAGGTCCAAGAGGACTGAAGGCCAGGGTGTGAGGAGCACTGGGACAAATGTCCAAAGGGACATGGGGATGACCTCCATGTGGGAGAGTGACCAGATATGCGATGGGTCGATACTCGCGGCCAGCGGTAGGAGAAGTGACCTCGTACCCAGTGTAGTGAGCACTAGAAAAAGCCATACCAGGAGTGTAGATATCACAGAGAAGCCTTCTTATTTCCAGATCAGTGGCACAGAGTAGGCCTTCATGGTGGACAGAACTACTGCGGATTGGCCCGCGGTGGCCATTGCCTGTACTAGTGACCGGGAGACTCAAACCAACCTTCCTATAGGGCGATCGGGGCCTCGATCACGGTCGGCCATGTGAGTTCCCCTACTCAACGTGTGAGGGATCTAATAAAATGGGTCAGTAGTGGCCCGGGCCACAGTGGTTGCTGATGTTGGTACCCCAGGGCGTGCATTCTATTCCCCTCGCACCCGACGCAGGCGTCAGGTCAGATGGGTTGAAGCCGGTGATGCGGGCACGAAGATTGCCTGCCCCTTGGCCCGGGGAGTTAGGTGGCGGCGTCGACGTAGCCTGGTGGGGGCTATTTCCATGAACCCCTGGAATGGGTCTCCGATCGGGTGAACCTGAACATCCCCCACCTCATTGGTGTAGGAGAGGGCGGTGTCAAGGCGCTCCGGGGATAGGCTCCTGAGACGGTTGAACGTTGGAGTGAGGAGCGGTGGCTCCCTATGCGGCCCCTGGGGGCGGTGACGGTGGTGAGGCGCAGCTGCCTCTAGATCCAAACATGCCATGTCCCTGGTGGGGATGACCCCTTCTTCCTCGTACCTACGAACCGGGTCGTTGATCACCCTTCGTTGGACGATCTCTGACAGGGAGAGGGGACGTGAGCACCTCGCAGTTACGGTGGTCAGAGTCGGTACTGTTGTGGAAAATGTGGGATCGTGCGGGGTAGCCGAATCGGTATTGCCCCTTCCCCTGCGCTGGTGGGAAGGTGGTGATCGAGCTCTAGGTGCAGCAATCTGATTCCTGGAAGCAGGGAGTTGAATCCATTAGTGCTAACAGGAACAGAAATAGACAACCAATAGCCTTGTGTAATTCCATCTTCCGTGGTCGGTAAGAGGGTTCCATGATAATGACGTCGCAGGATGGAGTGATCAACATCTTAACTGCCTCAACCTCTGGCAAGTCTCATGACCTGGTGCTAGGTGCCCGGACCTGGTGACATGCTAATCTTCCAACACCCCGAACGCTACCAGTCTCTGTATTGAGGAGAGGATCTTCAAGTCGGGTTCACCATTTTCTATTTCCGGTGCTTTTACACCGGGGTGCATGCGTGAATCCATCACGCGGGGGAGGACGCACCACTTTTTGCCCTGCATTCCTGCTTTCCAAAGGAGGGCGACATCCATTCCTTGTTCAGGGATGTCTTCTCCATGATCGAAACTTGGATGATGGGATGTCAGTCCTTCCTTCTGTGGATTCCTCCTTGGAACTTGTTACCTAGTCCGGGTCTCCCTCGTAGATTTAAGACAGGTTTGTGAAGCTCGTTCCCAGCGCCATATCTTCATGGACGCCAGTTAATTATGCTGCTTCCATCGAGATGCTCCAAGGGGTCTGGTCAGGGCATCAACTTTCGGTGAGGAGAATGGTCACGCTGGGGTGTCGTTGGTGCACCTTGACACTGGGGGATTGGCATGTCTTTCTTATATACCTTATTATAGGGCTTCTCGAGGGCGCGGAAGCACGAGGCATCCCACATCGAACGCGGGGAGTTGTGTGCCATCTGAGGGTTTCCTCAGCTTCCCATGATTAACATGGGGTATGCCGCGAGTTTAACGTCTTGCGGAGATGGATTAGACTGATCAGAACACTGAGAGTGGATCAGATTGAAGGAACCCTAAGGGGAACACCAATATTGGGGTTCAGCATGTGGTTGGCTTCCCAGATACTATGGAGTTGAATGAGGTGGCATGATCCCACCGGGATGTGGCGGCTCGGGTAAGGATCAGGATGGGTAATGGAGTGAAGAGGGGCTTGAACCTCATCGAGGCTTCCTATTTATCCCCATGGCAGGGAATCAAAGTCAGTGTTGTTCAGTGATACAGTGGGACACCTGAAGAGGCGACCCATGATAATGAATGCATGGATTGGAGGCTAGAGGATGTAAGACCTCCGGGCAAGGGCATGAGCTTCCCGAGGCATGTGGGCTCAAGGGAGAGGTCAGGATGAGACATGGGCATTGGATATGGGGGGATTACACTATGAGGTGGCCCATGATGGTGGATATAGGGCTTATGCTCTGAGGTGTCCAATAATGTTGGATATGGGGGTTATGCTCTGAGGGGCCCCATAATGGTGGATATGGGGCTTACGCTCTGAGGCGGTCCATAATGGTTGTTGTGAACCAACACAGAGGGGTCGGAACAACTGAGTGATGGGATTGAACCTCATCGAGGCTTCCTACATACCATGTGTTAGCACGGATCAAAGTAAATGTAGTTTAGAGCATACAATTTAACATCATGCGGGATGAGAATAAAGTTTAAAGTCATACGGGACGAGCATACAGTTTAACTTCATGCGGGACGAGCATACAGTTTAACGTCATGCGGGACAGGAATACAGTTTAACATCATGCGGGATGAGCATACAATTTAACGTCATGCAGGACGAGAAATTTGGGTCTTACGCTCTGAGGTGGGCCAATGTGTTGGCGATCTGACATGAAGAAGTCGGAACGACGGGTTGGTGGGCTTGAACCTCGTGGAGCCTTCCTACGTAACATGTTCTTGCATGGATCAAAGTCCATGTAGTTCGCTGGGATGGGGATTGCACTATGAGGCGGCCTATAAGGCGGATTTCATGGTCGATTCTCACTCTAAGCCCACGTGAGTCATGCTCGGTGTGAGAAACAAGAGGCAGCAGGGACCAGACAATCATGTCACGAAAGGTGCGTCCGTGAGAAGTGGAAAGGGGCTTATGCGTTGAGCATCCCAAAGAAGAAACAGGGGCTTACGCGTGGTTAGTAGTCCTTAGTGTCAAGACTTACACCAGGATGGAGGCCCGTGGTTTCGCAAATCACAGAGGGAGAGGGATTTGGGACTGAACAAATGAGATGCCTTGTTCCCTATCACGCCCTCCCCTGACATTGGCAGTGGGGAAGTACAGATGTGCATGGGTGAACCCTTCCGCCAGAGAGGCTAGGGGCTTACGCTCTGAGGCAGACCTTCCCCCGTGGAAAAATGCCACTCCCAAAAGAGGATATCATTCCATGTGAGGAAGATTTCATTCATGTGGAGACGAGAGGCGTAAAGAATGTCCAAGACTGGGGGACTCTGCGTGTGAGGCATGGGGTCATACCACAGTTTAACATCATCTGTTGAGGACGAGGTGCTTAGAAGTTTAACGTCCTGCAGCTTGGACGAGGTGGGTTCGCTCCACACCCCTAGGGAATACATGCCCAACACCCTCTACCCCTTGTGGGAGGGAATGCATTGGCATGGCCGTAGTGAAGGGGGTCTACAGGGCGAACCATCAAGGGGTCCACGTTAGCGTGGCTATGCGAAGAATCAATAAATGATAGCTTTCCTATGAGAAGAAGCATGAGGAAATGAAACTCAACAGGAAAAACCGCCAACGGGACCTTGGGGTTACTTTTTACGAGACGGGAAGGCCGTACGGGAAAACAACGCAGGGCGTGTACGGACGGTATGGAAGACATCAGGCGATAGCGCAGAGAGGCACCTGGGGTCGTCAAGGTGAGGGGTCTTGTGTTTTGCACGCAAAGTGAAGGTTTTTGCACAAAACACTGGGATGGTGCACAATTGGGTCAGAGGATTGTGCACGGCTAGGGGATTGCATGGAAAGGGTTTGGATTGCACGCAGGGGCACGAGCCGATCCCTAAGGTATGGAAATACCTAAAAAAGTGTTGCGTGAAATTTGGAAGGGATTTCATGCAATTGGAGGGGATTTCACGCAAGGGGAAAGGATTGCACGCAAAGGAAGATCCAGGAGGATATGGAAAATTTACTTAAGTCAGTGGGGTTGCACACAAAGGTGAACACCGGGGCAAGGTTGTGCGAGAAGGTGCATTACCTGGAAGACATATTAAGCGCGCGGGAGTCCAAATTTCATGCACAGGAGAGGGTCCTAATTCTTAAACCTCAAAACTGTTGGAGTCGCCTTCTATTTATAGGCCTCCGCCATCGCGGAATCCTAGAGGCGTGCGCAATACTCCACACCGGGACCAGTCGGCGCGCAAGGCTTCCCCACGCAGAACCGGGCGTGCAAAATTGAGCGTCGCACCAGTTCCTTTTCGCGAATCATGGGAGCCCTCCATGTGAACAAAATTATTTCACGCGAGTGCCCTTTAATTTCACGCACCACTTCCAGGTCCTCCCGACCGGTCCTCTGAGTTCGAATATGACTTCACATCGTCCATTCAAAACATCCTCTAAGAGTTACAAACTTTTTTTTGCGTCTAAAATACATTATATGGAATGATAAAAATATATTATATTTAAATTTAAACCATTAATGATTATAATTTATCCATATAATTTTTTGTTTTGAAAAATTTTGTTTTCAGTTAATATTTGTTGTATTTTAACAATTCATCAAAATTTGAATGTTTTTAGAAAAATATTTAAAATTCATCCAATGTATTTTTTATATACTACTACAAAATAACAATTTTATGCTTTCATTTAATAATTATTAATGTTTCATAATCTTAATTTAAGATGGTTTCACCATTAAAATTGGTAAAATGACCCTTTTGATGAATATAGGTTTTTTACATCAAATAGGGTTTATTCAATCCCTAGACAAAAATATATATTTGGTTAACATTAAATATATTTTATCAATTATAATAAATAAATATTTCATTAATATCTTTTACTAATTTCAATTCTGTAAATTTTTTAATAAAAAAATAAAAATATATAATTGATTTATATTTTTCGTAAATAATTGCTAGCGAATGACTTCATCAAAAAATTAAAAATTTATTTATATTTATTTCTCCAAATATAACAGATAGGTTAAAATGGTCATTTTATACTAAGTGAGTGTCATGGTTCTCTTAAACATGCAAATGCATGCAATGAAAACTATTCAAGAATTAAAATTATTTAAAGGAAATATATAATGAAAACATTGGAGTGTTACATTATACCTGACATAAACTGAATTGGGCCTTCAAATTTCAACACTTGGATACGAAAATATTAGGGAATATCTCCCTCATCAAATAATAATGTAACTATGTAGTTTCCTCAAATTGGTGGTTCTGCCACAAAACATTAACCAAGTGAGTTGTCTTGCACTCCATATTTTTTTCGCTATGATCAAAAATCTATATCGATTGTTCTTCATAAGAAAGATCATTCTAAAGTGGTATTAATTTTGAGTTTATTAAATATGAAGGATTAGTTATGTAATTTATTTGTATTGATACATGGAATATATAATGATCAAGAGAGATATTTGGTGGAAGCCCCAATGGGTAAGCTACATTTCTAACACGATCCAGAAATTTAAAATGTCCAATATACATAGGGTTCATCTTTCCCTTCATTCCAATCTTCATTAATCTCTAATAGGGATATATTCAAATAAAATAATTACCACCAACCTCAAACTCTATGTCTTTTCTTTAGTTTTTAGCATAAAAGTTTTTTTGAATCTGTGAAGCTCTTATGTGTTGTTGAATATAGTTGACATTTGTGGCCATTTCCTGAAGGACATCAGGTCCCAATATTTCTTTCCCCATATTCATCCTAGATTTATGGTGTTCTAAACTTATTTCTATAGTGGGATTCATAAAGATCCATCTTAATACTAGAGTGAAATCTATTATAGTATGGAAATTCCACAAAAGATATTTGTTGATCCCAACAACCATTGGAATCCCTTGTTCAAGCTCTCAAAATGTCTTTTAGAGTTTAAATTGTCCACTCATACAGAACATCTATCTAAGGATGATAATTAGTTCTAAAATATAACTCTGTATCCAGATCCAATTAACTACTTTTGCACAACTTTATGTTTAACCTCGGATCCCAATGAATTATAATGGAAATTGGTACTCTGTGAAATCTTACCATTTCATTTATATATATCTGGGAAAGCTGATGATGAAATAAATCCTCTCTAACCGAAATGAAGTGTGTTGACTTAATAATGAGATCAACTATAACCCATATATAATTTTGGATTTTAGATATTTTGGGAAGTCTGATGACAAATTCCATAGTGATGTTTTCCCATTTCCATTCTCATATGGGTAATGGTAGTCACATCCCATAAGACTTTTTTCACTCAGACTTAACATTCTGACATACCATGCACTTAGAGACATATTTAGAAACATCTATTTTCATTATATACCACTAGAAATACTATTTCATGTTACGTATTTGTACTACCAGGGTGAATAAATACCGAATAAATATAATCCTCATCCAATAGATCGTCCTATAATTCTGGTATGGGGGGAATAGAAACCCGATTCCAGAAACGTCTTATTCCATCACAAACATAGTTTAATGCAAGAACATTTATCACCTTCCTTTTGAGCTCTACATCATCCTTCGGCACGTCCTTAGTCTTTACATGTATAGATGGATGAACATTTATTTGAGAAAGAAAAGATATGTACCCTTACTTTAGATTTTCAAAATCCATTCATTTAAAATCCAGAAATATTTTACCTATTGTGATCCTCATCATGGATATGTAAGCATAGTTCTTTTAACTAGAATCATCCTCAACATTGTTCTATTTACAAGGGTGTTAATTAATTGAGAAGTGGTAATCTTTAATCAAATCCAACCATCTTATTTGGAATATATTCAACTCATTTTGTGTGAAAATATTCATTAAACATTTATAATAACTATAAATAGAAAACCTTTCACCATAAAGACAATTCCTCCATATCATTAATGTAAAATCATCATATTGAACTCCGAATAATAATTTAGGTAATTTTGTACATGGATTTTTAATTATTGTGTAGAATAAGTTATCACCACATAATGTTTCATGAGAACACATCCTAGTCCCTTTTTGGATGCATCATTGTAGATCAAAAACCATTCTTCACTTCATGGTAATGCGAGTAGAGGTGCACTAGATAACCTTCTTTTGAGATCATTTAAATTCTCTTCACATTCCTATATTAACACAAATATAACTCCTTTATAAGCCAACTTGGTGAGTGGATTATATATTCTTGAAAAATATTTCACAAAATGTTGTTAATTCCCATCCAAACCAAGAAAACTTCGAATCTCAATTACCGTTGTTGGACTCATCCACCTTTCAATAACTTTAGTTTTTTCTGAATCCACGGATATCCCCTACTTTGAGATTATGTGACCAAAAAATGAAACTTTTTGATTCCAAAATTCACACATTGTAATTATTTCATAAAGTTTCTCCTTTCTCAATGTTGTTAGTACAATTTTCAAGTGATATTCATTTTCTTTCTTACTCTTTGAATAGACATTATATCATCTATATAAACTACCAATATTTGATCAAGATAGTCTCTAATGAATCTATTCATTAGATCCATTTGAATAAAGGGAGTATTTATAAGACCCAAAGTAATCACTATAAATTCATTGTGCCCATACCTTGTACAAAATGTCATATTTATTATGTACTCCTTTTGGAACCTTAATTTATGTTATCCTGAATGATGATCAATCTTGGAAAATTATTAAGCTCTTAATAATTGGTCCAATAAGTTATCAATGTATGTGAGAGGAAATTTTTTCTTGATAGTAAACTTTTTAAGTTTTCGATAATCAATGAAAAGTCCCATTTCTCCATATTTATTCATAAGAAACTTCATTCTGACACAGTCGGTTGTATTAATCCCTTTTCAAGAATCTCTTGGAGTTTCTTCTCTAATTCCTGCAACTCAGTTGGGGCTATTCTATATGGTGTATTTTAAATTGGAAAAGCAAATGAAATGAGTTCTTTTAAAATATCCTCCTCACTATTCAATGGATGTAATGGTATTTCTTCTACAAAAAAAACATTAAACTCTAGTTCAATGGATGTATTTTTAATTATGAGTTTCTCCAGAGCTATTGGATATAGATAACCTTCATTTATAAGAATGAAGACCCATAAGATTGATGAATTTTTTCATGGAAGGTCTTACATGTCCTTGCATTGATAAATTATCATAGATTGATATGAAATATTAAATTTTACTTCCCTTCCATGGAAATTGATATAAGATCCATATAGATATATCAAATCCATTCCAAGAATCACAAGAAATTACACTATAGGAAGGATCACAATATTATTATGAAACTCATTCCAAAAAAACTCCAACTAGAGAATAATTATAAACTTTTTATGTGATTGTTTTTCCATTAAGAGTTGTCACATACAATTCAATGTCTAATTTTTGATGTAATAAGGTGGTTCCCTTAAAATATTTTTCAGAAATATAAGAGTGAGTGTATCCATAATCAAATAAACCATTTCATACTTAAGAGTGGATGGTAAGTGTACATTTCACCCCTTCATTATCATACTCCACATCACCGATAGTGATCAAATATGAATTTCCATTATCTATGTACTTAAAAGTTTGTTGATATCGATCATCATCAATAATACGTGTATTAGGGAATTTCTCCTCATAATTCCCCATCTCATTGCACTTGTAACATTGATGTGTAGGAGGTGGATTTTTTGTATCCTTTCCCCTTTTTGAATCATTAAACATTTTTTCCCATCACTTTAAAAATCAACATCCTGATGAACTTCATTTCAACACTTAAAACATTTAACATTCCCTTTTAGACAATTCCCTCCATGTTTCTTTTCACATTAAGCATAAGGAAAACCCATGTTATTTTTAGTGTGGTCTTTATATTTTCCATAGAACTTCATTTTTCTCTTCTTATCAAACCCATCAGAATGATGGGTTACTCCAATCTCTATGTCAACCTTGAGATCACATCGAATTATTTCATCACATCTATTGTTGTCCCTTATTGATAATTTCCTTCGAATACATAGTTTTAATATACTAATGAATCGATCAATTTTACATTTAGGTTGGATAATAATTCCAGAGGCATACCTTGAAAGTCATGTAAAATTTTCATCAAAGGTATGAAAGGATTCATTGTACATTTGATTAAGTTAATATAACTCCACTTATGCATTTTTTATATAATACAAGGAAAATACTTATTGAAAAATATGTTCTTGAACTCATCACGTACTGGGAATTCAATTTCATCTTTTTAACTCGTATTCTTGATAAGGTTCCACCATTGATCAGCTTCACCTTCCAAATAATAGAATTATTAGATGAATTTATCATGTTTAGAAAATTAGAGAACTAAAAATATAATTTCAGTGGTACTGATCTATTATTGAACATCCAAATAGATCAGAAAGACTACAGAAATAATGTGGAAGTTTCCTCATTATGGAATCAATAGAATGTTTTCCCTTATTTTCTCATTTGAATGTCATGCATGATTCATATCTTGAGAGAGTTTTGTGAGAATAGATACAATATTTTTCATTCCATCTCCCATAACCTTTGGCTGCTAAGTACAACAATCATTGCATTTCTCATCGAATTTAATATTAATAAGGATTCTTCAGGTTCTAGCCATTGACTGAAACCAAGAAGCCAAGTGTGAGAAATAAAAATTATAATGGGAATACCACATAATCAAGAATAAAATTTCATGTTAAGAAACATTAGGTTTTATCCTAGGTTATTCATTATCATTTCTAAAATAGTAGGATTGTAACCTATACTTGGGCATATCCTTTGGGTTCTAGCTATGGTTTTCTCGTCGTAGTTTCCAAAGGTCTTCTACACCTTTCCTCTGATTCCAACTATAATGCTCTATACTTTACACATATTTATAATAATTCAATGTTGAAGAATATTTGTTATAAAATAAAAAAAAAATCCATGAAGGAATCATATAGGTATTGTTTATTTAGAAACGGAGAAGCATAAACAACAGGTTCATAGAACATATTTATTGTCACCAACTTATTTCTTCATAAGTAAACCCATATTTGATATATTGCACATAAAACCCTAAATGTAGATCTGGTGAAAAGATACATATGAAAGAGTCATATCAAATTCTCAACATGTTTAATGAAGGGATATATCAATCATATCGTAATCATAAGATATAGGAACATAACATTTAAAAATCTTATCCAACATATGAATGATCATGATATCATTCCATGGGACAGAAATTGAAAGTTCGTAAGAATCAATGAACATAATAGAAAATGTAAAAACATAATACTTGATGTTTTGTGAAATAAACATATGTATTGAAAATAATTTCATATTATTAAAGCTTGTTTCAAATTCCATCATAGTGGACAATGTATATTACTGAACCAAGTCCACTCCTCATTTCAACCCTATACTACTGAACAGAGATCATCTCCTATTCTATACATGTCTATATCATGAGATATAAGTCATTAACCAATTCATTTTAGTGGGATATAGGTTCCACCGATTTCATAATAAAAATATTTTTAATTTTCCTACAAAAACATAAATCATTAATCATAGCATAACCCAAGGAATAAATTGGGATTTTGAAAGATAATTCCATCATAATCCATATAAAACAAATGGATTTCATAAATACCAATACATCATAAAAAAACTTAAATCTTATTGATAATAGGGATTGAATCAAAACACTATTTATATAATTTCATCATAGACAAAAAATGATTTTGTTAAAACACATGAAATTAATTCTTAAGGAAAATATCCTTTCTTTTTCATAAAATGTTTTCTTTTCTAAAAATTTAAATGAATTTTAAAATAAATTAATTCCTTTTAAAATAAACAATAAAATATATAGAGTCAAATTCATAGAAATAATGTATTATGAATATGTAAAAATCCATTCATGCCATATATGTATAAAATAACATTATCCTCATATTTTTTCCGATAAAGCCAAAAAATACCTCATATCAAATAAAGAAAAAATATTCTTTTTATACCGTTTCGTAAAAATAACGAAATGGGTAAAATTATCTATAAAAAATTGAAGATGAATAGAAATAATATTACATATTTTGGAAACAAAGTCGTGGTTGATAAATAAACTCCAATAAATACTTATGTATATACAATCTCATATAATAATGAGATTTCAAAATTTTCCCTTACCATTTAGGTATGATTTTAATTATATGTATTCAAACCTCATGTATAATGATATAAATAATTTCATTGACTTATTTCTGAATCATATTCAATTTTATGATATCATATATTATCATATTATAATTCATTTGTAAATAACATTTCATTATTACTTGTTATTCATGTATTAACTACTTCATTTTATTATGCATGTTTTGTCAAATAAGTTTGGTTTATCCATTATAAGTCATATATATATCACTAAAATTTGATATTAATGTTTTATATATCATATATTTTTCATTTTATATATTTACATAATCATAATTCAATGAAGATCATTTAGAATGAATTGCATCACATCGTGGAGACGACTGGTTGTACGTAAAAACTAGCAATGATAACATTAGTATAATTGTTGAATGGTATTGAGATGAATGAAATATAATATTTCCGAATAAATATCATGTCACAATAATCATATTTTTTTATTATTTCATTCATTATACACATCCATGGTGTGGATATGGTAAGCCGTACGAACGCACGTGTGGTGATTTTATTTTTCATAGGATAGACAAAAATTGTAATTTTGTTGTTCCATAATCTTAATAACATCTCAGTATATATGTAATAATAGAGTTATTACATTATAATGAAATAAATCATGAATAATAAGTATTTGAATAAATATGTTTGAATGAATTTGTGGGGCATATTCACTCTTCTTCGACGTACAGCCTCAAAATATCCTCTTAGAGCACTTGATTTGGTCTTCGAAGAAACTAAAACCTTTAGAATGTTACTAGGAATGTTGACAAGGGAAAAGGTCATAGTATGGACAAGCCGTAAAGCTAAGTGTGAAGTGTATAAGAGAGGGAAGAGGTTCCCTTTTATAATTAAGGTGAGGGGCTCTTTTGAGATCTCCAAATATATTAATTTATAATAAAATCAAACCCCATAAAAATATATAGAAAATGTCCAAATTTAGAATAAGATAAGAGATAGGGTTTTAATATCATCAGAAAGTATATTTTAGACATGTTTTCCAATCAATTTAAACCTTTTCAATTAAATTAACATTTAATTATTCTATTAAATTTTTCACTAGGGTAACAAATATATCAGTATTAAAAGGGTGAAATATTTAATTATTTGGTGAAACAAATACAATAAATAAATAACTCAAAGTATTTTTGACAATATTAAAATTGTTATATATTTATTAAAAATGATTATTTTTATATAACTTAATGAAACATTATTTTGAAAAAAAATCAATGGTGTACATTTTTACACTAATCAATTCATGGATTTTTAAAAAATATTAAGATAACAAGTTAATTTCAAGAAAATTATTTTATTATATTTATAAGATATCAATATCATATAAAAAATTTATTATACATATTAATTATCAAAAATTTGATATATTTTAATATTTCTAATAATATTTATTTGTAATGTCAATTAATAAAAAAATTACATCAATTTTGTGTAATTATTTAATATACTTTTTTGTTGAATAAAAATTTAAAAAATTAATATGGTTAAGATAAATCTACTTGATTTTATAATAATATTTTTAGTCTAATTTATGATCTAAAATATATATCATTTAAAATGTTATACTTATGATATTATGAATGCGACCACGTTAACCTCACTTTAAATAAAATAATATAAGTGTCACAATCTTTTCTATAAGGCTCCAAATTGTCACTAACTCAACCATTGGAATTTGTGGTTGATCTATACTTGACAAATAAGTTTTTTTCATGTTTTTGGT
Source organism: Viscum album (assembly GCA_963277665.1). NCBI lineage: Eukaryota > Viridiplantae > Streptophyta > Magnoliopsida > Santalales > Viscaceae > Viscum > Viscum album. Next base: position 1,425,156,711 of record OY728119.1, on the reverse strand, counting down.
CTTTTATGGTCCTTATAATTTTAATATAAATTGTTTTATTGATTTCCCATCAATTAATAAATACTTATATCATCAACGTATAAGTCTTTTAGGTAATTATTTAGTTCCTAAAAATTAATAACAAATTACCGTGATAAATAAAAAAATTTAGATTTAAATAAGTTTTTATAATCTAATTTATCTTTTTTATACAATTATATAAACATAATATATATATATTAAAATTTGAGTGAGACATATTTATGTTTTATAAATAAAATAAATTAAATATCCTAATCTCATACAAGGGGCATCCAAAGGACCCCATTTTACCCAATATTTATTTATGTCTATAAACAATCATACAAAGATATTAATACAAGGGTTAGAGTAATTTTAAAATACTATTGTTTAACATAATTACCTAATTTATCTATATACCATATTAATAAAAAATTATCAAATTTACTATTAAAAATTAGAAAAAAAAACAAAAAAATATATTTACATAATTTGGACCCACTAGTTATAAATTTTTAATTCATTTTTAAATATTAAAACTATAAAATATTTAGTAAATAATTTAAAAATAATATCGTTGTCGAAAAGGGAGAACAAGATTGACATGTTAAAACATTCCAAAAGATTGAAATGTTTTTATTTATCAATTCATGGTAAAACTAAGGCTAATATCATTCATTATATTGAATGATAAAAAATATTCTACTTATACTTTAAAACCATTTAATATTTTAATTTAACTACACAAATTATTAAGATAATTATTTTTCAATTAATTTTTTGTGTATTTTTACTATTCATCGAAATATGAATGTTATCAAAAAAATATTAAAAATTCATCCAATGTAAATTTTTATGTCCTGGTTCCAAAGAACATGATTATTTGGTCATATAAAAATTATAATGTTTCAAAATATGTATTTAAAATTGGTTTTCAATTAAAAGGTGAAAAATTACCCTTTCAAAAAATATAGGTTTTTATAAATCAAATAGGGTTTATTAATACCATATGATAAAAATATATATTATATAAATATTAAATATATTTTATTATGTATAAAATTTTTTATTTTATTAATTTCAATTACTAACAGTAATAAAATCAATTTATAAATATAAAAATACAAATATATAATTTTTTTTATATATTATAAAAATAATTAGAAGGGACTTAATTCACTAAAAAATTTCATATGTTAGTCATATTTATTACTTCTAACCTAATGAATAAGTTAAAATATAAAATTTATACTATTTGAGTCTCATAGTTTTTTTAAATTCACGATTGCATGCAAGAGAAGCAAATTGATAAATTAAAATTATTTAAATAGAGTATTTTAGAAAAACATTCAAGTGTTACAATGAGAATACTAACATGAAAACAAATATTAATGATAATATAGCAAACATTAGTATACTTGGTTATCCAAACGTTACTGTGGGATGATAGACTATTCTAGATGGAATATCTAGTGAAGTGTTTGGGTGTGTTCATAAATGAAGAGTACTATAAGTACCACTAGTACAACCCTTAGACCTATTATGTTGTTCACAACTATCACTAGTCTGGACATAGAATTGTCTTCCACCAGATATTGGTTCCTAAAAAAATTAATTTTATTTAATTAATTTACATAAGAGGATTTTGATTTGATATATATATATATATATATGAAATACTGTAATTAGAGTGGGTATTAGAGGATGAAGTCTCATATATATCATGTTTCATTCATTTTAAGATAATATCTTCTTACTTTTATCATAGAAATTTTTTATTTAATTATTTTGAAAATATTTTTATATTTAATTTGAAATAAATTTCTAATAGGTACTCCAGAAATGAAATAAGAGACGATATGATATAATTAAGGAATACTAATTTCCAAGACAAACAAGATATCTATAATGAAATAACAGACTCATTTAATATTTGGTGTAAATAAAAAACAAAAAATTACTTTCATAACATGACTATAACATACAAATTAGCATGATAAAAATGAGTAATATATGTTTTTCTTCTGGTATGGTCAATTAATTCCAGTTTAGTTGCAGTTTATCAATTTTAATTTTTAATATTATAGTTTGATTCATTTCTCTCTAAATTATACATGATATTTTTTTAGTTTATATTGATTATATTTTTGATGTTTTGGTTCGTTTTAAGTGAGTTCTGGTTGATTATGATAATATTTATTTGAATCATGTTCAGTTTTGTATGATTTGTAAAATATATGTATTTTTTGTTTAATTATAATGATGTTATTTTAAATTTTATTTCATATACCATAATGTATATTGACATACTAGAAATATATTGTAAATTGTTTCTATTTATGGAATCATTATTTTTGATAATCTGACTAAATTTTCATTTACTCCCAATTGATATTAAAATTTAATGATTGTATTGATATGTTAATTCCTTTTTTAAATGGAAATATTTCTGCTATTGTACTTTCAAAATTAAATTAGTTATATTCTTCTTAGTTAATTTTATTCATTTTTTTTGGTATTTATTTTTTGGTTTTTTATATGATTATATAGAACCTACATTCCCGTAATTTTTTGTTTAAATATTCACTCATAATGTAATTTTTTATCATTTTTATATGTTTATATAATACTTATCTTGGAATTTGTTATTATCTTTGTTCTTTATGCTCAATATACTTTTCCTTTTTTTTCATTATTTTTATTAATATTTTTTTAATTAATTATTTTATTATTTATTTATGAATCATTTATTATTTCATTATGAATTTTGATTATTTTTTTAATTTCATAAATCTTTTTCACATTGATTGTAACATTTTATAAATTTTATCTTTTAAATTTCGTTATATATTTTGATTTTTTGTGTTTATTTTTTCATTATGAATTTTTTCGTTATGTTCATTTGTTTCGTTTTGTGTTTGATTTTTTTCTTTTTTTATTTGTTAATTTGTTCGTTTTGTTTTCTATTTGACGTGTGTTTTTCTTTTGATTTCCCTTAGATTGTTCAAATGAATTTCCCACTGTTTTTAATTACTTATACAGTGTTATTGAAATTATATTAATGAAAATAATTAATAAATACCCATTCTTATAAAAAAATTTATAATGCCAAAATATTATTTTAAATTTAGTTGAAAGTTTCTATGAAAAATTAAAATCCAATGATAATTAATTTCTCATCAAAGGAATCAAAATTAATTTTCTTCTTTAGGAACAATAATTAACAAGTTTCAAAAAAGACATTGTGAAATCTAACAAGAATAAAAATGGGTTTTTGTGAATAAAAGGTAATATCACTATATTTTGTATCTCAAATATTTCATATTCAACCTTTTTTCTTAGGAACATAACAAACATCAGAAACATGGTAGTAAATTACATAGGCATGATACATTATGAACGGTATGAATAATGTAGAGAAATATCATTTTAAATTTAAAAATTTAGGTGTATTTTTACCATAATTTGATCTATAGAATACATAATTTTAGGATTCTTGTGAATTAAATATAAAGTTAGATTGGGTATATTTTTTTTGCATGAAATGATGAATCAATATTTTAAATATTCTAAATTTTTTCCAAAATCACTGTATAATTTTTATTATAATTATATATATATTGAATTTTATTGGATTATATTTTTCAATGATATCTTAAGACAAAAAAGTCTAATTTTAGAGATTATTGATGCATTGGAAAAATAATAATTTTCCTAAATTTAATTCAACTAAATAAAAAGATAAATATTATTTTTAGAGACTCCAACATTGGTCTGAATGTGTTGATTCCAAGTTATCATAGGATATCAAAACTATTTTCCCATCTTGTATACATTTAGTTTTTTATGATACATATAGTTATGTTTGCTGAGATTTTGTTACATATTATTGGTTTTTATCTTTTTCCTTTTATAATTATTTTTTCATTGATCATAAAATTACATTATACATTTTTATTTGTTCTCCATTTATTTTTTCATTGTTTATTTTTTCTTATAATAATTTTTTTCTTTATGTGTTTGTTAATAATCTATTTTTATTTATTTTCATGTGTTATTTCTATATGAATTTGTTCATATCATTAATATATATATATATAACATCCCTTTTTATTCATTTTTTCTTATTATTGTTGGTTACATTTTGTTTAACTTAATTTATTTTTTTTCTTTATTTTTTGTTTATTTATTACTCATATTATTATGAAATGTGAATAATTTATGTATTTGATTATATCATTATTTCACATTAATATTTTTTATCCATCTTTTGAAAAGAAAAAAATGTATTTAAATTTCATCGATTCCTACATTTTACAAATTAAAATAGAGTCATTAACCTATTATTTAATCAATATTTAATATTTGTTTCTTTTTTTGGACTCCATGATGCTCATTTTTAAAGAGTCAAATATCTTTGAAAATTGATTATTTATTCGTTATGAGAACACAATATGTTATATTGATTCCCAATTTCTAAAAAAATGTCAAAAATAATTTAAATAAAATTATACATTGAATAAATTTTAATTGGAGGTTTTTTGACAGTTTTTCACTATAACATGTATTATTCATTGATTTTATTCTTTTTAAGAAAACCAAAACACATATTAAAATTTATTTTCATCGAATATTTCAATATTCAATCTATGTTCATTTTAATAATATTTAATGGAAATATAAGATCATTTTCTTGGTTTTGATCTCTTCATGCACAATTCGCAAGACTTTGGAATATTTAAAAACAATAAATTTAGTCATTTGAATCATACCAGACATCATGTTAACACAATTTTTTTTAAATAATATAAAAAATAAAATTAGCATTGTACTATGATTTCATATTTTTCGTTGTTTTTTGATAGGTTTTGAATACTAAATTCATGTTTGAGTGTTTTCAAGCATTAAAAATTTATATTCAATCATCTTAAGAAAACCACAACTTATATTTTTGTGGTTTTTGTTTTTATAATTTAATAATTAATGTGTAATTACTTTTCAAATAAATCATATAAATTCTATGTTGTTTTATTGTTTTCACCCCAAAATGCTTTATTTTAATGACTATGATCTCTTAAAAAACATTACATTTAGTTATTTTGAGAAATATTAAGGTAATACTAATTCACCTTATATTTGGAAATGAAAAAATTAATGAAAATTATCATTTCTCCATTATTAAATTTTAATGTGAGGCCATCTGTTAGGTTGTTACTGTTACACCCTTGTTTTATAATTTTAAAAAACCATATACACTTTTTTGAGAATCATTGGAGAAATTAAACTTCAACTGAAAAAGAGATACTTCCTACATTTTTAAAATTACTCCATGGTTATTTTTCTATGATTTCATGGAAATTTGATGTAATTTTATTTGTTTTGAACTCATGATGCACATTTTTAAGACAATGATATATTGGAAACATATTATTTATCATTATAATAACTCTATTATCCGCCCTAATCCAAACCATTAGGTCCGATTCAATGATTCTCATTACCTCATGCATGCTTCCTTGTATGCAAGAGTTCAAGTAAATCTCCAACACAAACCTATCACTTTTCAGTTAGGGTGTTACAGAATGGTATTAGACGAACAAGTTCACTAACAAGAACTTATCATGAGTTGGGATGGGGTAGACATGAGTTACAATGGGTAGGGATCAGGTAGAGGAACTATGAAAGTCCATGGCCCTCACTTTATAGTGGAACATTGAGTTTCTATGATATGGGGATTTATGTTTTTGATGTTTGATGTTACCATAGATTAATCTCACCGTAGTGATTCCCATGATTATTTTATGATTATTTATGGGATTTGGTGTGTGTTTATGAATCATGTTAGAAGTATATGTTCACATTTTATATATTCATGTTTTGTGCATTAGATAAGGTCCAAATAATTAAAATCCTTTCAAAATTTTCATATGTGATTTTATAATTTTTTAATAAATTTATTTATTTTATCTTGTTGTATCTTATGGTTGAATTTTTTTTCATAACTAATGTGAACATGTTGGTAATATAAACGTGATCCATGATTATGTGGTAATTATTTTTGGTGTTCCATTATTTTCATGTCATTTGTTTTGGACCTCTCTATGTGTTTTGTATTCTTAATTGTGCATATACCAAAAAGTCAATAAGATTTAATAAATAATTTTGATTAGGATAACAGTTGGTATAAGTTGTGTTTTCAATGAGTTTCAATGGAATTAGAATGTACAGATTTATTTTTTAAAAAAATTTCATTTTAATATAAAAACATCTATAGTCAGGAGTGGTTGTTTATTGATCTCAAGTGCTTCTCAAGAATGAGAGGAATTATGGTTGTGATATTATAACAAATTGTATTATTAGTTTTAAATTTTTACTTTATAGGATTTGTAAAAAGGATATAATATATTACTATGAATATGTTTATCATATTTTTATGTTTGAATTGATAATATTAATCGGTATCAGAATATTTTGTGGGTAGTACATTATAATAAAAATAATTCTATTATTATTATTATTTATGTTGAAAAAAACTATGAAAATTTATATGATAATTAACAATTCAGTTATGGTGGAAATAATTTTTGGTTCAATATTTTTCATCGTGATGGATGTAATAATGGTGATGTTAATAGTTGTGCAAGAAAAATTCACTTGAGACTGGTTAATTTTAAAAAATTTAAATATTATTTATATTTAATAAAAAAATGGATGAAAATTTTATGTTGATATTGATTTGGGATATTTAATAATAAAAAATTGTTGTTATTGTGATTATTATTATTATTATTAAATTGTAAAAATAATATTTTTGTGTTGTAAATTGAAATATATAAATATAAACTGGTCAAATATATATATAAGTTTAAATATGTGTGATTGTGTGTGGGTTTATAATATATATATATATAACCTGGTTAATTAAATATGTTCATGTGAGTTTCTCTATGATGGTGTGTTTATATATATGCATGTGTACACATGTACTTTTGGGTGTGGGTGTGGGTATAAATATATATATATATATATATTGTGTATATATATGGGTGAAATATATATCTTTGTATGTGTGTGTGTGTTAGGTTGGATATATGTATATGTGGGTGTTTATATATATATATTTATTATGTGTTTAAATTTTTATATTCATATGGATTAATTTTAAAATATATTTAATGATTGGTTAAATGTATTTTTGGGACATATTTTTAAAATAAATCCCAAAAGTATTAAGTGGTGGCATACAGAATTAATAAGAGATAGAATAATAAAAATAAATTAATGAAATAGTTAAATAGGATCACTTAATTTTAAATGAAAAAAACTAAAAGGGGGAGTAATGCATAAGGAAGCGTACTTGAGAAATTCTTCCACCCCCTCACACATATCCCACTCATTCCTCCCTATCTCCCTCTCTATTATATTTATTTGTTTTTTTTATTCTCTCTTCAATATATTCTTCGATACTTATCAGATTGATGCATCATGGGTTTTATTGGGTTCATCTCAATGACTATAAATTAAATAGAATTCTATTTTCAAGGTATTAATGAATTTTATGTAGATTTCATTTAACAATTTTATATCTTTTAAATAAAAATGATTAATATAATTATTATAAATGTTTATTTCACTATGCAATGTATCTTGGTGGGGAAATGGAACTCTTTTTTCAACTATTATCTACATAAAATCAATTCACATAGGGTAAGGAGAACATTACTATAATTGATGTTCTATGTGGGTGATTTTCATGATTGATGGTGTAAATTTGTATCCCTATAAAACAAATTTTGAATGTTTTATCATATGAGTTTTGTGAGTGTGGTTGTTGACCACCATTTCTATTTCTTGTGTATATATCACGATGATTTTTATTATAAAACCAACTATCTTAATGTGATATTGAAATATCATTTTCATTATGTATTTTATATGTTTTTAATATTTCATCTTCGTATGAGTGTGTAGGTTGGACCAATTTTAACTATCCTTCGAGTAGGATGTTTTAGACATTGGTCTGTATGTACATTTTTGCTGTCCCATCTAGTGGGATGTGTAACATGACATTGATATATCCTTTGAGATGTATGTATTAGACATTTGTTATGTCACATTGTTCTGAAATATCAATCAAGAGGGATTGTAAATAAAATTTTAAACATGTACTGTGGTTTTCCTATCATGTTGGATATGTCTTACATGGTTTAAGGTTATTCCATTATAGGGAATGAATTGGGTGGATGACTAATGTTTCTTCTAGAATGGTACTTTTGCATGTAGTGTTTATTTCAACATGGTGTCCAATTTGGTAGATCCAGTCTTCAAGAAAATGTCATATATTTTATATATATGTGATATATTGTATTATATAAAATACCACTTTTTACTTTCATGAAATTCACTTATATATTTTTTTCACTAATGATAAGGTTCATTAGTGGTTTCCTACTATGTCGTATACTCACATCATATTGAGGCATTTCAGTGATCTTGTAGATTTCATGACTTGGAATCGAACAAAGTGAAAGTTCCATGTGGGTGATAGTTGAACGAGTTGAGTTAGAAGATACATACATTACTAGATGGAGTTCAATCTGATGTATACAACTACTTTTATTCAATAGCTTTATTCAATAACATGGTTTTGTTTAGTTTTGTATTTTTAATGAAGGAAATGGATTCCATATTTAGTTTTTTATGTAACTTGGATTATTTAATATACTATTTACCATTTATTATATCTTTTTGATTTCACAGTACTAATGGTATAGTCTCCAAATTGGTAGAATTAGACCCCCACTTTTATTAAAAAACCTCTTTCATATGGGTTGGAACAAATGAGGTTATGTGACTCTCTAGCTCAGACCATGTGGTTTGGGTGAGTGAGCCATATGACCTCATGTGCGCCTTCACATACATAAGAGGATTTTAACTAGAATCATGTTCTATCTCTGGGGGAGACTATACCTCCAATATGGATTCTTAAGATAGGTATAAATAATAGAAAACAAAAGAATAAATAATCATAGTAATATACAAAAACTAATGATGGCCTATATTTCATACAAAACAGAAAAATAGAAAAACAAAACCAAGGTAAAAGGTAGTCATACTGAATAAAATAAATAAAAAATGTCTAATTGAACTCCATCCAACAATTTATTCAGCCACCTACTCCTCCTACTCAACCTTCCACTATAGGTCCCTTTGCCTTCACTAGATCCATATCCATGGAATCTATAAATACATTGAGATTCTCTAGAAGGGTGTTAGTAGGAGACTCAAAAGAAACCCACTGACAACAATTGACATTATGAAATGAAAGATACAAATACATGTCATGAATGTAAGAATGGTTTTGATATAATGAAAATATATAAAATGGTTAAATAAAAAACATTGGGTCCTCAAATACTAAATCTACATGCTTTGGAACCACGTCAACAATAAAATCTACATGCTTTATCATCATGATGAATGAAACATCATCCATCCACCCAAATGATCCCCTTTAAAGTACTATCTCAAAATTATGTATGACCCATAATTCCATTTAGGATAACTAATTTACATGTATACCAATATATAGAACACCCCTCTCGACGTATATTCTAAAATCATGTGACTATCCGACCAATGTCTCACACATCCCTCTCAAATAATATCCCCAAATCTTGTGACACATCCCTCATGTTAGTATATGCATATGAGGGAGGAACCTAATAAAGCCTCTGATAATAATTAATCATTACGCCTCACGCCTATACCCCGAACACATCCTCTACACCAATTATATTTGTTTATTTTATTATTATTATTTTATAAATATCTCTTTGATATATTAAATGATACTAATCAGATTGGCACTCCAACAGTGTCCTAGGGTTCATCTTGATGAGTAGAAACTAGACCCCAAATTTTTTTCTAAATGTCTTGAGGTAACTTATTCATATTTAATTTAATTATTTAATTTTCAATTTTTATATATCTAATATGATGATAATTCTACTAAATGATTCATTCAATAGGAAATGTACCTTATTGGTAAATTTGACACAGTTAGTGACACGTTTCATTGGAACATCATTTCACATCATGTAGTAATCCCTTCATAGTAATTAATGTCTTGTATAGGTTGTTTGAATGATTGATGGAATGTGTGTATAGCCCTGGGAAATATATTTCTAATTCTTGATCACAGGATTTGTGGGTGTGTCGCCTTTTTATTTTGTTTGTTTTTATTTCTTATCTATTGTTAAATGGATTATTATGGTATCGTCATAATTGAATTAATATTAATCGATCATTTAAATTTTGTATCATAAATGATGGTCTTATGAGTTCTATAGTTGAGTTTTCATGTTGATCTAATTTGGACTATCCTTTAAGTGGGATGTGCCAATCATGGGTCAGTATATACATTTGGGTTAAACAAGTGGGCCAGATTTGTCACATTCTTTTGAGCTATCCTTAGAGAGCGTTGTGTTAGACATTAGTTCGCATGTCCTTTTTTCCTATACATCAAGAGGAATTTAAAAACATTTTTTGAATATACATGTGTTATCTAAGCTAGAATGATGTTTTGTACAAGATTTTGGACTATTTCTTCAGAAGGAGGGAGTCGGGTGAACAATTGATGTTTCTTATATCATTATTTTGAAGTAGGTAAGGCTTTTCCATGTATGGTTTTGAGGTCATTACATCCAACCTATGAGGACCCAACTTATGTTTGGTACTATTATAATTTTTTTAAATTATATTATTACATTATTAACATTCATGGTATGAAATTTTATATTTTATGCACTGATTTTAACGGTAATTAGCAGATTTCTATTGAGTCTTGTACTGACACCATACTCAGGAATTTATATGCTCTTGTAGATTTCATAAATAGGGATCCAGTAAAAGGAATTCGAATTGTGGAAGATGGTTAAGCTGGTGGAGAAGGAGGATTTAGATTCTCCCAGATATAGTTTGAGCATATACTTATAACATCTTTTATTCACTATCTTTATATCATACCTTGATTTTGATTAGTTTTTTAAGACATGTATTCAATTTTTAGTTCAAATGTGTTACTCAGATTATTGATGATATTTTTAATTTATTCGACCATCTTATAATTCAACACATAGAAGGTGAGGTATCCCCACTTACAGAATTAGATCCCCATTATTAGTTTGATACCACCTATGTACAGAGAATAAATCATGATGTTAGGTGATTCTCTATCTCAAACTAGGTGGTTTGGGTTATTGTGTTAGAAATATCATATCCGAATGATGATCCATATATTAAAAAATGTGATAAATATTTCAATTAAAATTTATCTATGATTTATCATCAATATGAGATTGTTTTATTGCTTTAACATTTACATAAATGTTATATAGTTTTCACACACTAAAAATGGGGTTTTATGTTAGTTTATGTAAAATTTAGTTTGGTGTGGATTTTAATCATGATTTATTGTAATTCAATTATGTTATAGAAATTTCAATATTTTTTGGGCCTATATGATTTCATTAATTTTTAGTATGTTTATCTATTGTGGTCAAATAATTCATTTTATATATAGTAATGTTTAGTTTGTTATGGTTTATATTAATTTATTTATGTTAGTTATTTTTATTTAGTTTAAGTCATTTTTATATTTGTCATATTGAGAAAGTTTCAATATATTTTAGTTGGGAAATGTATGGTTAATTAAACTCATTTAGAAAATTTCAATTTTATTTTGTTTTATTTTTATTCATTTAGTGTTTATTTTCATGAGGAATGGAATTTAATCAACAATACTAATCCCCGAAACCCCCCTCTCTCATTTCTAATCTAATTTATCTCTAATGGTCCTCAATTATTTTGAAAAACTATAGTAGTAACAGTTACAAGAGGATGTTATGGATGAAATACATTCATGGAATTAGAGTATTTTTACAATATTCCTTCAATGGATTATTGGGAGAAGGTCACATGAAGGAGAAATAATATCATTCTAGATATCACTTCTCAAAATGAAAAAAAATATTTTTATTTCTTATTTTCAAGAAAAATTACAACAGTTAATTCCAAATAAAAAGGCGATGAAGTAAAAATGTCCGACATGTGGAATTATTGTTCTTTTTTCATGGAATATCCATGGATTTTAAAATCACATTATGATTGATATTATAAACAACATGAAAAATTGGGCTTAAAATTAGATTGAAATATTTTTATTATTTGTAACATAGATTTAATATTTTCTGGTATGAATATGATTAACTGCATTTTAAAATATAAATAAGGTTTCAATAAAATAAAAATGCATTGAACGATGTATAGAATATGATAACTCAACATTTAGTGCAGAAATTTTATTCTTAAATAGTATATTATATTCAAAAATTATTTTTAATTTTTTTTAATAAAATATTATAATTAATTTATGGATGTTTTATAAAATTTATTTTCAATAATGAACATAGTTTTTTAAATTATCATATCAAAATTATGTTGGATTTATATTTTTGTATTTTTTGAATAGAATTATTTATCATTGAATTGTGAACAACACTAAATTTTATAAAATTGTCATTTAATTTCATTAAAAAATAAATTTATTATATGAATTTTTCCTTAAATTAATATAGGACTCATATATTGGGAAATATTCAAATTAAATATTTAATCATCATATGTATACATTATTTTTGGTATAGGTTCATTTTTGTGAATAAAAACACATTAAAAAAACTAGTTTTAACAGTGTTATATACACATATATATATAAATTAATTTCTTCCGCAAATAGGAATTATATTTGAAGAAATGAAATTATTATTTTATATTTATAAATTCATATTTTTTCCAATATGATTTTTTAGGATATTTTATGAAGAGTAATTTTTAGTGAATAATAAAAAAATGTTTTTATAAAATATGGAATCATTTATGACATCAAAAAATACATAAATATGATATAAAAATTACTAAACATATTAAAATACCATGGATGATTATATAATACTAATATAATAGATAAATATTCCATAATATGTAAATTATAATTTATTTCAATGTATTTTTGAAAATCATTTTCAGTACTAACATTGTGCATTCATAACATAAGAAAAAATTCAAATTTGGTGTCCAAAATATAATTTTTTTGAAGGGGGAAGTTTATTATAATTTTTTTTTGTAAAAAAACATCTATTTGTTAGTTTTAATGAGACATAAAAATTATTTAGATATATAACAGGTGGCTTGACCACATTCTCGTGTAATACTTGCACAAGGATAGAAAATTCAATGAAACATATTAAATAATATTTCATGTCATATATGTGAATAATTATACATATTTAATAAATATAAATGATTAAATATAATGAAATTAATTTATATTTATGATTTAGATTAATCATTAATTTTTTATTTATTAAATAATTTCCTTAAATTATTACTTAACAATGACATAGTACTTATGCAATCAATAGAAAAATCATGTAAATGATATTAAAAACAATAAAAGTAAATGTTTTTGGGTATGCTATAGTGTCCCAAAAAAACTTATAAAAAAAATATAACGTATTATGTAAGTTTTAATAGATTATATTTTAATTATAATATTTTAATGTTTTTTAACATGTCAAATTAAAAGAATAGTTTCATAAATGACATAGATGGTATTTTATAATACATAAATTTTATTAAATGATTTAAAATTCATATGAATGTTACACTTTTCCATGTGGGCGTTATATGATTTAATCTATAATCCATATTCTATTAAGGGGTAATTATTATTGAGTAAAATGTTAACTTATGAATTTTTCATTTGTTTATTTTTTAGAAATAACAAATAGATTTTCTTTAATAATGTTTTATTCTATAAGGAATTTTAAAGGGAAATCCAATTTTAATTGAAATCTTTATCTTTGATGTTTTTATTGTAGTTTTATACTTTTTCTAAAAAAATCATAAGACTGAAGAGATAGTATATTAAATAAAAATCATAATTTTATACGTTGTCAATTCCAATTCATCTTGAATTTCTAATCTGATTCTCATTTTTCTTAATTATGAATCCCACACATTTTTGAATCTGATTCATGTTATTTTTTAACTCTTATTCCCAAATTGTTTTGAATCAGATTATTTATGTTTCTCCATTTTAAAATGATCAGATTTCTGAATTAGATTTACTCTATTTTTTAATTCATATTTTCTTAGTTTTTTCAAACCCAATTCACATAAATTCATAGAATCTAATAGTCATTATTTTGATAATCTGATTCTCATCTTTTTAGAATCCAATTATCATTATCTTTAGCATCTTATTACATAAGTTTGTTAAGTATGGTTATACATTTTATTTTACTAATACTTTAATACATATAATCAGAATCACATATATGTTTCTTTATGATGTTTAAAATGAAATATTTTTTTATACTAGAATGATAACATCCAATCTGCTATTATATAACCATTGTAAAGGCCATATGATCATTTATATCTATTTTTTCATAAAAAATTATTATTGTTTGAGATCAATATGATCATTGAAATCAATTATTATAAATAAATGGTCATTTGGAAGAACTAAATACACATTTGGAATTTGAGAGTTGAGATAGCTCTCCCAAAATTACTTTGTGTAAAATCCTTGCGGTGATTAAGAAGTGAATAGATTTTTCAACATAATTGAAATATTCAATTAGATTTGTTATTATTTGTTTCTCACCAATCATTAGTGATTATAATTGATGGGTTCTTAGTGGAAGGAATACATAGTTGTCGACTACTTGCTTAATCAAGGGCTTCTAGATGAGGGAAGCTAGAGGTGCTGATTTGCTGATTAATCGTGGGCTTTCGGGGATAACAAGATAGATCCTGCATCTGATCTTTCAGGGGTTGAGGTATTACTCTGGTTTGGGTAATAATTACTCTCTTGAAATTATAAATCAAGAGACCTTTGTCCAAGGTGATTAGATAACAAAAAAATTATGTTAGAAAATCACACTCTTTTACATGTACTTTACATTTCTGCTACAACTTATTACAAATAGAAATTGTTCCTTAAAATTTATCTTTTGGAATAACATTGATATTAGATTTTATATTCCTTAAGTTATAATTTTGTTTAGGAATATATGTGTTCTTTTTTCATTACTCATCTTTATCAAACATATGATGATATTTACTAAACCTACAAAAGTGGAATTAGTGTATCAGATTTATTTAACTTTTATAAACAATGTTTTCATTAAGGTTAGAAATTAATGTTTTTGAACTCACAATTCAACCCCACCTCTTGTATATGAGAATATTAATATATATTTTTATTATATAATTGGTATTAAAAGTGGTCTCTAAGATATATATTCATATACTTGGTATCAAGGGAAAATTTTCACTTCTCATTTTACGTATACTTTCTTTACTTATAAATGTTTTTTCTAATTTCTTCTATGAACTATTTTATTTATAAATATTAGCTACACTATCTTTTGTTGCGAAAAAATGATTCCTTTTTGTATCATTCTAAAATGGGGGGATTGAATGTCGGATCCACAGACAATATGAACCTTACAAGACCAGGTATCTTTGATGGAAATGATCATGAATAATGAAGAGATAGAATGTGAAATTTTATTATTAATACTATTGTTGACAATATTTTAATTATCACATGATATTTTAAAATACCTGACAAAGAAGTGAGTATTTTTTCAATCAAGTGAAGAAAGAATATCAGCTAAACTATATGGTATGTAATAATTTAATTTGTTAGATGACCTGAAATATATACACCTAGATATCTTCTAGTGATGCAGCTAACAACATATATAATAAAATGGACATTACGCAGTTTGATACTGTTTATTTTATTGAATCTAGAAGGTCTATGCCTAGAGTTGATTATCATGGTTTTTTATAGGGAGAACCTATAGTAAAAGTTCAATAGAGATTTACAACTATTTTAAATAGTCTATAATAAATGGGTTAATAAGGTATCGATAATGATATTAATTTAGGTAATATTATAGACATCATGCCTAATGAATATGAATCCAAGTGAAAAAATATTTATGAATCATGGAAAGACTAAATAGTAACTCTTGATGAATAGTTTGGAACTCTCTTACAACATGAGAACAGATTAAAGAGAGATGCTGGGAATATAAAAAACATAGAATGGGATTGTTTATTTTTCTAGTAAATAAAATCATAGAAAAATAAAACTATTGAGTATGTTGTTAAATAAATAATGAAAAATAAAATTGTTATTTAGTCAGATTCAAGTGATACTGATCACTCAAAGAATGAGTAAGACAATATTTCCTAAAGGTTGAAAAAAATGTTGGAAAAAATATTTTCAATACATGTATAAGAAAAAGGACAAAAAATATTAGAAAGACTCTAAATTCACATGATTTGAGCATAAGAAATAAGTTCAAATCAGACCTGATTGTTCATGCCTTAAAAAAATATAAGATTGGTAACAAATTATTAGTGGAATCAAAAAATATATTTCAGGTCTAAAGGAAACAAATTGTTGATTAAAAATTAATATTGGAGTAAAAGTGGTGGAGAATTATCAGATGAATCTTTAAATAATTATCCTTCTAAAAATAATAATATTGGTTTTTCTGCGAAAATATATATAAATAACCAAGGTTTCATGGCTTCGGTAGACACTGATGAATCCTTAACTAACAAATCATTTAGTCATAATTATCCTAATAAATAATATTCTACGTTTCCAATGGAATAATCTTCCATATTTTAATATTGGTATTTACCTTATTTTGACGAAGTAACTAGGTTTTCCAAAATGTTTGAAAATGAAAATAGTAATATCAAAAAAAAATTACATGGAAAAATATTGAATCACTGTTTTAAAGAAATAATTATCAGATATTTCTAATGATCATGATAAAAAATATTTTGAAATTTTTTCTATTTCATAAGACATTGAGGAAGTAAATTCTGAAAGGGATAAAAATTGTGATAATCTTTAAAAAATAGTCTATGAGAACAATTATTTAGTGAAAATATCTAAAGCTAAAATTAATTCTGAAGAGGTTAAGAATTTAGTCATTAGAATAAAATCGAAAATATTTTCTCAGAAGAAATTTATATCAATCATTACACTGACTAAATATAAATTTGAAAAAACATATAAACAAATATATCTTCTAAAGAATAGTTTTGGAATATTTTATTCTCACTCAAAACCTGATTTCAGTCACATATATATTCTTCCTAAAAGATACCCATTATACACTAAGTGTAAAAGTGGTGGGAAATGAGATAAAAATTATTCTTTAAAAAAATACAATTCTTAGGTTTTCATAAAGCTTATCTTTCTAAACAGATGTGTATAAATAATATTTTATTTTGAAACAATTCTAGATCCATAAAATTTTTTATTCATAAAATATAACTGTATTATTTTCAATAATATTAGGAAAGTACCAATAATATTATATGGTACATGGATAGTGTATGTTCCTAACACATGACTGGTAGCAAAATTTATTTTTAAAATATTATTAACATGAATTTTGGATGAGTCACTTTTGGGGATAATGATCAACATAAATTGTTGGTATATGTAATATTGTTCTTCTTGGAAAGGTCTTCATTTCAAATGACTTATTTGATAAATGTCCTATGAACAACCTTATAATCATAATTAAATTATGTGATGAGGTTTATCATGTGAATTTTAGTAATGATAAGTGTGTAGTACAAAATTATAGGGATTATTTCATTCTTTCTACCCATCCTCATGAGAATTTTTACACACATATCGTAGAAGACCATAGGACCCAATAATTTCCTTTCTTTATTTTAATGGAATATAAATCTTGTTTATGTCAAGGAAGGATTGGAAATTGTAACCTTAGGAGAATTTACAAGTTATCTAAGGACTTGTTAAGGATCAACAAGATATTAGATTTGATTCTTAAAAATTCTATGATCCATGTCAATATAGAATGAAACATAAGTGTAGATTTATCCTATTAGATAAGTCTCATATTTTCATGCATTACAGTTGGTGCACATGAACTAGTTCGGCCTTAAAAAAAGATGTATTGGAGGAAAATACTACTTATTTGTTTTAGTTGATGATTACACAAGATTTATATGGGTCTATTTACTGTTAATGAAATCTGAGTCCTTTTTTATTTCAAATATTTTTCTTCCAATGTAATAAATGATAAAATCATTACATTGAAAACTATTCATAGTGATCATAGTGGAGAATTTGAAATTTCAGATTTTGAAAATTTATCTAGTATAAAATGAATTAATCTAAACTTCTTAACTCTATGAAATCCTCCGAAAAGGTGTTGTTGAAAGAAGAAATAGAATTATTAATGAAATAACAAGATCCATGTTGAGTAAGTACTCAATTACTAATCATTTTGGGCCTAATTCTTCTAGTATAACTTTTTATACAATAAAATGAGTTTTAATCGGGACATATCTTAATAATACACAATATTGGTTATGGATAGGCCACAATTGTTTTTCGTAATTCAAAGTATTTTGATGTACGCTATTCATATTGAATACAAAATATAACCTACACAAATTCACAACCAAATCCAGTGAAGGAATTTTTTTGGATATTTAGATACCTCTAAGGCTTATATATTCTTTATAAAAAATCTTGTATTATTTCAGAAATATTACATGTTAAATTTGAGGAAACTAGTCCTTTTGTTTTTAAATAACAACAACCTACATCTTCTCATGTGCTTCCAAAAAATTATTATCAATCATTAATAGAAAACTCATTTAATAGAGATAATACTTAAGAAAAAGTTTCTCTAGTATTTACTATAGAAGACTTTATACCCAATGTTGATGAAGATGTTTTATAAAACCCTTTTCATTTGTTACTAAAGAATCCTCTAGGTGATAGAATCATTGGTGATGTAAATCAACCCATAAAGACTAGAAGTTATTTATGAAATGAATTATACTATTTTTATTTCTTTATCAATTCAAAACCCAAATTCTTGATGAGGATTTGAGTGATGATGACTGGATTAATGCTATGAAGGATTTAGTAAATGAATTTGAAAGGAACAAATTATGGACATTGGTTGAAAGACCTGAAGAAAAAGTATTTAATTTGAGTAATGTGGGTCATCAGAAATAAATGTGATAAAAATGAAATTATTGGTAAAAATAATAAAATAATATTTGCTAAAGGCTATAATTAACAAGACGTAATAGTATACAAATAATCCTATGCTCCAATATCTCAATAATAATATATTCAAATTCTCCCCACTTTTTCATCATTTTATAACTTCAAACATTTTCAAATGGATGTAAAGTGTGTTTTCTTTAATGGATATGTTCAAGAAGAAGTTTATGCTGATCATCCTCTTGGTTTGGAAGACACAAAACATCCTAAATATGTTTTTAATTATTAACAATGATTTATATGTCCTTAAACAATCCCCTAGAGCCTGGTATGATAAACTTACTAAATTTTTGTTACAACACTATTATGTAATGGGAACCACTGATCCAAACCTTTTCTTAAAGAAATAAAAAAATTCTTTAGTTGTTAAAATTTATGTTGATGACATTATATTCAGATAAACTCAACAACACATCCCTGATTCATATTCAAATATTTTGAAATCTGAGTTTGAATAGACTATGATAGGTGCGTTATATTTTTTCCCTGGTTTCCAAATTTCTCAAAAACCAGATGCAACCTATATATGTCAACATAAATATATTAATGATATTCTTAAAAGCATGGAAATGGAAACAATAAATCCATAAGTACTCTAATTGATACCTCAAATAACATTGATCATGATGAACATTGACAACTAGTGGATCAAACAAAAATTATAGGTATGATAGGAAGTTTACTATACATAACATCTAATCATATTGACATAATGATTTTAGTATTTTTATGTGAAATATATCATGAACATCCAAAAAAATCATCTTTAAAAGTAGTGAAAATAATTTTTTTTCTATATGAAGGGATCCATGGATTTATGACTTATTTCTTCTAGAAATGATTTTATTAAAACTAAAAATATTTTCAGATGATGACTTTGGTGGTTGTTAAAAGGATTGATATAGTACATCCAGAAAATGTTATTCCATAGGAGATTATTTACATTCTTGGTCATTTAATAATCTACATTATGAATCCATTTAAACTATTAAATATGAATATGTGGAAGCTATAATTTTTTCTCTTCAAGTGTTACGGATGCAATACACACTCACTGATTAGGGAATGAGTTTTACTAAAAGTATGATATTATGTATTAACACTAGTTCCATATCCTTGAACAATAAACTTCCACATAACTGTTTTCAATGCACATAGATATTAGATATCACATTCTTATGGTCCACACAAAAAAATTAGATATTATTTTAAAATTTTTCAGACATAAGAACAACATGCTATAATTTTTACAAAATAAATATCTTCTCATAGAATTAAAAACATTGAACAAAATAGAGGAATGATAACTATAAGGTAATAATTATTGTACAATTTTTTTAATATATTTTCTAACATTAAGATATTCCTGTTTATAGGGTTGAACACTTTATTTCTATAATAATAAAGAAAATTCAGACCGAATTTTTTCTTTCTGAAATATAATGATATTTTGGAAAATCATGAAAAAAACTCTTAAAGCATCTATGTTTTCATAATGTTATTAATTTTTTTTCCTTAATATGATATTTCAAAAAAAATAAAATCAAATACTCAAAAACCTATATAGCACTCCAAAAGGTACATCCTATTTCCCATAAGTTCTTAATTACATTTCTATATGTTGGTATTTCAGATGTGTTTTTAATTTTTTTACTCACCATTCCATAAATCCGTTTCATTTTCTTAAAACCTCAAAATATCAGAACCAATAAAACCTTCTTCAGCTCCATCTCAACTGTCAGATCAAATCAATTTGTTATCAAGATATGGAATAACCTAAAAAAATGAACTAACACTTTAACCCCTCTATAAAAATGGAGACCCCCATGTGTCCTGCATCAATTTCCAGAGAATTATGCCCAAGCTGCTACCCTCCATTGAAGCCAAAATTCCAATTTCATCATCCTTCCTCAGTTATGAATGTCTCTGTCAATCTCTTCTCAGAATTCCATGAATGCACATAAAGAGTTCAAAGACTATTTTATTTTCATAGAATGGTTATTTGATTAGGTTTTCTTTGTCACTCATTATTCATTATTAAGAAACATAATAAAGTTTCAAGGATGGTAAAAAATTTGGATTGTGAAAAATGGAGAACATGATAAACTTTATCCTTATTTGGTTTCTAAATTCTATGAATTAGACGAATTCTTTATAGAAGTAGGAAAGGATGAGTTCCCATTCAAAAGATATGTTAAATGATATTCTATTTCATTGATTAAAGAAGTTGACATTCTAGAAATTCCATTTGATGGAGAAGAGTTTAGTCCTTATCATAAGTCACCAGAATCATAAGGTCCATTCAATAAGGAATAATCCATATAATCTCTATTTATTTAGGAAATAAAAAAGATGAAACATTCCCATTTATCTTCCAACTATCGGATCCTAGCATTATAGATTCAGGGAATTTTGATATTGAGAAAATGAGATAAGGATACCCTCATGATTAAATACATCTTCATGTTACATTTTCTTGTAAACAAAAAGAAAATAAATCTAATGAGATATATCTTTCTCTAAATTTGTAAGATAAAGGATGAGCCAATCAAGTCGTAGGTCCTAATGTTTGTAGCATCATTTTCCAAGATGACTGTAAATTTTTTGATCTCATTAATTGTCTCTAGCAATTCGAAGCCAAAGAAGTTTAGGATTATTCTCTCATGTGATGAAACATTCAAAATAATGAAATACTCTTTTGATAGTTACTGTAAGTATTTTTTTAATCTATCAGGAAATCATATTAATTTTAGAGATTGTTCTATGAAATATGTTTCTGAATCCAAGAATAGAAAAGCTCAAGATTCCAAACCAATGATGTGAGTGATGAAAAATTCTTATCCAGATAAAGTCACGGAAAAATAAAGATAGGATAAAAAAATGTAAATGAGGATATCCAGTGTTTGGGTTTGATTTAGAAGAAGAAAAATCCATAAATATATAGGATGTTTAAGAGCATGAAAAAAACTAAGTAGAAGAATCTTAATAAAATGCTATCTGGAGAAGAGATAATTCAGGATATGTTAAGAGACTGTGAAAAATCCTCAGAAAAAATAATAGTTCCAAAACATTTTGTTAAATAATATTAACATCCTAAACATTTACAAACCATGGTAGTGAAATATAAGACATTTAGAAAAGGAAAGTAAGTAGTTTCTTGATCAGTTTTTAGTAATGAAGAAAAATCACAAGAAGAAAAAGAAGAAGGTGAAGAAAAAGGTAGTAATGATGAGATTAAAATGTTTTGAGAATCATAGAGATAGAGTCCATCCAAAAAGTTATCTATTATAACATCATAAAAAATCTCATCCGTTAATTCATTATAAGTATAATCAGTTCAAAATTAATATATCAAGATTTGAATATCTTTATAACCTATAAAATAAAATCTCGCTGAGAATGATGTTCAAAAAAACACTTCTGATGATGATATTTATAGTGATGCTAATGAGGGTGGAAATCCTAAAGATGATGTTTATTATGAACAGAAGATTTTTCATATTTAAGATGAAATGAAAACTATTCAAAGAATTGGGAATTCATTATCTAATAAATCCATATGAATGCAGGTAGATGTTGGAACATCTATGTATAATGAATTGGAATCACAAAAGTCTTCTACCTCCTTAGGGGAAAATTTTATTGTTCAGTCATTGAAGAAGTTGGTAAATTCCATTCAAAAATTAAAAAAAATTGAGTCAAGGTTTCTGCTTATTCAAGAATATGTGAATTATAAATCCAACTCAATAACCCTTTCCTTGGAGTATTTTGTTAGGGTTGAATAAGAATTCAGAACCATTAAAAAAATAATGAATCTCCAAGGAAATCATGCTGATAAATGAAAAAGTAATCAAAATTGATCAAAAGTGATCTTAAGCTTTGTGATGATATGTTCGATTTAGTCAAGAATTCATTAAAACAATTCAAAGTATCATTAAATGAAATTTAAAACAATTTTTCAAAGAATATGATTGGTGTTCAAGGAATTCGATTTTAAGAAGACAAAAATTTATATGGGAAACATAATTCTCATTCATATGATGTTAAAATTATGAAAGATTAAAAAGATGATGTGGTTGAAAAACATAACTTTTAGGAAGAAATGAATATTATATAGGAAGAAAATAGTCATAATCTTGTGAAAAATAATATTTTACAATAAATTCTCTTAGAAAAGCATCAAGAAGATCACAAGGAGTGGAAGAAGTTAAAGGCGATATTCACAAACATAATAATGAATAAAAATTGTTATTTTGTAACTATAATCTTATATTCTAAAAACCCTTTAAATATCAAAATATTATTATCTATTGTCTCTTATAGTTTGTTTTCCAACTGTTGAGGTACATTATATTTCCAACATTTTTTTCAAAATTAGAAATGGGGATATTGTTCAAAAACTAATATCTATCTAAGGAGGAGAATATTGGATTTAGGGAAAAATTAGTTAAAAAATAAATCCTGATGTAAAGGGAAGATATATCAATGTGAAAGGAAGTCATGTACTTAAATATATGAAAACAATCCTTAGGATAAATTCATTACCTAATGGGTAGTTAGGGGTATTTGTTCTTTTATGAGTCACAAATCTAATGGGAGAAAAGTATTTCTTTTATTCTCACATTTTAAATTTAATTTTTATTCTTAATATTCTTCTCAAAATGAATTTTTATACATTCCAAATTGGTGGATATTGTCGAGTGAAAAGTTTCATTATGACACTTTCATTCCATTATGTTTTGGAATTCACATATAGATTTTCTAAAAGTGTTTCCATCAATAAGGAGTTGTAGATCCAAATTGAATTTTAATTGAAATAATTCCCTTCAACTATTATATGCTATTTTCCACATATTTCTAACAAACATTTCATAAGACTAAATTGTTACTAGTGTAGATCAAAATTGGAATCTTATACTTTCTCAGTTTATATTCATCCATAATTTGGAATCCAATTCCCAAGGTTTCTTAATTATGAATCCCACAAATTTGTGAATCTGGTTCACATTGTTTCTTAACTACAAATCCCACAAATTTTTGAATCCAATAATTCTTATTTCCCAATTCAAAATCACTCAGATTTTTGAATCCTATTTACTGTATTTCTCATATCTAATTTTCCCAGATTTTTGAAATTCAATTCATATACTTTCATAGAATTGGATTCTCAATATTTTCAGAATCAAGTTCTCATATTTCTAGAATCAAATTCTCATTATCATTGGAATATAATAATATAAGTTTCTTAAAGAACATAAATAATTTTATTTTCTTAATACTTTCGTACATATAAACTAATTCACATATATATTTCTTCATAATGTTTTTAATGACATTTTTTCTTATATTAAAATGATATTGTCCAATTTTTTATTATATCAACATTGTAAATTCCATGTGGAAATGTTGCTCTAGTTCATTAGGAAGAATATGGTAATTATAGATCAAGATGACCATTAAACTCCACACCTATAATACCCGATCATTTGGATGAGCTCAGTATACATTTTGAATTTGATACATGAGAGAGATCTTCCAAAATTACATTATGTGAAATCCTTGATGTGATTATGTTGTGAAGAGATTGTTAATCATACTTGAAATCTTTAACATGCATTGGTTTTATATATGCATCATCAATCATCAGTGATTATTATTGAGGGATTCCATGATGATGGAAGATAGAGGTTTTGATTACTGGCTTAATCAAGGGCTTCTATCTAAATAATGATAGAGGTGTCAAATACCTACCTAATCAAGGGCTTGTAGGGATAGCAAGAAAAAAGTTTCATCCAATCTTTCTTTGATCGAGTGATTACCCCGGTCTAGGTAAGATAGAATTTATTGAATGTATAAATCAAGGGACCTTTATTAAAGGTGATTGGATACCCTACTCTTTGGGTTTAAATAATTTTACTCTTTTACATGTCCTTTATATTTCCCCTTCAACATATTCCAAATAGTAAGTGTTTCCTTATACTTTCACTATTATAATAAACATGATATAAGATAATAAACACTAGAAGGTAGAATATTGTTTAATTATACCTATGTTCTTATTTTATTACACATCTTTATCAAACCTAAGGTGATTTTTATTAACCATACAAATGAGGGTTTAGGGAATCTGATTAATTTATCTTTGTTAAAAAATTATTTCCTTAATATTAAAAATGAATGTTTTTAAAGATAAAATTCAACAAACATCTTTTATCTGATCATATTCACACATATTACAATTATACAATTTTTTTTGGTCAAATTTATTGACCACACAAATCTAGAAAATATTGAAATAAAAGTGATGGCCAAAAGGGTTAATAGGGGGCTTAAAAATAGACAAGGATGAAAAAATAACCTAAAATTGATAAAATGTTATTGAATAAGTGTATTTAAATTATTCTTCCTCCTAGATTATAATTATAAAATTTGTATCCATTTTTCCTAGAAAATTAATTTATATTCATTTTATACATTAATAGATTCAAAAAAAATTACATTTCCTTCACTTATAAAATTCCAAACCCTCTCTAATACTAGAAAAACTTCAAGAACCATTTTTCAGCCAAAAACTAAAAACATACCATACTAAATTTCATACACACATTATATATCTTGTTTTTTTTCATAATATCGTCCATAGAGAGCATAATGTTTTATGAAAATGAAGATTTCAAAAGAAGATTTATGGAATTTTACCAAATATTTTAGAATTATTTATTTTTCCACCTAAAAAATATTGAATTAAATCAATCTGAAATAATAACACAAGTATAATATAACAACTTATATGTTTTTATGTTAATGACATAAATTTTATCCATTTCCACTTCCATCTAATGGGAAATTAAATTTCCATTCCTGTGTACAGTAGGCTACCGCCCCATTAACAAATATAATTCATTTTTCTTCACTGCCTATAATAATTGTTAATAAGTATGAATTTATAGTAAATATATAAATATATTTTTTAATCATGAAATATTTATAATTATCTTAAGATAATATTTCATATAATTTAATACCATTGCATCCATTGAAAAATGGTACCATCATTCATGCATACATGTGGATTACCACCTCCAAGAAGCGATGTGATTCATTTTTCATAACCACATCACATCGATGTTATATATACGTGTATTTAAATAAATGATATTATATTTATGATATAAGAATCATTATTCAAAAAACATTTCTTTATTTCCTGTATGATATTTGTAAAATATAAAGGCCACTCATGCATATATATGACCTATTTACTCCATGATTGTAACTTATTTAATTTTTCATATTCATATTTCATGGATGGTTTTAAAAGTATAATTGAGGTTTAAAAATGATAATTGTTTCCTAAAACTTATTCTATGTATGATTGAGTAATTTTTCCTTAGACCACGATCAATATACCATAGTTAATTTGTATATACAAGCAGAATGTTCTCAAAACATTTTACATGAACTTAGTCAATTAAGTAATTAAGTATAACATGAATATAATTAAGATAAATGTAATAATAAATTTAAAAATTTTTATTAATAAATTAAATAGTTTAATGTAGTTGTTTATTAACGAATATAGATAACATATTTGATGATTGAGACTCAATATAATGGACCCTTTACTTTAAAAACTTATTTTAAAATTTTAATGACCTATTTTATAAATATACTTCTTCCATTTCTAAGGACATAAAATTATTTTATTAATTTATTTATATAAGAATAAATTAATTCTAAAGTATGTTTTATAAATTTATTTAAATGTTTTTAAAAAGAAATGTTTTTGTTTATTTTATGTGAAACATTTTCAAATCTTGTTAAATAGGAATTGTAATGTAATATTTTGACATCTATGGTGTTAGTGGATTTTCCCTCCACCATTGTAGTTGCATGATTGGTGGAGTCCCTTAAATATTACTTGTTTTATCCAAATAAAAATTATGTTTCACTTTTTTTTGGAATCTTTGTTTTTTACATGGGTTTTTATAATGGAAAAGTTAATTAAATTTCCCAAACTATTGAAAATTGGTTAAAAATAATTTTAAATTATTTTATGTTGAAAATGTGTATAAATAAAATGATTTATTCATGATATGGTACATGAAAAATATAGATGAAGTGAGGGTCATACCAATATAGCTTTTATGATAGGGTGATCCTGATACCACATATATAAATGGGTGAGCCTGATCTTGATTATATGATGTATAAGACCCATTATTCTTCTTCAATGGGTTACTTAATGTTGCATGCATTAAAAATAAAGGAGTAACTTAAATAAATAGGATTAACCTATATATTAGAGTTGTATCAATTTAATTCTGACATGTGTTATGAATATAATTTTCCAAGTCACCTAAAAGGGTTTCTTCATACCATTAATGGGTTTAAACATTTTTCTTTGAGAAAAGATTTTTTTCTGTGATTATGATATATTTTTTATAAGGGAAGTCATTTTATTGGTTTCCATAGATTTCAATGGAATTAAAAATTATTATTTATTTTATTTCCTTTACTGAACTTTATATGATTATCTAAAATTTTAAAACAAAAAAAATGTTTTAAGGATGACATAGGACAAGGATGATGTCAAGATAAAAAATGTATAGATTTATTTGGAAAATAAAACATGATTCCTATTTAAATAAATATATTATTGGGGAAATGGATACTGTGACGTATTTCATAAATTTTAATATATATATATATATATCAGTTTGTTATGAAATAAATATGTTCCTTAAAACTTTGACCCTTGAAATTTTATAAAGTAAATTATTTACTAAAAACTCAAGATTATTTGATGGTTAAGGTTCAGAATTTTTATTGAAATAAAATAATTTCATTCTATAGTTACATCAACCAATTAAATATTCAAAATGGAAGGAAAATATATGAAAATATAGGGAATTAAATTATAGATGGGTGAAACACTCTCAATATGATTTCATCAATGCGAGAGTGATTAAAATAGATCAATTTTGAAGGATAAACCCCACATATAACATGTTATAAATTTTGAAAATAATAATTAATTACGTCCAAATTGGGGGAATAATAATAAATTACTATTAAAGAATCTTGAAAACTTATGTTATGCTAAAATTTTGGAAATTGAAGGAAACTTTAGGATTTGTTGGAATTTTTTAACTAAATTGTTCAGTTTTAGGTCATTGTCACCCATATTTATGGGACAAAGTAAATTTTTAATTCAATGAGGAAGATAGATTTTTGTGTATAGAAATTTATAGATTTATGATGCATTTAAAATGATATCATTTAGGTATCATAAGTATATATATTCAACTACTATAGGGAAAAAAGTGCTGAAATTCAAGAAGTGGATCTGAACCATGATAAAAACAATTTTTTTGAATGTGTCATGGAAATAACCATTTCGGAAGAAAATAATATTGAGACGTGAAAACTGTATGAAGGTTTTTTTGAGAAATTTTTTATAAATAAACAACTATAATTCTTTATTGGATTCTTGATAGACAGAAATAATGAAACGATGATGAAGAAATTGGATTCCCATATTTGAAGAAACTCTTTGAATATGAAATAAAATAGTAATATCATACCAATTAGAAAGGGAAAATAATTTGGGATAATGTTTAAATATATGACAAAGAGTAAGAACTTCTTAGATCCCTTATTCTTATACTTGATGGGAACAAACAAGAACATATGTGAGTAAAAACTCATCATGTATGGTTATTTACAGATTAAAAAGAATCACTCATTGTATTAAAATTTAGTAATTTCATTTCCAAAAAGGAAAATTAATGGGTAGCCACATATGTTCCAAAAAATTAGAATGCCATGTGTTATGGAAAATTGTTTAAAGGATTATATGACTACCCAAACTAAGATAAAAAAATAAAAAATCTGTAAGAGTAGGCATTACATGGAAGTTATTATCACATAAAATTGGAATATTGAGGAAATGTGGAACATTATTAAGATAAAATCACCTAAAACCCCAATTCATAAATCTATGGAAGATCAATATATTTTGAAAATTTACAAAAAATATAGATAAAGTAACCACATATTGTCTATAATTATTAGGATTGTTTTTTTCTATACAACTCTCATTTAAAATTATATTTCATTATTTTTTACTTTGGAAAATTAATGATATGTATAGTAACATATTTTAGAATTGGGATATCCCTTATATATTGAAAAAAACAAAAATATCTAAAAATAAATCTATAACAATCAAATATATTTTAACTACATAGATATTAATAATTTAACATGATGTTGTTGAATAAAAATATTTGAAAGAAAATGGAAGGTAGTTAACACATATAATTGCTTCTATATATTACCACCCTTAATTACAGTTCATAGAAAACTATGATAATTAATAGTCATCATATACAACATATTATTTGAAACTATGAGGGAAGTTATGGTGTCCATTTTAGGCCCACCATCACTGAATATATTCCTTTTAATCACTTTAGTAACATCATTGAATTCAGGTTTTAGAGTATATTTCACATAGAACATGTGTTTAACTATATATGCTAAAATATATGCATCATTAGTAGTAAATAAGTGACTCTTGTAAATAAACCCAAAACCACAGTCATTAATAAATATTCCTTGTCACATCATTAAATTAAAAAGCATACATTTCATGATAGAAACTCATCCATGATAATAATAATCCAATATAGGTATTCAATTAAAATCTTTATAATAAAATAACTATTTATAGTTTGGTCCAATATCTGATGTGCTAGAATAATATTTTGGAACACCCCTAGAATTTATAACACATAAATTTTTTCCAAATTTATATTTCATTGATAGCTTCTGTTACACACAAAACAATGTTTAAACAAGACGTGATCTATTATTAAAATTTTATTTTATAATGGTCATTATAACAAAGAAGATAAAATTTCTAGGTATGAATTTGAATTACTAAATTAATAAATATTTATGACTTATATATTTATAAATTTTTTTCAATAGATAACAATTGATTAGAAATGGAAATAAAAAAATAATTAAGTGGAAAAGATATGTTTTTCAAAAGAACTATTTTTATGCGCGCAATGTGATTTTATCTTAATAAATAAAATTTATCACTATTTATGAATTATTTTAATGAAATGTACATGTAATTTATTCTATAAAATATTTTAACATTCATCTAATAATTTTTCTTGTCATGGTATAATAATAAATCCAGTTTTCTATTTAAAACTATATATTTAATAAAATAAGAATTTTTTTATTTTTCATACTTATTTTAAAATTAATTTCTTCAAATTATTGAAATTTTTTATTTAAAATTGGATTAAATATTTTTAATGAAGAATGAAAAAGTATTCCATTATGTCCCTTTTTTTTCCATTACAAATAGTAACCATTGTAAACCATATCACCTTAATAAAGTTTAAATTGAGTTAACCATGTACAAAACAATTGGCAATGCCGCCATTATTCTTCATAATTATTATTAAATTAGAATAATTTCACCCTAAACACCTTATACATGAAATTAATTTCTTTAAGTGGAATGTTTCTATGAAAGAGATCTATATAACGGTTGAAAAAGAGAAAAATACAAAATGTCACCCTCGTGCATTTAAAAATATCATATCCATTCATATAGAGACCGGGGTCCAAAGCCTCATTTTATTATTAAAGAAAATAAAGTACCTCTTTTAACTCGGTAGAGGGAGACCCATTACATAGCCTGAAGGCCCAGTGGGCATGTAACCCATTACATAGCTCGTAGGCCCAAATTTTTGGCCTAAGGCCCATTGTGTGAATAGTAATCTGACTGCTCCCGTGCCTTACCACCACTACAGTACCCACTGATCAATAGTACCACAACTGCTACAATACCGCTACAGTACTGCTGTAGTAGCCTTCACCCCATGGGTTTTGAACCCCCATTTTTCATGTAGGATTATGGGGTTCTTACCACTAAGCCAAACCCCCAACTACAAGGAAATGTTGTGAATTAATTATATTATTAATATTTAGAATAATGAAATTATTTTAAAGATTTTTTATTTATAAATTTATATTGTTATATAATTACCTTAAACTCTTTCACAATGCCAAAAAATTATTTTTTTCAATCAATGGAATAATAAAATAAAATATTTTAAAATTATTTAAATTATCAATATTTATGAGTAATTTTTGTGTACCATGAAAAATATAGGTATACATGTAATATTATAGTTGTTTTAAAGGATTATATTGGAATGACATGATATAATTGATATATATGAAGACAAATTAAATGAATAGTGTAGACAATGATTTTAATGATATTTGATAAAAAATAATATTGTATTAAATGATTTAAAATTAATCAAAATTCAATATTATGTCCACTTAAGGGAATAAGTTTTCAGATATCATAGTTGGTCCATTAATGGTTAGTTTTACATATTATTTTAACATTCATGACCCCTTAATTGTATAAAACATTAATATTGTGGTAATTGTTAAAAGGGGTAATAGTGTTTATAACATAATGATAGGGGTAATAACATATAAAACATATCCAAATTTTATTTTAAGATAGTATTTCAACTAAACCAATTCTAGTATTAAAATTATATAAATTTAGATCCATTTTTACCATAGAAAAATTTATATTAATTTAATACATTAAGAAATTCATTGAATGCTCATCCACTTAATTATAAAAGGACTCCTCTTACCTATCTTCTTTACACAAATTTGAGAAAACAAGATAGACCAAGGAAAAAAATTATTATATAAACATCTTTATATATGTTTGGTATAGTTTTTTATTACAAAAAGACAAACCACATTCTCTTTATGAACGTATCTAAATGAGTTCACCTGAAGAAGATTTAAACATTTTACCCGGCCTATTTAAATTTATTTATTATTCAACCTCATATAAATATGTGGTATTTATCAATAAATAGTTTAATTAGTATACTAAATATAATAAAATTTTATTACTATTATTAAACCACCAGTATCCTTTCTCTCTTCCATAAAATGTGAAATTAATGTATCGATCATGTATAAGTAGGGATTTTATATCCACATAACGATACAATTCACATTTCATCACGATATTTTATGGATGGGTATTATAATAAGTTTAATTTTTATATTTTGTACTTATAAAATAATTACTAGTTTGAAATTATAATATCACATCAACCCTTTTTCAATCCAATTTTTGGAAAATGATAACAATGCCTGTGGGAATGTGTAAACTACTACCATCATGAAGAGATGTGATATATTTTTCATTTAAAATATACATGGATTGTAATAATTATAGATTTAATGAATATGTTATATATATAATATAATAATTATTCTAGAAACATTAATTATTATTTTCCGTTGTTTCCTTCCATTAATAAAAATATTGAATTATTGTTCATGCATACATACGACCTACCATCTCCATTAATGGTGTAATTGATTTTTATATCTCTATATTTTATGTATATATATATATATAAGAAATATATATTATATTTATATCAATATAAAATTATTTATATGATGTAATAACAATAAAATCGCATGGCCCCCAGCTACTAAACCATAACATACATGATGAATGAAGTAGTTATCAATCTAAACTAAGATTTTAAAACAAATTTTTAGTAAATTAGTGATGAATTATTATGATTTAAAAATATATGGTCAGATATATATGACTATTATTATATATTATATGTAAAAAATATATTTTTATTATACTGGAGGCTCAAACCGATGTGAATTAAGTCAGACCATAGGTAAGGGTTTATTTCACTATCCCATCATTATTCTATATTTTTATGTGTAAATTTTCACATGGGAAATTATTTAAACATAAAATATTAAAAAACTATATTATTATACTATATTTATTTCTTGATATAAAACATTTTTTCATTCATTTTCTTCTCTTTAGGTACTCAAGATACTGAAATAATATTTTTAAGGAAAACAAACCTTTTTTTTCTACATGGCTGAGAAGCATTTTCATACAATTCATTTTTTTCAAGAAAAAATTTAAATGAATATTTTTAATACTCTTCAAATACATTTAAAATAAAAAATTTAAGCTTTTTTTATTAAAAAAAATCAATGGAATCTTCTTATCTTTTTTCCATTGAGGTAATTTTTGACTTTCTACGAAAATAGGAAAATAATGTGTTTTTAATATATACAACATGCACAAAAGTTTCCAGTATTATTACTTTTAAATGATTTTAAAACTCTTTTAAATGTTTATTGTGTGTTTTCGATGAAAATATTTTCAACTATACTTGAAAAAAATAGATATCTGATTTCAAATTGGAAATTGTATTTTCCCCAAGACATTTTCGAGTGACAGTTTTATGGTATATAAATTGGTGCTAACATCATTTTTTTAATGTTATATTTTATTATATATATACTCTAATGATAAAATAAAAAATATTTTTCGGATAGTTTATGTTGAGTTTGACTGGGGAACGTAATGATATTTTGTATGTTAGGTCTCCCAACATGCATAGTTTTTTATTTTTAATTCATGTTGATTATGTTTCATTTTTTATTCATCTGATGAATTAATTAGAATTATGAATTGATTTGTTGGTATAGAATTACATTTCTTCTTGTTTTATAGGAGGGTATCATGAGGGAAAATATATGGGGTATTCGGACAAGTCCTTGCTAGTTTATATAGATCTATTTGCATGAGGCCGTTACGATATTTTTATATGTCTTTTCACGATATATCGATGGTATGTTCCAGATATCCATCATTATATATTCCGTCATTATGAAATTATGAAATTTGTATATTAGATTATTTTAATAGTTATGATATCCATGGATAAGTTTCGAGTTAATGTGATTATTTATATTGAATTATTTGATCATCATTTATTCATTATATACTATTCAGAATTTATTTGTTCCATGATAGCTTCTATTTAATACACCCCCTTCCTGATAATCTGAGCTCAACAATGTCTTATATTTCTATTCCCTGCAATGCTATGAATTGTATTGTGATTGATATATAGGGTTATTCTGTAGAAATTTATTATTATCCCAAAGAAAATATTGTGTTGTATTTTTTTGTTTTAAATTTAATTTGGGATTCAAGAGTGTATAAGGTTTGCCAAGACTAAAAAACTATTCTATCATTTGGGATTTGATAACTTGTATCTAGTACCAATTAAATAAATAAAACACAGGATCAAGGGTTTAGGGTTGGGGTCTTAAAATTTCATAGAATAGAGGTGTAGTAGAAATCTTGAGAAGTAGATTTAAGAAATATATAATTGGGAACATAACCCTATTAATCAATATTAGAATATTCCAAATGAAATCAATATTTTGATTTTTAGATTAGTTATATATAAATTGTAAATTTATATTATCTATCTAATCATTTTTTTAATTCATACATTATTATTTGTACTGTTATGATCTAATACAATACATGCCATTATATATGAATAGTTTATATAAGAAAGATTGAAAATTGTTTCAATGAATATAATCCATATAGGGATTTACTTCTGTGGAATGATAGTGAGGCTAGAGATGGAGCCATAGCTAGTTCTAGAAAAATTATAACTATATTAGGGATGTTAATTCAGCTTATGACTAATAACCTTTCCCATATGGTGCAGCTTATTAAACAACATATAGTGTAATAATGTTAGTATTCTTCAAGTTTTAGTGACTTCCATCATTAAACATGGCAACCAAACTATTTGTATTAGTAAAATATATAGGTTCCCAAGAGAATATATCTCCCGCATTGGTATAAAAAGAAAGGAATACAATTTTCATTGATTTTTTTCATCTCTTAGGGGATGCAGATCAATAGTGGTCATTGATTCTAAACACCAAGGATGTGGAGAAAATAACATGTATGGAATAAAAGGATTTTAAGATAATTTTTTGGGATTAATATTTCCTTCATGAACGAATAGATGATTTGGAGGAAAAGTTTCTCAGTCTATGATAAATTAAATAGGAAAATGTTTTTAATTATGATAATAACATTACAACATTAGATATGAATTTTATGAAATACCTATGTATTCAAAAGAGTAATATTGAACATTTCGTTTATAGGTTAAATCAAAGCCACTTAAGGGAAATATTCTTCCCAACTTTTTCATCATATGAGGATATGATATCTTGTTCTATAAGGATATAGAAATAATTATCCATGACTTATTGGTTAAAATTAAATTAAGAGAATAAGAATATGATGGAAAAAATGGATAAGAGGAAGAATAGAAAGATTAATTTTCCTACATATATTACTTGTAGAAGGAAATGTCTTAGTACATGGTTAAAAAGAAGATTTTTCACTAAGTTTATAGATAAATTCATCTTTCTAATGAATGAATGGGTATAGTGGTATCCATAAATTTATAGGTGTTTCAATATAAGGTGAAGTGGAATTTTTATAACCAATTACCCAAATGTCAATGGAACATACCTGAAAAGAAACTAATGAGAGAAGATAAATATTATATAATTACTACCGTTAATGTGGAATTTCATAGTTATGTGATGAAAAGTACCCTTATCATATTCCCCTAGATTTATAATCTTTTATTTTATTTTTCTCCTACCCACAATTTCATTTTAGAAAAAGTTTATATGGTTATCACATCACCACCTCAATGATTAGATTCTGGGCTTGTAGTGATTAATCCTAATGGTATGATGATCCCATCACAAATCTATAACTCATCTTCAATATAATTTTTTGGTAGTTTTGTTCATGAATTTTTTTTTCTTTATCTATTTCAATTTGAAATAATTTTGGGCATGTATTATCTCTCTTAGTTTATAGCTCATATCAATTGACAAGGAGTGGAAGCTATATTTGTTATTCTTAATAGACCTTCAATAATCAATCAGTGCCAAGATGAACCAATTCACCTAATGGAAATTACATCCATAATATGGGTTTTACTATATATTCATGAGGGATATTTATCTCAATTTGTTTGGTAGAAACTAAATATTAAAAATGGAAATATTGTTTAGGAATATTCTGATATTTTTCATCAAGAATTTCCTTGTCTTCCCTTGAACCATGATATTGAGTTTTCTAAATAACTCATATATTATTTTGTGATAATTTAAAAAAAACACATATTTAATGGACTTGATTAATAAATAGGAATTAAATAAGAAAATATAAGAGAATATAGAATGGGGATTCATTTGTACTAGTTCTTTTCTATGGGGTTCACCTATGCATTTTGGTTAATAAAAAGGTCTATCAATGCAACATTGCATTGATTGTAAATAACGTAATAGTATCACTATTAAAAACTAGTATCATCTTCCAGGTATTAATGATTTGTTTGAACACCTACAAAGAGTTTTATATTTTTAGAAGTTTGATATTTGATTTGGATATCATAATCTATGTATCAAGAAGGATGATATACCCAAGATATCATTTGGTATCAAGTATTATTATTATGAACTTATTCTAATTTCATTTTCACTTACCAATTCTCTATTTATATTTATGGAATTAATTAATAAAGCCTTTATAAATTAACATGATTACTTTTTGGCATTATTTATTTATTATATTATTATATATTTTTAGGGAAAGGATTAGCATGATGAATATATGAGAATTGTGCGAAAGACCCTTAGGAAGGATAATTTTTATGCTAAATTTAGGAAGTGTGAATTTTAGCTTTAGAATTTTTCATCATTAGTTTATATAAACTCATGTTGGGGAATGTTAGTAGATCATTCAAAAATAAAGGTTACGGAGTAATAGCTTATACCAACCATAGTAACAAAGATCCGTCTTTTTCATTATTTGGATGGACACTACTAATGTTTAGTGAGATATTTCACATGATTATCTAATCTAATCTGACATTCAATAGGAGGAGAGTTATGTTTTTATCAATAGATAATGTGATGAGAGTTTCAATGAATAGAAGATATGGTTGGTTATAATTCATATTCTTACACTTCCCTATAGTGGAGAAGGGTTTTGGATCAATAGTGACGCATCAAAGAACAGAATTCTTTGTTTCCTTATACAGAATCAAGTAGTGATATAATATGACTCTTTCCCATAAATAGTTCCTGTGAAAATTATCCAACCCATGATTTGGAGAGGGAAGATGAAATGTTTTCAATGAATATTTGGAATCATTATCTGTATGGTGAAAAGTGTGACATATATATATATATTGATCGTTATAAATCAAAGTGTAAAAGTACCTAGAAAGATATGAACATGGACCAAGGAAGATGGTTTTAGTGGATAAAAGGTTATGATTTTTCAATACATTACCATTATTATAAGGAAAATATGGGAATTGATGCTATTTGTCATTAATACCAAGTTATTATTTCCATGATGAAGATTTATAGAGATCCATTATTTATGTATTTTCATAAGGTATATCTTTAAATCATGAGGAAAGGGGTAAGATCATATCTTTATCATATATATATTAAACCATCCATCCATTGTATGATTAAGATGGTAAAAATAATGATGTTTAATTACAGAATAATGTGAGGAAAGTTCCTGAGTTTAACCATGATCATGCGAGAATGACAAAGTTTGAGAACTAATTAATTTTCCATCAATATCATACTTAAAGGAGAAGTTAGAAGAATTGAATATTTCATCATTATTTATTAATATTGTATGTATGAAGTTGTATATAGTTTTAAGTGATTATTTTTTGTGGGACAACATGAAGGGATATATTGAAGATTATGTATCAAGGTTCTTGGTATGTCAGTAAGTTAAAGTTGTGTGAAATAATTCTAAGGGGATGTTTCATCCATTAATCATACCCGAATAGAAATGGTAAAGCACCACAAAAGTCTTTGTCATAGAACTCCCAAAAAGTAATATGGTTATAATACTATTGGTTTTTAGTTGATCACCTTACATAGCCCACAAAATGTATTGGTATAAGAGAATATTTTTCTGTTTATGGGATTTCTGAAATATAAATTAAGGATGTTTCAAGTCTACATGTAGTAAAAAATTCTATTATATCTTATAGGGATATTAGGCCTACCATGATTTTCTGGAAATGTCTTTAACATTGTCTAGATATAAATTTTATTTTCAAGATATCTTATCTATCTAATCAAAATGGTAAATCTAGTTGGACTAGTAAAACTATAGAATAAAATATCAGAGTTTTCATTATAGATTTTAAAGGTGGTTGTGAAAATTCCTTACATTGTCAGGTTTTTATTATAATAATATCTTTCTCTTAAGAATTCTGATGGATCCTTATGAAGCCCATTATAGAAAAAATTTCATAACCCTATTTTTTGGGATGCGTTTAGAGAAAAAAATAAATTGGGATCTGAACAAGATAATGAAATAATTGAGAAGGTAATATCTATTAAACAATGAATTTTGTATTTTCAATTTCGATAAAAATGTTATAGTGTTAATTATTGATGAGACCTACAGTGTGAAGTTGGTGACAATGTATTTTTATGAGAATCTCATTTAAAGAAGTTTATGAGATTTTGAATGAATTGTAAGATGTTACCTAGAAGTATCAATCCCTTTAAAATTCATAATCATATTGGGGTGTTATCTTATCACCTATTGCTTCTGTTAAATCGCTTTCAAGTTCAAGATGTGTTCCATGTATCTCAGCAGTGGAAGTAGATGCTTGGTCCTTCACAAGTAATGATCTAAAATGTTGTAACATTAGAGTATGATAAATCTTTTAAGGAACAAAAAATTGATATTATTAATCATATAAAAAAATTTATATGAATCAATACCACTCACATTGTCATTATTTTATTGAGAAATAATAAAATTCTGGAATCTATGTCGGAACCTAATCATGTGATGAGAAAGAAGTAACCTCAGTGGCATATATCAATGTAATAAAATTTTGTGGTAGAAATAATTATAAGGGGTTTAACATAACAACTTTATATTTTATGATATGATTCTTTATAAATAAATATCAATTTTTAATAACTTTTTTATATTCAACACCGTGTTTAAACAAATAGAAATTTACTGGTAAAATATTATTTAAATAAATCAATTGTAACCTATTTTTTAATATTTTTTAAAATAAATATTACAAACTATATTGGGAAAAAAATAAATATGGTTTATATATGGTTAAAATTAATACATTAGTTATCAATTTATTATAAATTAAAATATAAAAATAAATGAGGGTAAAAGAGATGTTTTTTCGAAAAATTGTTGTTATTTGTCAAATCTGTTTTTATAATTATAAATTAAATTTATAGAAATTTGTAAATTATTTTAACTATATTTATATATTATATTTTATATAAAATATTTTAAAATTTAGTTAATATTATTTGGTGTCCTGAGAAAAGAATAAATCTGTTTTTAGGCTTAAAGACCATATTTTTTCTAAAAAATAATTTTCATCTTATTTTGAAAACATAATTTAAAATTAATTTATACGAGCAAAATAAATTTAATATTAGAAAATTGATTACATATTTTTAATTTTTAGGATTATATTTGTTAAATAGATCACTTTTTTGAAAATTTAACTATGGTAAAATTTATCACCAAGGTAAACAGTAAATCGAGTTATCTTCTACTAAAACTAATTGTTCAATCCACCTTTTTTCAACTTTATTCTTACAAGATGAATATAATTCAGCCCTTATCCACATAATCTAAAAATTAAAAGGTCTAAGAGACACTTTTCTATGAAAATGATCTATATAATATTTAAAACAAAGAAAAATATAAAATTATCAATATCTTACTTTTAAAAATATCATATGTATTAACATAGGGGAAAAAAGAAAAATTTGAATTATATTGAAAGGTTATTTTGAGAATATTGAAATTATTTATATTATTTTAATTAATTTTTTTTCAATTACATACTTACCTTAAACACTTACACAACATCAATTTAGTATTTAATCAATTATGGGAAAAATAAATAAATGATATTAAAAATATTAAAAGTAATAATATTTGAAGTAATTATTATATTCCAAAGAAAATTGTAAATTCTCATGAAATTTTATTTATGTATAAAAATATTTTATCTTAATTTCATCTCATTATCCATTAATTTCAATTCAATTAAATGAAAAGATTCAGAAATTGACATTAATAAAATTTCTTAATAAATAAAATTTTACTAAACTATTTGAAATTCTTAAAAATATTATCATAACCCATGTGAAAGGCATATGGATTTAGAATTCATCCTTGTTCCATTTAATGTTTTTTTTCTATTATTGAAACATTTAGGCACCCAATATATAGAAAACATTAATATTAGGTTTATTTTCAAAAGGGTTAACGAGGGTTAAAATTAAAAGATAAGGATGGTAACAAAATCAAAATTGGTTAAAATTTTGTTGGATAAGATAATTTAATATCATACACAAATATTATTCGAATTAAATTAATTATTATCCATTTTACATTAAAATTTATTTCTATTAATTTAAATCATTACGAAATTCCATGAATTCTGCTCCACAAAATTATAAAAGGATACTCATTCCCTCTCTTCATTACACCACTTTGAGAAACCTAGATCGACTTTTCCCATCCAATTTATTTTCTAATCATCCTTATCCATGATTTTTAAGTGACGATCTATAGAGACCCGAAGATTGATGTACATGGAAATTACATTAGTTTTGTGGAATTATTAA
Source organism: Viscum album (assembly GCA_963277665.1). NCBI lineage: Eukaryota > Viridiplantae > Streptophyta > Magnoliopsida > Santalales > Viscaceae > Viscum > Viscum album. Next base: position 1,425,115,787 of record OY728119.1, on the reverse strand, counting down.
TACATAACGAAAACAGACACACATGGACCGTAATAGTTTAGTGTCTTTGAAAACTTAGAAAATAATCTTCTAATCATGGTGAAATATCTTCAACATCTCCCATAAAGATCTTCCCCTTTTGTTTTCTTACCTAAAACCTTTCTTTAAATCATGGGGAAAAGAAAACATATAAAGGGTGAGCTCAAATACTCAGTAAGGGTAATCATAGAGAACATAAAACAATCCATAAACATTTGAATGCAAAAACTTGAACATAAAATCTAAACATCAAAATCATGAGCAAAGACATAAATCTTGAATGTAAACAAGGCATAGATCATAAAGGAACATTAGTCATGATAAAATAAAATGGTAATAAAACATGTAATTGTGGCATTCATTAACCACATGTAATGATTTACATAGTAGCCAAGGCATTTCTTCCAAGACCATCTTTGTGGACAATGTCCCATTCTGAATCGAGTTCACTCCTCGTCCCATTCTTGTAACACTAAACCGGATTAACTTACCATTCCAGCCATGTCTATATCATGAGATATAAATCTTTACCCAATGAATTGGAGGGAGATATATGTCCCACCCATCTCATAATGAAATCATTCTTACTTGTTCCACTATATAAACATAAAACATTCATCATAACCCAAAGAATAAAAATGGGTTTCATAAACATCGTCCCATCATAACATAATCCATATAAAACAATTGGATATCATTTAATCATAATAAAATTGAATCAATGTAAATCATATAGAAATTATACTTGATAGATACACATATGAAATAATTCCATCTTATATGGAAAATGGTTTTGATAAAACACTTGAAATGAATTTTTGAGCAAAATATCCTTTCTTCTTCAAAATCATTTTCTTTTCACAAAATGCCATGCAATTTTAAAAGAAAAGGGGTTTGTTGAAAATAATCATGCAATCTTGTAGAGGAATCTTCATGAAAATGTGGCGTTATGAAATCGTAAAAATCTGTTCACACCGTATAATTTAAAAATAACATTCTCATCGGACTTTTTTTTGGAAAAGTCAAAAAGTTCCTCATGTGGTAAACAAAAGTAATATTTCTTTCATAACATGTGGTAAAATTAAAAAATGGGTAAAAAGGACATTAAACATACATGATAACATTTTTATAAAACTTGGATATGGATGATAACAAAAACCCCAGTAAATAGTTATGAATAATCAATATCAGATAAGAGAGAGATTAGAATAGTTATCCCTTACCTTATGTCTGATATGCTTCGTATGTATCCAAACATCATGTATAATGATTTAAATAATGTCATTGACTTATTAAAGATTCATATTCACTGTTATGATATCATATATTGTTTAATTATGACTTTATATTACCCGTTCATTTGTAAATTCGATGTAAAAGCAGCGATTTGGGTAAAATCGTTTCATTTATTGTACGTGTTTCGACTTGTTGTTCTTGATATTAATACTTATATCCTAATTCACTTAATTAAATAATGTAAAAGATGATTTATATATAATATATATTCAGCACATAAATATATATATATATAATAGATCGATAAATGGAATGAAATACATTGTTCATGGAGACAGTAGGTCGTACGTACGCCTGAACGTTGTTTTCGATTCCTTATTGAATTGAATGGAATTAAGTAGATGACATAAATATATATATATATAGATTAATCCAGTATCATTATTATGTCATATATTTCATGATTACTTATTATATATACTTTATAATCTTTCGTGAATGGTTATCATGGAGAATGAATCTCATCGCGTCGTGGAGACGGTAATCCGTACGTACGCACGAGCGATGATACCGTTCCCATGATTGTGGAATTGTATTGAAGTGTATGTATAATATTCCATAATCAATATCACATTAAAATAATCATATGTAGTTATTTATTTACACCATTATACTCATCCAACTATGGTGGTGGTCGAAAATAGATTACACCACAGCGTGGAGACGGTATTCTGTACGTACGCACACGCGGTGATTTCGTTTTCTGTATGATGGATAGAAGGTGAAATAGGGTTGTTTAATATTTATAATAACATTTCATTATATAATTAATACTTATGTTATTACTTTATAATGATACAACTAACGAAGAAGAAGTTGAAGAACAAAGAAACTTGAGATAATCGGAAGAAGAGATTACCTCTTCTTTGACGCACCTCCTTTAAGCCTTCTCTTAAGGAAGTAGAGTTGGTCTTTTGAGAAGACTAGAACCTCTAGAATGTTTCTAGGGAATTGGAGAAGAGAAATGGTAAGGATTTGGCTGAGCTTAAAAGCTCAAAAGGGTGTGAAGAGAAGAGTGAAGGGTGGCCTTTTTATAAGGGATGAGAGGGGCACCATTGGAAAAACTTAAAATATTATATTATTATAAAGTCATATTCTCTTTTTAATAGCTCCAAATTGAATTATTTCGAATATAAGTTGGAGATGGGTCTAAATCCTCCCAGACAATATATTTTAGACAAGTTTAGATTAGTATTTTAACCTTATCATTTAGATATAACTCTAAGTTAAATAATTTAACTTTTACCATGTCTTCTTGTTTTCTTACACTATATGGTTAATAAACTTACTATAACAAGCAAAAAGAACCCCAAGTTGTTTATTATTAATATATATAACCTTATATAAGTCATTTGGAATATCCTTAGATGTTTAAGAATAATATAACAATTAATAATATAATATTTTTTTAAAAAACTATTCTATGTCAATTTTGATACTATTTGGTACTTGATTTCTGTGAAAATCATAACAGCATGATTAGTTCGAAACAAGTTAATTAAATAAAAGAAATATGTCATATTAACCTATAAAATTAGTGTAATTTATAAAAAGTCTCAAATTACATTTCTTTGGGTATTTATAACATCAATTATGTCAATATTTCATTAATAAGATAATTACTGCATCATCAATGTGTCATAAATAAATTAGATTATTTAACGTCGAAAAATTATAAATAAAATACCATTATGTAGGAAATATTTTTTTCTTTCTAATTAATATATATAGTCAAATTTATGGTATGTATAACCCTATATTAAAAATGTTTTATTTATTAAACATTGATTTTAACTATTTTGACTATTCTTTAAATAAAATAATATTAAATGTCCTAATCTAATCCAAGTGGGCCTAAATGGTCGTATTTTATCTCTAAGATTTTTTTGGTCGAATTAATCTTATCCAATAGAATTAGGACACGATTTAGGGTAATAATAATATCATTTTTACCCTTAATTATCCTATTTACTTTTAAGCGTGGTAAATAAAAGTAAAAAAGTTACTATTCACCAAAAAAATTTCATCTCATTAAACCAAATTTTAGTCCTTGATATTAACTGTGTCTCTCGGATTTTTGAAATTACACTCATAGAATCGGTAAAAAAAATTTTTGTGAATTTCCTAATTTTTCTAGGAGGTGGGTAAAAGACGGTGAAAAGTTCAATAAAATTTTTATATATCTAAAATTATTATAAAATGGCTTCAATGAATTACATTGAACTTATATAGGTATTATGTATCAATTTTTACATGAAATAATTTTAAATAAAATAAATAATTAAATAAATAAAAAGTCGGTTTTTAAATAGTAACCTACTTTTTTCACTATTCATCAAATATTGAATGTTTTCAGAAAAATACCAAAATTTCACCCTAGGATAATATCGTTATTCCGAATCCAAAAATGATGTCTATTTTAATAGATAAAATTTCAAAAAGTGGGTATTAATATTCATAACAGCTAGTTTATATAACATATCGTTATTTAGTGAAACTCGGTATTGCGTGCAACATACGCTATCACAATTGCGTGTAATGAAAGCCAAGTCAGGGGTGTGTGTAGTGCAAGCTCCTTTCGTTGTAGCATACAAAAAAAGATATCAATAAAATTAAAAAGAATATTTTTCATTAAATCTCGGGGTGTTACATTCTACCCCCCTTAAAATAAATTTTTCCCTCGAAATTTATTCGGGGTTATAAATGGTTTACTACTCAAAAGTTTCTTTAATAGAATCCCACATCGTAAAAAAGAATACCAAAACCAAAAATTAAAAACTAAAGTATGAAACGTAACAGTTACCCAAACTAAATAATCACTGGGCTTCCATATAGGAGAACATAGGTGAAAATATAGATATGGAAGAAAAATATAACCCTCATGTTCTGATGGAAAGTGGTAGAGAACATGGTTATGAAAAAGACAACAATCACAAATCCATAGATTTGTGATGATCTAAGGTACCATTTGATTCATCGGATATAAGGTAACCAGGATAACATTTTTTGTTTTCAAGATCATTTCCCTAAAGACGAAGAAATTGGAATTAGAAGAAATAATTTCTTGATTTTGGTACAGTTTAACCATTGGTCGTTCGTTGGACAATTTCCACTTCATCTCTTAAATAAATGAAGTTGAATTTTTCATTCGTGAAGTATTAGCAGATCATGTGATAGAATGATGGGTCATTCCATCTGTCTCAAACTAAAGGTTAGAAAAAGTTATCAAAAATACATAAGTCCATCAATAGTGAATTTAATCATATATGGTTCATAAATGGACATATACTTCATATATCATACTGCTTAATATAATAAAACTAGTTTCTACAAAACATGGACTTCCTATAGGCCAGTGGTAGGTGATAAAGGTCTGTCGCACATCAGTTGTGAGTTCAATTCCCACAGCCTTGTCCGACGTGATGGGTTGTCGCATGTCCTGCAGGTTGTCCTTTTTCTAAAACTACATTATATAACATTCCATAAATAATATTGAAAAAAAATCTAACCTTAAACAATTCTATCTGATGTCCAACGTAATCCATTCCAACCTTTAAGCTTATCGAAAATACTTCTGTCCAATCTCATAGTGTAAAGAAAATGATTACTTGAGAGGTCACATAACAAGTACGTGAATACCATCATTTACCCCCATATATCATACGATATATCTTGTTGGTCACATTCCAATCATTCGAAGGCCTTAATCATGTATTCTATTGAAAAATGAATAACCATTGAACCTTAGTGAAAACATGAATGTTGTTAAAAGTTTACACATTCCACATACCAAAATCCCCAAAATTATATATACTCAAACCATGATATCACTTGCTCCTTATATCAATCATGAGCTCATGAATAATATCAAAAAAAATTATTTTCTCTTTATCCCTTCATTATCAGCATATCATTTGCTTTCCAAAATATTTGAATCACTTTTCATGGTTACCGGTACCATATTCTTATAGAAACCCATAGTGGACCAATACATAGATATTTCAAAATTCCACGATACTGTAAATAAGATTCCTTGATACTATTTTGAAATCCCATTACATAAACACTTAATCATTACACAACATCGTTATCATACTCAACATCACAAAAATTGATCGCATGTGACTTCCCATTATCCTTTTCCTTAAGAGGTTGCTCACGTTGATCATCATTAACCCTTGGATTAGGGAATTGACTAGCAGAATTCCCCATTTCCTTGCACTTGAAGCATTTAAGTGTTGATTGTGCATTATCTACAGACTTTTATTTATTCACATCATTAGAAACCCTTTTTCCATTACTTTGACACTCAGCTACTCGATGACCTTCTTTTCCACGCTTAAACATTTTCTAGTCCCTTTAAGACAAGATCCACCATGCATCTTTCCACACATTGAGCATAATGAAACATTCATCTTCTTTTCACCATTATTCTGAGATTTCTCCATGAACCTTATCTTTCATTTCTTGTCAAAACCATGAGATGTATATGTTACACCAACTCCTACTTCTACCATGATAGCACAATGCATAATTTATTCATAGCTACTGAAGTCTCTAATAGCTAATGCTCTTCGAAGACTTGGTTTTATGCCACTGAAAATCGATCACCTTTACATTTAGTTTGGATGATAAAGCTAGATGCATACCTTGAAAGTCTTGTAAAATTCGCTTCATATAAACCAACAGATTCATCATCCTTCTGCTTATGCACTCGAAACTCCATTTCTATCTTTGTTCGAAGAATACGAGGGATGTACTTACTGAAAAGAAAGTTCGTGAACTCGTCCCATTCCATGAATTCAATTTCATCTTGGGGCATTGTATTCTTAATTAGAGTCCTCCACTGGTATGATTCACCTTCTAAACAGTAAATAGCTCAAATCAATTTTCATGTTTTGAACAGATAAGTATGGAAAATATCTTTTCAATGGTACTGATCCATTGTCCATTAACAAGTGGATTAGAAGACCCATTGAAAGACAGTGGACGTTGCCTCATGAAGGACTCAATATAATATTTCTCCCTTATCTGATCATTTGGAAATCCAGAATGATTCATAGCTTGTGTAAGTATAGAAATAATATTTTTCACTCCATCACTGATAACATTTGGTTGTTCGGGATGACAATCATTGCATTTTCCATTACATTGATCAACACGGTTCTTTCGGGTTCTGGCCATCATCTAAAACCCCAAATGAACATTGTGAGAGGGAAAAATCATGCTAGGAAAACAACATAATAAAGGGGAGTACCTTCAATATATAACATCTTAGGTTTAATTATAATATCATTTCCATAATTCTAGGACTATAACCTATACTTATACTAACCTTAGATACTTCCCTAGACATACCTTATAAATATCTATATGGATATCACTAAAGTTTTCGCATCCTAGTTTCCAAAGGTTAACTAAACATTTCCTCTAATACCAACTATAGAGACCCAAAGCTTGACGTACATGGACATTACATTACTTTTGAGGAATACATAATACATAACGAAAACAGACACACAAGGACCGTAATAGTTTAGTGTCTTTGGAAACTCGGAAAATAATCTTCTAATCGTGGTGAAAGATATTCAACATCTCCCATAAAGGTCTTTCCCTTTTTTTTCTTACCTAAAACCTTTCTCTAAATCCTGGGGAAAATAAAACATATAAAGGGTGAGCTCAAATGCATAGTAAGGGTAAGCATATAGAAAATAAAACAATCCATTAACATTTGAATGCAAAAATTTGAACATAAAATCTAAACATCAAAATCATGAGAAACGACATAAATCATGGAAGTACACAAGGAATAGATCATAAAGGAACATTAGTCATGATAAACTAGCATGGTAAGGAAACATGTAATTTTGGAATTCATTAAGCACATGTTATTATTGCCATAGTAGCCATGGCATTGCTGCCAAGACCATCTTAGTTGACAAAGTCCCATTCTGAATCGAGTTCACTCCTCGTTCCAGTCATTTAACACTGAACAAGATTAACTTACCATTCTAGCCATGTCTATCTCATGAGATATTAATCACTACCCAATTCATTCGAGGGAGATAAAGGTCCCAACCATCTCATAATGAAATCATTCTTACTTGTTCCACAACATAAACATAAATCATTCATCATAACCCAAAGAATAAAAATGGGTTTCATAAACATCGTCCCATCATAACATAATCCATATAAAACAAATAGATATCATTTCATCATAAGAAAAGTGAAACCATGTAAATCATAGAGAAATTCATTGAGACATACACACATGAAATAATTCCATCTTATATGGAAAATGGTTTTGATAAAACACTTGAAATGAATTTTTGAGGAAAATATCCTTTCTTCTTAAAAATAATTTTATTTTCACAAAATTCCATGCAATTTTAAAAGAAGAGAGTTTTGTTGAAAATAATCATGAAATCTTGTAGAATAAGCTTCATGAAAATGAGGCGTTATGAAACCGTAAAAATCTGTTCACACCGTATAAGTTAAAAATAACATTCTCCTCGTACTTTTTTCGGAAAAGTCAAAAAGTTCCTTGTGTGGTAATAAAAAGTAATATTTCCTTCATAACATGTGGTAAAATTAAAAAATGGGTAAAAAGGACATTAAATATGAATGAAAACATTTTTATAAAACATGGAAATGGATGATAACAAAAACCCCAGTAAATACTTAAGAATAAACACTCTCGGATAAGAGAGAGATTGGAATAGTTATCCCTTACCTTATGTCTGATATGCTTCGTATGTATCTGAACCTCCTGTATAATGATTTAAATAATGTCATTGACTTATTGAAAAATCATATTCATTGTTATGATATCATATATGGTTTACTTATGACTTTATATTACCCGTTCTTTTGTAAATTCGATGTAAAAGCAGCAATTTGGGTAAAATTGTTTCATTTATTGTACGTGTTTCGACTTTTTGTTCATGATATTATTACTTATATCCTAATTTACATAATTCCAGAATGTAATACATGATTTATATATAATATATATTCATAATATACATATATATGATATATTGATAAATGGAATGAAATACACCGTTCATGGAGACGGTAGGTCGTGCATACGAATGAACATTGTTTTTGATCCCTTATGGAATTGAATGGAATTAAGTAGATGACATACATATATATGTAAATAAATCCATTATCATTATTATGTCATATATTTAATGATTACTTATTATATATACTTTATAATCATTCATGAATGGTTAATATAGAGAATGAATCTCATCGTGTTGGGGAGACGATAATCTGTACGTACGCACGAGCGATGATACCATTCCTATGATCGTGGAATTGTATTGAAGTGTATGTATAATATTTCATAATAAAGATCACATTAAAATTATAATATATAGTTATTTATTTACACCATTATACCCATCCAAGTATGGTGGTGGTCGAAAACAAATTACACCACGGCTTGGAGACGGTATTCCATACGTACGCACGCGCGGTGATTTCATTTTCCGCAGGATGGATATAAGGTGAAATAGGGTTGTTTCATATTTATAATGACATATCAGTATTTAAGTAATACTGATGTTATTACATTGTAATGATATAACTAAATAAGAAGAAGTTGAAGAAGAAAGAAACATGAGAGAATCAGAAGAAGAGATTACCTCTTCTTTGACGCACCTCCTTTAAGCCTTCTATTAAGGAGGTATAGTTGGTCTTTTGAGAAGACCAGAACCTCCATAATGATTCTAGGAAAGTGGAGAAGAGAAATGGGTAGGGTTCGGCTGAGCTTCAAGGCTCAAAAAGGTGTGAAGATAAGAGGGAATGGGTGCCCTTTTTATAAGGGAGGAGAGGGGCACCTTTGGAAAAACATAAAATATTATTTTATTGTAAAGACATATTCGGGTTTTAATAGCTCCAAATTGATTTATTTCGAAGATAAGGTGGGGATGGGTCGAAATTCCACTCACAGAAGTGGTAAAATTAGGTTTTATGTGAATTTCTATATTCTCCTAAGAGGTGGGTAAAAGACGGTGAAAAGTTCAATAAAATTTTTATATATCTAAAATTATTATAAAATGACTCCAATTAATTATATTGAACTTATATAGGTATTATGTGTCAATTTTGAATTAAAAAAATTAAAATAATTAAATAATTAATTAAACAACAATTCAGTTTTTAAATAGTAACCAAATGTTTTCACTATTCATCAAAAAATGAAAGTTTTCAGAAAAATACCAAAATTTCACCCTATGATAATTTCGATATTCCGAATCAAAAAATGAAGTCCATTTTGAAAGATAAAATTTCAAAATGTGGGTATTACTATTCATAACGTCTAGTTTATATAACATATCGTTGTTTAGTAAAACTCGGTATGACATGCAACATACGCTATCGCGATTGCGTGTAATGAAATCCTAGTATGTGATGTATGTAGTGAAATATCCTTTTGGTTTAGTGTATAACACAATATATCAATTAAATTAAAAATAATATTTCTCATAAAATATCGGGGTGTTACACGATCTCTCAAAAAGAACCACCCTAGGATCCATAATAAATGATCTAATTGATGTCCCCTAAAGAAGAAATTGTATTTCACAACCACATTTAATTTATTTCTTCTTTCAAAAACTCTAAATATTTATTATTTAACAAAAAATCATTTATTTAGTTTCATTATGCTAATAAATGTTTATTATTGTTATTAAACTAGTATAATCCACCATCATTACCATTCAATGATAAATTGAAGTGTCACTCATTTTTATATATGGCTAACCATATCCACATAGCTATAGAATTCATTTTTCATTTCCATTTATTATGGAAGGGTATTTTTATGATTTTAATATTTATATATGGTATTTATGTAAACAGTAATATTTTAAATTTATAATATCATATCTACCTTATTACCATTAAATCTATTGGAATGTGATAACGTCGCTCGTACGTATGTGGGGAAAACCACCACTATGAAGCAAAGGAAGGATTTATAGAGTATAATATATATATGACACTAAAATGTTATTTTAATGGTGAATTATTATTTAAATTACTTTCATTACATCCATAAAAAATTGAAATACTTTTTATGTGTATGTATGACTTACCGTCTCCATGAATGGTGTAATTGATTTTCTATCTCTATATTTAATGGATGTAATTAAAATATATATATATATAATTAATATATATGATATTTTAATAATTATTAAAAATATTTATATGATTTAACCTTAACCAAATTACATGGATCACAACAACCTAACCTAGATAAACATAAATAAAGAATCAATTATCACCTAGGACTGGGATTTTAACAAATAACTGTTAATATACATGTGATAGAAGATTATAAGTAAATCACCTATGGTATGATATATATATATATATTTATTTATATTTATATTTATATTTGTATTTATATATGAGAATTATTTTGGATGATATGTATAGTAAATAAAAATGTTTTATTAATGAGTTTCAAAAACACATGAATGAATTTGTATTTGAGTTATGGAATTATTTTACAATCTCATCATTTTTGGGACATTTTATATTTAAGTATCCACTAAGACAATTATTTGATATATTTATCTTAAAAAATAAAAATTCTTATACTCTAGTAAATCTTTTAAATTATTAATTTTAATTTTAATTTTCATCTATTTACGTACTAAATATATTGGAATAACTATTTTAAGACAAGCCGACAATGTATTTCTTACATAGTTAGGAATATTTTTCTCCCATGTCCATATTTTCCAAAAAACTATAATTTTTTTTTAAAATTATCCAATGATTTTGTAAAGTTATTTTTTTCCATTATTTAATTTTTATAAAATGATTTATGAGGAGTATTCTTATCATTTTCATAAAGGGTAATTTTTTGAATTTTTAAAAATGTGTGAATTTAATTTTTTTTATTAAAAAACATAAATGGAATTTACCCCTTCTAGAAAAAAATCAATGATTTAAATATTATTTTAGAATTTTATATGATAATTTTCAAATAAAATTTTTACCTAGGGTGTTAGGAAGATATTAAAATAGATATTTCATATTTAAAAGGGTATTTTACCTTAAAAAATTGTTACTGGTCATTTAAAAGAATTTTCATCTATAACAATATATTATGACGAATATTATGATTCACCAAGTATATACTATAACGATGTCATAAAATTTATTTATTTACATGGTTTGTGATTAGTTTGACTATGGAAATTATTGAAATATGCCACGATAGTTCTTCTAATGTGGACAATGGTTGATTATTAATTATTGTTAATTAATTAGTATTATTTATTCACAAGTTAAATGCATTGAAATGAATATTTAATTGGTGAGGAATGAAATTAATTCTCCCCTTGATTCATCAATATAACTTGTAATACAAAAATATATTATCTCTTTGTTCAAAGTGTTACACACACACACACACACACACATATATTAGAATGAGGCCTTGACAATATTTTTATATGTCTTTATAAAAGGCCCTGATGGCATATTTTAGATGTTTGGAATTATTAATTATATCATTATAAAAATCAAATTTTATTCCCATGTGATTTTTTAATAGTTATTATATCGATGAATAAGTTATAGGTACATAGGATTATTTAGATAGACGTATTTGATTATCAATTATTCTTCCCATATTAATCATGTAATATTTATTTCGTATAAGATTATATCATATGCATACCCTTATGAGAATATACCCCTCCAATTCCCTGTGCATCCTTTCCCTATTATGTTAGGATTGTTTTATGAATAATATTATGGGATATGAAATAGTAAATCATGATTATCCCAAAGAATATTTTTTGTTGTATTATATGTTTTCAAATTAATCTAGGATTCGAACATGAATCTGGTTTTCCAAGACTACTAAATTATTCAGTCCTTTAGGATGTTATAACTTGTATATGGTAAAAATATAATAATTTAACCATTGGGTACAAGATTCTTGTGTTGGGTAATGTACACATTCTATCATTATAATTAATAAAAATCCATCATGTTTTGGACTAATGTTCACTACCCAACTATTTATAACAAATTTGTAACCATTTATCGCTAGTGAATTTCATTGAAAAACATGATTATTGTAACCATAAAACAAATGGTATTATATCTTGGGATACATTATTTGTCAGTAAACTCAATACTTTAAATATATATGATTCATAAAATAAAATAATAATTTTTGATTTATTTTATAAAAGTAATGGTTATACATTTAATTACAACGAAGCTGAAACCATCTTTTGAAAAATCTTATCTATTTATCCAAGGCAATGAATGATTAATTATATATATAATTTATGTATGTTACTAGCATAAAAATATTTTACAATATTATGATATGTGATCCATTAAATGTGATGATATATTATATACATGGTTTACTCACTTACATGGGATTTTCATCAAATAAATCATAATTAAGAAAGAATATTTGATGTGATATCTACCACACTTCGAGGATCAATGTATCTAAATTATATGTACCGAGAGTCCCAAATATTTGGGAAATATTATAAAAGTGTATTAATTATATTCTACGAGTCATTTTTATTTCTCATTGGCCATTACATCACATGCTTGGATCAGTAAAATATATTTAATATAAATCTATATATTTTAGATCCATGTAACCTTTCCTAATAGAAACCTTGGAATTATTCTTATTTCATAAATAATCAATCAATATGTTCATATTAGTTTTGTTTGATAAATTTAATTAAATTAAATAGGTCCCCAAATAAGTATTTCAATCATAAAATGGAAAATTAGATAATATGTACATCTAAAAAAATATAAAGAAAAAAATTTCTATATCTCAAAAAAAATAGTTTCAATTCATGTATTTTTTAAGAAACAGTAGGATAAATTTTTTACAAAAATATCTATATAAAAATATCACAAAATAATTATTATCATTAATATATTATTGTCTAGTAAATAATGATTTTTAAATAGAATTTATAGATCCTTTGGGATGTTCATATAACAATTTTTGTATTTATTGAGGACTTATCATTTTATGAAGGTTTTTTTTTATTTGAAGTTAGAAAATGTTTATGAATTTTTAACAATGATTCTTTTATGAAGTGATCATGAATGATAGGATAATTTTTCTATTCCATTATTAAGAAACATTCCATAAATTAGATGATCTTGAACCATTCTCAAATTTACTAACATCATAAAGGAACATAGAATCCATGAAGAAAAATCGTAAGGGGGGTTCAAGGATTTAAATATGATAGAAAAATAATCAGAGACACCATATATATATTTCCAAAACTAACATGATCATATGGAATGGATTCAATTTGAAATTCATATTATCATATGGACCGGGGGTGAAGTTGTGGTCAAATAGTGGAAGATAATAAGTCCATTGAGATTGTTTACTTTTTCAAAAAGTGTCGAAAAATTATATTTATAATAAAATAATATCAAAATATAATTTTTTATAGATACCAATTCATTGAAATGTTAATGGATATACAAGGTCATTCATTAACAATCATATTTCATCATCCCAAAGGTTCTATATTACTTTTATGAAAATTATGAAAAATGCTTGATAACTTTACACAAGGAAGTGGAATACACATATGAAAGAAATAAAAAATATAATTTTTTAATAAATATTATCCCAAGAAATCTATATAATCTCTTCAAACACAGAAAAGGAGAAAATATATATACAAAGGGGGAGAAATATTTTCTAAAAAAAATTCCTTAGAAGTTACAAAAATGTTAATATTTTTAGACAAATGGGTAGTACAAATATTCCATTAAAAAAGACATTGTTGAATGATATATGAATTTTGATGATGTGTGGTCTGGAGGTGCACAAATGAAGGAATGCATCATTTTGGTTTCAACAGACATAAATAAATCATAAAAACACTCAAGACATCATCGCATTAAAAATTCTATGAAAATCATATAGAGACAATGAACCGAACAGAGATGGGATGTGTTTAATAGATTTATTCAATTTGTCAAATGTGGTTATAAAGAAAAAGTTAAATATCTTATAACTAGACTAAATATTTTTAATAAATTATCTAGAAAAATATATTTTGGATAAAGTTTTGTGAAATTTTTATAAAACATTTTAACGCATATTAAATTTATGATTCCAAATAGATCATTCAATGTATTTTACCAATATGAGATAAATTATGCTTCGACCTCTAGAGTATAAAGGTTATGGAAAATTTGAATAAAGTTTGTACATATTATAGAATTATCATTAATCATTAATAATTTTATAGAAGTGTTGATAAACATCCAAAATATTTTAGATGAGTATGAGAGTTTCTTTTTAGAATTTGGATGAGTGGGAAAACATTTGTATTTTTCACACATTTGTTACAAAATTTCACCAACATAATGGAGTATTTAATATTATATGAACTAACACTTTTCATCCAATAAAATATTCAAGTGCTATTTATTTAGTTTCGGAGTTAGTTTTAAACACAAATTTACATTTAGTATGAAAAATACTGCTTAGATAGCATCTCTGGTCAAAATCATCAAAAACTGTTTTTTTATTGATGTGAGTGGATTGATATTTTAGACTGTGGTTTAATATAGATGATTCATTCATTGTTATTTATTGGTGCAGTGAGGAATAATTATTTCATTTGATAGAGAATGTTAAAATTGGTAGATTTTATTTAGACCAACAAAATTGAGATTCTCTGGATGGAGAGAGAGTTCACTGAACGAATTCTTACAGGATGGAAGAAATTAGATATATTACTCATAGATGTAGTTTTTTAGAGTTTATTCACAATGTTTTATTAAATTTTGTTCGATATGTTTTCATAGAAAAAGAAATTTAATGCATGAGAGTTGGTATAATCATTCCAATCTGCTGATAGAAAGTGTATAATGGGAGTTCTCTCAAGATATATTCACTTATTTTTAATAGTTATTTTCCATTAATATAATGGAGTCACCATGGAATTGAATTTTTCACCCACACTAGGGGTGAGACTTGAAAAACTTCTGTACTATTAATTAATTTCATATCATTTCATTCTGTCGAGCTTGTTATCTAAATATAATAGGTAAATAATCTATCAAGTTGTAGGGGTCAATTTACAATTTTGTAAATTATAAAATGATAAGCATGAATTCATACCCTCAACCTCTTGATGGTTATCATGATCCTAAAGAAGTTCAACTGGTATCATAGGGAAGGTTTCCCCTTCAATCTCTTTATCATGGAAAACCAAAACTCTATGAATATCATAGGATTTCTTACCTTTAAAGGGAAAAAATTTCGTGATTTTATAAAAATTAGCCCTTTTATTCTCTCTATTATATTAAAGTAATTATTAATAGATTTAATTATTTTTAAACCCATTGGGAAATATATTCTTATGAAATTAGATAACAAAATTAAATATTATGGAAGATAGGAATGTAAGAAATTCTATTCATTCTCCTTTTTATGAAATGTTTATATTTAGGTGATTGGTCTGAAGAATTTTGAATTAACATTGGTAAATCATTAAATTATCTATGAGGGAAACACCAAAGTGAAGTTACAAAATTTACATCATTGGAGAATATTGTTTGATGATATCATAAAGGCATATGATGAATCCATTGATGTGTACTTCACTGGAGTTAAGGATGTTTTCAATGAGAATTTATGATTCAATGTTGTCTTGTAAGATTCTTATATTATAGTGAAAATCATGAGAATAATTCCTGATATGTTCGAACCTATAATCTATTATTAATATTATAAAAAATATGTGTATTTAGAAGAATTACAGAACTTTCATGTTGCATATAATATAAGGAAAATAATATCATTCAAGAATATTATGAAGGATGGTAAATATTTTAATGCTATAAAGAAGCTAAATAATTTTGAACTAGATCATTATATAGTGGAAGATAATAAATTAGAAGAAAATGAAGTTGATGTGGAATAAAATGAAGGAATCATGTCACTTATCTCTAATAATTATCAACCTATTAGAGTAAAATTAAATTGGAAACTAAAAATTTAATATTTTCATCATAGAGAAATTGATAATTTCACCATGAATTTTTCTAAGAAGAATCGGGGAATATATGAAGATGAATATGAAGAATGATCTTAGTGGAACAAGTGGACCAATACTTATATGTAATGTAATAAATCCAAAAAAAATATCAGACATTTCATTAGAAAATAAATCAGAAAGTTGAGTACAATGCTTGTAATAATAGTTTCTTGAAAAACAATGAATTGATAAAGATCAGAATTTTCATTTTCAATGTTGATAAGAAGGAAGATACTTCCTAAAGAAAATAAAAATAAGGTGAAGAAACTTATAGGTAGTAGTATATGAGATCAGAACATGTTTCATGACTAGGTCAAAAAAATAAATAATGAATTCATAACACTAAAGAAATAATGTTGAAATAATAAAGGAGGATAAGAATATTTCATTAAACATAAATATTTGTATTTCGAGGGGATTAGAAACATTAATCTAAAAGTATTCTAACTAGAAAATACGGTGTATTATCTTAGTAAGAAACATCTTACAATATAAGATGAGGTTTATAAAACACAATTATGATTTATTGAGATTCAAATTAACATAAATATTTTGAGTGAATATTTTAACAATGTGCCAGAGGTAAAGTATAAATCCTTTCAATATATTGAAAAAAAATCATCCCATGAATCATGTGATTTATTCACCCACAAAACATAAATTTTAATCTAATCATCTTAACCATACATGTGTTAGAAGGAATGTGGGGAAAACAGGGGTTGAAAAAGGTTGTGGAAAATATATCATATATACAAAAGATGAAAATAATATTCAAGGGAATGTTTTTTTATTATATGGAGTTTCTCAAATAGAAAGATATTTTGAACCTAAACAAATAGACTACTGTGGAAGATATTTTTTATAAAACAATATAGATTCAGTAGATATTGTTTTTGATATGGTTAATATGGAAACAAATAATATAATTTTATTCCATACATGAATATCCCTAAAAATAGTATGGAATTATGTTTGACATATATTGGATGAAAAAATACTGACTTTTCTATCCCACGGGAGGAAATAAAACCAATGTACATAGAATATATAATGTTTCCAAAGAAAAACATTTTTTATTTCATAGAATAATTTTATTATAGGTGTGACCAACCGGGTCACTTTGTCGAAAAATATAAGATAACAGAAAAGGTAAAAATTTCTTTTGGTATAATGGAAAAATGTTATTAGTAATAAAAAAACATTGAAGACATATTTTAATATTAACACTTATCTAAAATATATAGAAGGAATAAACCATTGATACTCAATTGTGGTTGTTCCTATCATATAATATGTGATTTAAAAATAATGAAAGGAATTTAATAACACAAGGGTAGAATAGTTACCTTCATTAATGACTTTTCTTTGAAAATTATTCGAATTAGAATAAAAAATATTGATATTTATAAACTGAAATAAAAATAATTTTTATTTATCAGTTGGATGAAACCCAAATTACTAAATGTTTGAAATTTTTTTATAATGGTAAAAATATTATCTTTATTAATGATTATTGTATCATAATATGTTTTGAAAATGGAAATGTTAAAATAAAGGGGAAATGATCCAGAAGTAATCTATTCCAGAATGGTGATCATTATAATTCATATTAATTATATGATGTGGATGGAATTATGTGGTGCCATAAAATCCTAGTTATTATTAGATATAAATGTATGAGAAAATTTTCTATTAAAAATATTATAATAAACAACACCCATTGAAAATAAAAAATATGATTTTTAAACGACATATCAGAATGATAAGATGGTTAGTGGAAAAGATAATTACATTGAAGTAAATTCCACCAGATCACATGATCTTAATCACTCTAATAATTATTGGTGGATGGTATATTATTCAATAAATAGTGTTTTTTTACATCATCACATTCATTGATGATTTTACTCAAATGAAAAATATATTTTTTTGGAAACCTATATTAGATTCTTCAGAAATGATTATACTTTCAGAAGCAAATTTGAAAGATAGATTGGTGTTTATAAACTGAAGTTCATAAATAAAAATGGAAGTAAATATGAAGGAAATTATTTTGATAACAAGTAAATACCCGGAAATTTCATGGAATATTTTTTCTTAATTTCTTTGGATTTTTCCGAGTCCGTTGTTTTTTACGGCACCTGATTCCGAGGCCCGGTGTGCCCGGAATCATTTTCCGAATTTTGGCATGGTTAAATTCAGTGAATGAATGAGAAGGTTTTTCTATCTTTTTAACCGGTGCTCGAAAATGAAATAGAAGGGAACCGATGAAACCACAGTGCCGGTAATTGCTTAATGGCACCTTTTCTGTAGTTGCATTTTGAGCGGGTTGAGGTTTAATTTTTTGGGGTTTAGTTGAATTAAATAAAATTTTTCGTGCAAAAATTTTATTCATGGAATGTGGTTATTTTCAACAATGGAGGAGTTAGATGTGGGGCCCACACCCACCTAACCTCCCATGGGAGAGTTTAGTGTGGTAGGGCACACACGAGACACTAACTCTTCACCTCCCCCATAACCCCCTTGACCTCCCCATAACTCACCCCCCTTGTTTAAATGCATGGAGACTCCACACATTTATTGTGGTTGAGCGTCTCCCCTCCCAAGATTAATGAGGCCGACTGGGATAATTAATAACCTTATTAATTTATTTGTCTCACCTCTTCACTCCGTATGAATTGAATGGAGATTTTTTAAAAGAGGGAAGATTTATGAGATTTTGGGGGTTGGATAATACATTGGGAGGATTTGAGGGGAGTTTCGTTCATCCACGAAGAAGCGACTTCCTCCCTCGACGAAGAACGGTTCTCCATCCTCTTCTTCCTTCGCAATAATAGAGGAGACGTCACTTCCTCAGGTACACACCGACGACGACGGAAGTGACGAACGCCAGCGACCATCGTCATCTTCATCTCCTCCCTTGCGATGATGTCGATGAGCCGACGACCACCCTCTCGCGATATCGTCAACAAACGACAAATGACACGAGTTAGGGTTTTTTATTTATGTATAATTTAATTCCCTTGTTTCTTTCATTCAAAAGAAAAAAAGTAATGCGGATCCACTTATTTTCATGTTGATCCGTGAATGTAATAATTGCGCGTTGGGAATTTTGGTATGCTTCAATTTTATTTTAGGGATTGTGGAATAGTTTGCTTCAATTTTATTTTAATAAAATTGATTATTCGTTCTTCATTAAACCATGTTTAATCTTGGATATTTGATAACGCCTAACGTGGAGGGCGCGGGCCGACCAAACTTGGCCTAACAACCCTCCGCAGATTGTTGTTGGTGCGCAGATTGATGGTGATAATGGAATAGGACCACAATAGTGATTTGAGGCATTCGCTGTAACGTATGGGACCCGAGATGAACACCGACGAAGACACAATTGAAAACGGACCACCGGAGCAACTCCGGTGGCCTGCGGACATCACCGGCGGCCGACATCCCAGAGGCGGTGGTGCCCCGGCGCGCCACCAAAAGGAACTGCTGCGGCTGAAGCCGCGATTGCAGGCGGTCGTATCCCGCTACCGCACGGGCTCAGGGGGAGGAGGACGCGGCGCTCGCCGCGTCCGCGGAGCGCAAAGGCCGCGGGGGACCACGTCCCCCGCTCGGCTCGCTGGCCGAGCGAGCGTGCCACGCGGCCGGCCCGGGCCGGGCTGCGTAGACTGGGCCAGACCGCGTCCATCTGGGTCGGGCCGCGCCCTACCGGGTCAGACCGAGACCCGGGTTGGGTCGAACCGGTTCGGGCCGACCCAGGGGGGGTTGGGTCGGGTCAGACTGGGCCGAGACCCCCCATTTTCGGATCACTTCCGTTCTTTTTCCCATAACATGGTATACGGACCTCCGATCGATGCACCATCAGATGCGTAGAGATCCATGGATCGATACGGTCGTTTTGGTATATTATAGTCAAGGTTTCAGAGAACTTTGAGTACGTCCGGGTTGGTTCGAACATGAAACCAACCGGGCCCTTAGAGCGGAAACGACTATTACTTGAGCTCCGGATGTCTGATTGATGTGCCATCGACTTTGATGGATTCATCATAGTGAGATGGACCTTTTGGATTACTTCGCTCGAGGTTTGGACGCAGTTGGATTATAGACGGGTTGGATTGTACCTGAAATCCAACCGGGCCCCTGGAACGGAAAAGTCGTTCACTTTCAGACCGGACGTCCGTTTGACGAACCGTCAGCGGCATTGGTGATCACGTTGAGAAATGATCCCTATGAGTATACCATATGTGAGTTCGGGGTACATTTGAGATATGATTGGGTTGGTTCGTACATGAAACCGACCGGGCCCCTAGGACGAAAAGTCTAATAACTCACAGACCGGACGTCTGATTGACACACCGTCTGTTGTGTTGAGACCCCTATGACAAGACAATCCTTTGAGGTACTCCTTTATGAGACTTTGTGATACCTAGTGTATCAACATGTAGCTCGTGGAGCGGGCCCTCACAGAGACGAGCGTACGGAGTATGGAGACCGTGTAGTTGGCTGAGACCTGATGAATGTTTGTCTGATTTGATTCGGAGTGACTTGCATAGCCCAGTGGAGAGCACTACTTTGTGAGGTGGCAGACCCATGGAGGAAGAGCACTACTTTGTGAGGTGGTAGACCCGTGGTACTCGACAGGAAAAGTACCTCTATAGGCCATGAGGGGCAGCACTACTGTGTGAGGTGGTAGACCCATGGAAGAGGAGCACTACATTGTGCGGTGGCAGACCCGCGGTACTCAAGAGGAAGAGTACCTCAGCATATTAGGTTAGTGAGAAGTACCTCGGAGTCGTGACAGGATCACTGTACTCATCATAGACTGAGCTCTTCAGCATTTACAGTTTCGATAATGAAAATCCTGGTCTGAGTTGAGTCTTTGACCATTGTGTTTTCCACATGATTGAGATGGGTTACTAGATAACTTATGTATATGTATGGGCATATAACTATGTAGTGGTTATCCTTCGACTTCACATCTATGTGATACCTCCTGGTTGAGATAGGTTACATAGTGACTTAGGTATAAGTATGGGCTTATACCTATGTAAGGGTTATCTGTTGAGAACATTCTTTGTGATTATCCTTGTTGGATTTAGTGAAACCTTGAGGGTCTCAAGGTCCCTACTGAGTATCGTATACTCACCCCTACATGGAATTTTCCCGCACCTTATTGTGCTAGTTGCAGAGGACGGACATCACTGATCGTGGTTGAGGCCTGTAGAGTTGGACGATACTCGGATGTGGATCTCACGTCGAGCCGGTACCCGGAGGTGGATCTCACGATGAGTCGGTACCCGGAGGAGACGAAGAGACGTGGAGTGCTGAGGAAGAAATCTGTACCTACCCTTCAGGTAGGAACCCGGAGGACAATCCAGTAGCTACTTTTCACCTTTCAGCTATTGTCCTTGAGTTGTACTTTACTTTCAGTTGTAACTGTATCTTTCTATTGGGCTTGTATTTCCATCCCCTCGTAATTTCAGGACGTTTTTTATACTGATTTACTTAGTGTACCTTCTGCTTGTACTCTGTTTGTGTGTGCTTTAGTTTCGTAAAGGCAATACCTTCCCTTTTATTACGATTTACACCTTTGGTGCTAGTCGACAGCCCCTGTCTTATGGAAGGAGTGCTTGGGGTAGTCATGGAACGGGCCCCAAGGATGGGTCATGAGAAATTGGTATCAGAGGTGTCAGTTATACCATAGGACTTATAACTCCGATATTTATTTTCTATGAATCAAAGGTGTTAAGGGTACCGAGTGTGGTCTTCATTTCAGGGAGTCCAGTGTTGGTGTGGCGTCCATCGTATCCGTACACCAGGAACCTGACTATTGATTTCCAACATTGTGCATGAAAACACTAATTTCCTGTGTGTTTCCAAACGTTTTAAAGTCATCTCAAACCATGTCAGCTCACCAGGTATAAAAAGTTGGCCGTGTTGCATCTGTTCAGCATGTCTCTATACAAACAGTCAGTTGGAGTTCTGAGACAGTACACGATGACGGCCCACCGAGCGATGAGGCTCCAGTGCAGGGCCTTTTTTTCTATATTGGCACCCTCGGGAGGTGTACCAGCAGCACCAACACCTGTTGGGCAGTGGATGCCACTTTCCATACTAGCATATGGTGCACGCCGGTAGAGCTTGATGCACGAGTTCCAGCAGTAGAGGCCTCCGAGGTAACGAGGCGAGACAGATTCTCAGAAAATAGTGGACTGGAAGGAGTCGATTGCTAGAGTTTTCCACCTAGATAAGACATCAGTAGAGTGGATGGTGGACTTGGATACTAGTGTTTTCCAGTGAGTGACCATGAGGATGGTCCGCATAGTGATGAGGCTTCGGTAATGGTAGGTGACACATGTAGGCTTACTGCCTTACACGTGTTCCAGCACCAGATATCCCTCATGTTATGAGGCAATCCCGACTGAGAGGTAGCTAAGGACTGGCTTAAGGAGAAAGTAGAGAGTATTCTAGAGCTTATAAAGCTTCGGTAGGATGATATGTCGGTAGCTAAAAATTCATTGGGGTGTACCAAACCATTCCTGGTACTAGATGAATACGATGTGATCGGTGCTTCAGGGCTCGGACTTCCGAGAGAGGTATATTTAAGGACATCCGAGCTAGCACCTTTTCATTATGAATTTCTACTTATTCTAGGGTGCTAGAAAGAACCTTTGTGGTTGAGAATTCTTTTGCTGAATGAATGCAGTCAGTGAAGGTTGGCAGTGGGAAAGCAGGAAACTGGCGCCAGTCTCGGAGACTTGGGCATGTAAAATGTTTCAAGTAGTGGGAGTAAAAAGGACAGATGAATCTAAAAGGCAGTAGATGTGGGAGCAGATCTAGGAGAGCAGCATGGGGTGGTGAACATTTTGACATGTTTCAACCACCCGCCTTCGTAATCTCCGCTAGGCTTAGGGATCTAGAGGTCGGGGGAAAGAGTAGCTGCATGCGGTCACGAAGTGAGACCGAAAGGCTCAAAGGATGATTCAAAGTACGGATTTTGTCTTGTACTAGCTGCCGTAACAACAAGACATTGATACGAATCATCCCTTCCTTCCACGAATCTTGTCCCATACCTAGAGTTTCCGGTTAATCCGTTGAATTGACCCTCACGTCTGGAGATACCTTTGGGAGGAGACTCGATAATTACAGTTACGCCGACGATGTGATCTGGCCCTTGAGGCGAGAGTTTCGGTTGGAACCTCTTGGTGGAAACGTTGAGGCCTTACGACGTTTGTTTGAGTATGGACTGGGCAATCACAGTTCATACACAAATTGACGGTATTAGGCAAAAAGGTTGTCGTCTATCTACAATGCCGGGATGGGTTTTCCTTGGTTGGTGCAAAGGAAACCCCAGGCAGCACAAGATAAACTCATGCATAGGAGGGTGTGGCCGATCACTCTTAGTTCGACGAAACATAACCTTGTGGAAGCAGGAGTTTTGAGTTTCAGTTCTAATCAGGAAATGGAGGCCTCTACAGTTCGAGGATGGCGATCACGTCCTTATATGGGTCTCTCCTCGACGAGGTTTACAGAGATGTGGCCAATGCGACATGTAATATCTGAGGTTCAACAGACCTTTCTAGGTCCTCAGTGAGGTAGGTGAGGTGGTTCACCACTTTACCTTTCCAACTCAGTTGCACCGGATGCATGAAATCATCCGCATACCTCGACTGAGGAGATACGTGCATGATCCTTCACACATCATCGACCTCCGGGAGTTGGACGTCGATGATAGGGAGACATGCACAGAGGTTCCAGTGGAGATTGAGGATCGATAAAAGCGGGTCCTACGTGGATGGTCGATTCCTTAGGTGCGCTTTCACTGGTAGCTTGAGAACCTCTAGGTGAGCACATGGGAGTGGAAGGATCAGTTGCATTCTCAGGACCACTTTTGTTTCCCTAGTTTGTGTTATAGATTTACGGGGACGTAAATCCCTGAGGTGGGAGTAATGTAATGACCCAGAAATTTCAATGAATTTTTTTTCGTAATTTATTTGGAATTTTACGAGTCCACAGTTTCTGACGGTACCTGATTCTGAGGCCCGGTGTGCTTAGAATCATTTTTCAATGTTTGGCTCGGGTATGTTCAGTGAGCAAATGAGCGGGGTTTTCTATCTTTTTAACCGGTGCTCGGAATTGAAATCTGATGGCACCGATGAAACCAAAGCACCGGTAATTTCTTAAGGGGACCTTTTCTGTAGTTGCGTTTTGAGCGGGTTGAGGTTTAATTTATTTGGGGTTTAGTTGAATTAAATAAAATTTGTTGTGCACAAATTTTATTCATGGAAGGTGGTTATTTTCAACAAAGGAGGAGTTAGATGTGGGGCCCACATCCACCTAACCTCCCATGGGAGAGTTTAGTGTGGTAGGGCCCACACGAGACCCTAACTCCTCACCTCCTCCATAACCCCCTTGACCTCCCCATAACTCACCCTCTTGTTTAAATGCATGGAGACTCCACACATTTATTGTGGTGGAGACTCTCCACCTCCCAAGATTAATGAGGCCGACATGGATAATTAATAACCTTATTAATTTATTTCTCTCACCTCTTGACTCCTTTTGAGTTGAATGGAGATCTTTTAAAAGAGGGATGATTTATGAGATTTTGGGGGTTGGCTAATACATTGGGAGTATTTGAGGAGAGTTCCCTTCATCCACGAAGAAGCGACTTCCTCCCTCGACGAAGAACGGTTCTCCATCCTCTTCTTCCTTCGCAACAAGAGAGGAGACATCACTTCCTTGGGTGCACACCGACAACGAAGGAAGCGACAAACACCAGCGACCATCATACTCGTCATCTCCTCCCTTGCGATGACGTCGACTAGCCGACGACCGCCCTCTTGCGATATCGTCAACAAACGACGAACGACACGAGGTAGGGTTTTTTATTTATGTATAATTTAATTCCATGGTTTCCTTCATTCAAAAGAAAACAAAGAATGTGGATCAATGTATTTTCATGTTGATCCGTGAATGTTTTAATTAAGGGATGGGAATTTTGGTATGCATCAATTTTATTTAAGGGATCGTGGAATGGTTTGCTTCAATTTTATTTAAATAAAATTGATTATTCGTTCTTCATAAAACCCTGTCTAATCTTGGATATTTGACAACGCCTAACGCGGAGGGCATGGGATGAAAAACAGAACTTGACAACCCTCCGAAGATGTTTGTTGGTGCACAGATTGACGGAGATGATCGAACAGGACCACAACAGTGATTTGAGGCCTTCGCAGTAATGTACGAGACCTGAGATGAACAACGGTGCAGACGAAATTGAAAATGGACCACCGGAGCAACTCGGGTGGCCTGCAAACATCACCGGCGGCGCGGGTTGCCAGTGCGGAGGTGCCCCATTGTGCCGCCAGGAGGAACTGCCGCGGCTGACGCCGCGGCTGCAGGCGGTCAGATCCCATGGCCGCACGTGATCCGGGGGAGGAGGACGCGGTGCTCACCGCGTCCGTGGAGTGCAAAGGCTGCGGGGGACCGCGTCCCCCGCTCGGCTCGCAGGCCGAGCCAGCATGCCACCCTGCCGGCCCGGGACGGGTTGCGCGCACCGATCCAGGCCGCGCCCATTCGGGCCGGGCCGCGTCCAACCGGGTCGGACCCAGACCCAGGTCGAGTTGACCCAGGGGGGTTGGGCCGGGTCGGATCAGGGCCATACCCCCCATTTTCGGATCACTTCTGATCTTTTCCCCATATCGTGGGATACAGACCTCCGATCAGCACACCATTAGTTGTGTAGTGATAATTGGATCGAGAGGGTCGTTTCGGTATATTACACTCAAGGTTTTGGAGAACATTGAGTACGACCGGGTTGGTTTGAACACAAAATCGACCGGGCCCTCGGAGGGGAAACTCCTATAACTTGAGCTCCGGACGTCCGATTGACGTGCCGTCGACTTTGTTGGATTCCTATTAGTGAGACATACCGTTTTTCTTACTCCGCTCGAGGTTTGGATGCAGTTGGTGTATGGCCAGGTGGGATTGTACCTGAAATCCAACCGGGCTCCTGGAACGGAAAAGTTGTTAACTTTCAAACTGGACATCTGTTTGATGAACCGTCAGCGGTGTTGGTGATCACGTTGAGAAATGGTCCCTATGAATATAACCTTTGTGAGTTCGGGGTACATTTGAGACACAGTCGGGTTGGTTCGTACACAAAACAAACCGGGCCCCTAGGACCAAAATGCTAGTAACTCATAGACCGGGCGTCCGATTGACGTGTCGTCTATTGCATTGATAACCCTATGATGAGGAGGTCCTTTGAGATACTTCTTAGTGGTACTTTGTGATACTTGGAGTATCGACCTGTAGCTCATGGAGCAGACCTTTCCGGAGACGAGCATACAGAGTATAGAGACCGTGTAGCTGGCTGAGACCTAAGGACTACTTGTCCGATTTGATTCGGAGTGACTTGCATAGCCCAGTGGGGAGCACTACATTGTGAGGTGGTAGACCCATGGAAGAGGATCACTACTTTATGAGGTGGCAGACCCGTGGTAGTCGACAGGAGGAGTACCTCTGTAGGCTATGAGGGGGAGCAGTACTATGTGAGGTGGCAAACCCATGGCGGAGGAGCACTACTTTGTGAGGTGGAAGACCCACGGTGCATGAAAGGAGGAGTACCTCAACAGTCTTAGGTTAGTGAGCAGTACCTCGGAGCCATGATAGGATCACTGTACACGTCAGAGACGAATCTCTTCAGCAGTTACGGTTTCGATAATGAAAATCATGGTTTGAGCTGATTCTTTGACCATTGTGTTTTCCTCATGGTTGAGATGGGTTACTAGATATCGTATGTATATGTATGGGCATATACCTAAGTAGTGGTTGTCCGTCTACTTCATATCATTGTGATACCTTGTGGCTGAGATAGGTTACTTGGTGACTTAGGTATAAGTATGGGATTATACCTAGGTAAGTGATCTGTTGAGAACTTTCATTGTGATTATCCTTGTTGTATTTAGTGGGAAATTGAGGGTCTCGAGGTCCCTACTGAGTATCGTATACTCACCCCTGCACGGGATTTTCCTGCACCTCATTGTGTTGGTTTCATACGACGGACATCACTGATCGTGGTTGAGGCTTGTAGAGCTGGACGGTACCCAGAGGTGGATCTCACATCGAGCCGGTACCCGAAGGTGGAGCTTACGATGAGTCGGTACCCGGAGGTGGATCTCACGACGAGTCTGTACCCGAAGGAGATGGTCATACGTGGAGTGCTGAGGAGGACATCTGTACCTACCCTTCAGGTAGGTACCCGAAGGACGATCCAGGAGCTTCTTGTCACCTTTCAGCTTTTGTCTTTTAGTTGTACTTTACTTTCAGTTGTAGTTATATCTTTCTTTTGGGCTTGTATTTCGGGCCCCTCGTACTTTCAGCACGTTTGTTATACAGCTTTACATAGTATAGATTCTTCTTGCACTATGTTTGTGTGTGCTTTCGTTTCGTAAAGGCAATGCCTTCCCTTTTTATTGGGATTTACGCCTTTGGTGCTAGTCGCCAGCCCATGGCCTCTGGAAGGCGGGCTTGGGGTTGTCACGACACGGGCCCCGAGGACGGGTCGTGACATAACATTCTATATAAATAGAGAATCAAACACCAATATATATCTCCTTAAATTGCTCAAAAAATGGTGTTGCAAAAATGAAAAAAATAAGATTCTAGTTAAAATAGGGAGATACATGCTCATTAAATCCACGATTTCTAAATTTTTCTATAGAGATTTTGTTCTTAAAGATCTTGGAATGTTTGATGAAAAACATGAGGAATAAAATTTTAAGGTATATTTATCCAATAGAATAATTAATAAGTGTATGAAGACTAGTTTAAAAAAATATTATTGTTGTTATGAGAATGTTATTGGGACATCGATTTTCATTACAAATATTGTTGAAGATGCTAACGAATACGGTTTTAATATTTTCAATGAAGAAAATGTGGATGATGGTGACATGACTATCACTATAATAAATGATTCAGATAAATCTTATGATGTAGAAAGTAATATTGTAAGAAAATATCAAATATTAAAAATCTGAAATAATAATGAAATAACTGATAAAATCATTATAAATAAGAAAGATCTAGTTTAAAACAATAGAATATTGAGTCATGTAAATCATAAATGTATTATTTTATAAGCGGAACCACAGTAAATGTTAGAGGTAGTTGAAAAAAATAATTGATAAATCTAACAAATAATGAGTTAGATCAGATTAAGAGATATAACTCATGGAAAACTGTTCCAAAAAGAGTGGGAAATAATTTTATAAGAACATTGTTTTTATTCATCAAAAAGTTGAACTAACATGGAGAAATTTCAAGAAACAATGCTTAAAATGATTGAAAAGGTTACTCAAATGTGTAAGATTTAGATATAGATGAAACTTTTTCCCTTTTCTTGATAATATAAACTCTAAAAATGTACCTATAAATAGTTAAAAATCAAATTTATAAATTTCATGGGATAATTGTTAGGTGAGATTTATTAGTTGGATAAATTCAGGAATAATTTTATACTGATAATACCATGGGATTTTTTCTTTAAATCAATGATACCATGGGGTTTATGTTTTAGAAATCCTCATATGGGATAAATAAATTACCAAGAGAAAGGTACTCTAAAAATTATAGCAGGTTGAAATTATTTCACTTTTCTCTAGGAAAGGTTGTTAGAACATTTTATGTGAATTAAGTAAGAAAAGTTTACCTAATTTTTAGTGTTTACTTTGATGATATATTTTGAATAGGGTACATGGCTAAAAACTATAAATAGTTTCTTGATTAAATAAGGAAGAACTTGAAAATTTTTATTCACGAAGAGGTAACATTATTTCTTGGATTTAAAGTTTAATTGATGGAAATATATATATTTATATCATACTAGAATTTTGATAATATATAATTAAATATCGTTCTAATGGTGGATTTTAATTATATTTATAAATCCATTTAATTTTGGATAAATATTATTTTAGATGAATCATGAGAAAGTGTAAATAAAAATTATTTCTGGTGTATGGTAGAAATTATAATGTATCCAACTGATTCAATACTATACATTTTTTATTTTATCGTACTATGTGAATGATATAAGTCTAATACCAAGGAATCAAAAATGATGGAAGCTAAAAGAATTATCAGGTATGTTATAGGAACATCATCTTACGACATGTTGTTTAAAATAATATGTGATAATAATTTTATTGGATACATTAATGTCGAATGGTATGGATATTGTAGTGTTAGAAAGGGAACTTAATGAGTAAATTTATTCTGGGGAGATTTTTGTGATTGATGGAATATTAAGAAAATGATTTATGTTAAACTAAGAATAGAGGAATTAGAATATGTTTCCTTTACCACATCTGGTTTACAAATTATATAGATTAATATTTATTTTGGCGACTTGAGAGTTAATATTAGAAGAACTTTTTAGATTTGTTTTTATAATCAAATTTCCACTGATCATTACAAGAATCCAGTAAAAGATTAGAGTTTATAGAAACTTAAGAATATGTATAATTTTATTAAGGTGGAATTTTTTATGGATATGTTATACATGATATCAATTCTAAAACATATAAAATTTATGATGTTTTCACCAATGTTATACCATGGGAATGATTCTCGGAACTATGGTTGGAACTCCATATTCAGCCTCCACCAATGTCTTCCAATAATTATGAATTAAGTATCCATTAATCTATTGTATTTTTTTCAAATGGGGATAGAAAATGTAAAACTCTAATAGGGAGAATATATATATATATATATATATATATATATATATATCATTTTTTTATTTGAAGACAGAGTTATCATAAAAAGGGTGGAGAAGAATTGATTTAAACATTTAAGGGATTTATTTTATCATAACCGACATGATTTTCTATTAGTGAGGGATGTAATTTGTTTAAAAACAATTTTCTACCCAGTAGTGTGGTGTAAATAAATCTTATATGATTATGGATGTTATTTGATGAATGTTTTCACCATAATTAGTATAGGAAAGTGT
This sequence comes from Viscum album, assembly GCA_963277665.1. Classification (NCBI taxonomy): domain Eukaryota; kingdom Viridiplantae; phylum Streptophyta; class Magnoliopsida; order Santalales; family Viscaceae; genus Viscum; species Viscum album. Next base: position 1,425,085,337 of record OY728119.1, on the reverse strand, counting down.
GGAGTTGTTTACAAATGATGCCAATAAATCTAATGGAGGATATTGAAGATCCTTTGAAATGTTTTTTAACATGTTTTGAATTTATTGAAGACATTACATATTTTGATGGAAATAGATACACACCACATGATGTATACTTTCAGACAGATATGGTCATATAGAGAAGCTATAGTATGAAATCCATATTATCGGGCTAGCCAGAGGTCAAAATGTGATCCAATAGTTAAAAAAGGCTAATAAGTTTTTATAATTTTAAACAAAGTGTGTTAATTCTAATGTTTGAGTAGAAGTACAAATTTCACTATAAAATTTGGAATAGAAAGAGAAGCCTCACTAAGTCATCATTTTAGACCAATATAGTCATTACCAGTCATATATTCCCTTATTGGATCTTGAATCATATAATTACATAAGGTATTGAAAAGACATGACAAATATATGAATGGCAGAATGATAGATTTACAGAATAAGTAAGATATTTTTACCTAATAAGGAATTAAGAAATTATTTGAATGAATATTATCAAAAAAATGTGAATCTCTTCAGAAATAATTTCGAAGAAACCATATATATAAAGGTAGAGAAATATATTTTGATAAATGTGTTACAAATGTTATAGAAATATAAATATAATGTTTATAGAAAATAAATTTTTATGAAGATTCAAGTTAAAAAAACTTTGTTATAAGATATATGATGTTCGAAGATGAGTGGTCACAAAGTGCATTACTGAATTAGGTCATCAGTTTGATGTTTCATTAAATAGATTGACATTGGCTAAACATTGAAGGTGTCATAATAAGACATATTCAGGGAATTTTATACTAATAAAAACAACCGAACTGAGATGAATTGAGTTCATATATCATAGTTAATGAATCAACGATGACCGAATAGAAGTAATTTCAACGGATAAAAACCAAATGGAATGTTATTAATAAATTCATCAATAATAACATATTCTAGATACCATTATTTAAAATATGTTAATGAATTTTTAATTCCTATTATTTTTATGATGTCGTGTACATATTACAAATATTTTTACAAGAAGAGTCTATAAAATGTTGAATAATATAGTTAACGTAGAGGTTAAGGAATGTAATAGGAATGTGTATAAATGATGTGGATCTATCAATTTGAATCAAGAATATTATAAATGTGTGTAGAATCAACCAATGAACTTAGTTATGTGGGAGATTTAATTTTTCTTAATTTGGTTGTGTTGGTAAACATTTCAGCTCCTTAATCATTTCTCATAACCATATCACCTATATAAAGGGTGGATTGAAAATAATTAAATAAAATTATTCACCCATAAAAAAACATGAAATGATTAAGGTTTTGTTCTCGAGTGAATTTCCAAGTTGTATTTACATTATAATTGATGAAGATCCACAAAATAGATTTTTTTTCATCAAAATCATGAAACAACGTTTTAAAATTATAGTTAATGAAATGAGATTTTAGTTTGTAATGTTGGATAGAGGTGTCAGGTTGCTGAATCGGACAAATAAGTGAGTGACATAATTTCTTTCATCAAATATAGAAGTAAAAATAGGCTTATTTATGTGATGTTAAATAGACATAGATTCAACATATGGTAGAAAGGCACACCAATTTGACTATTATAAGATGGAGGAAATCAAATGGACATCTACCAAATGAAATTATTGAGAGCTACTTAACAAAGATTCTTATACTCTTGTTGGATATGTTTTATTATAAAATATTTGAAATTGATATTATTAGTGTAATATTTATTATTATAAGATATAATGTCTTAAATGGTAGTTGTATCATGTTTTATTAAATTCATTATAATATCAAATTTTCATGGAGAGATCAGAGTCTCCATGGAAATGATTTTTTCACACAAACTGGGGTTGAACCCTTTCAGTATTATGTGCCTTGAATTGCATACTTATATTTTCATGATTGTGATATTTTTATTAGTAGTTATTTGGGATAAAATTCTAACAAGTTACTGAGGTCCATTTCCAATATTCATAATTGTTAAAATATGACCACTGATTCAACCCCTCCACCTTTTTAGTTGTTTTTTTGATCCTAGGGAACATAAAAAAATTATGAAGAAGTATGTGTTAGTAATTAGTGTTTAAATATTTTTGTGAAACCTATATTATATTTTCTTATTTCGATATGTTTCTGGAATAACAATATTGAATGATGGCGGTCTCTAGTAGTTTTAGAAAATGTTTTTTTCTAAATGTTTTCATAAGATTGCATGTACATGAAAATTTCAAGTTATTTTGACTGATACACTCTAGATGCAGTTCTTATTTTTTACACTAATACATTATTTCATGATGAGATCAAAAATCATAATTTTTTCCCCTCGATATATATAATGATTCCCTGAGACAATTTACATGTATTTTTGATGCTTTTTGTTATGTCTCAACAATGAATTAACAATTTTTTAAACCTAAAATATAAAAAAGTATTGTCAATGTTATTTCTACACATTTTAATTGATTAAGTGTAAAAATTATTCCTCTTTATAGTTTTCATATTATCTTTCCTAAATGGAAAAATGACATTATTAAATTCATTAAGCTGATCAATTTTAGACATATGATGATAGGGAATCATTGTATTAATGGTTGTATAAAACCTTTGATGATTTTTCCTATAAGTTTTATCCATTGGAATAAATTTTAAATGTCCCATGATAATGAATCTATGGTGATATTGCATCCTTCTTAATTGGGAAATATTTATAAAAATTGAACACTATAGTTTACCCATTATGATATTTACAAAAATTATTTCAAAATCAAAAAACTCATTTGTCATCATCAAAATTACAACACTCATATGAAATATACCATTCAAAGAATCCTCTTATATGCACAATACAAATTCTTAAAACTACTTCAACTCTTTTTTTAATGGGGAAAATTATACACCTATATAATATTTAGGTTGTGAATGTTTAGAAATGGGTGTACTCAAGAAATTATATGGGTTTTCATACATAAATGTGAAATTAAACTAGCCACATGTTTTGTGAATTATGAGTCTAAAAAAATAGATTAAAATCATTATATAACAGATGAAACCTACAATTACGTACCCAATTTTAGAATTTTAATATGACACATCAATGTTTTTCCATGTTGTTACCTATGTATAATGGAATAACTTATCATTATCCTTATTTTTCATTACATAATTTAATCCTATATTTTTTTTATATTTTCATCATACCTGGTAATATTTGGGATCCTAAGAACCATTCAATTGTTCCAGATTACTTTTTTTGGAACATGAGATGGTGATCCATCATCATTTGGATTCCATCATGATACACCACATTCATTAAAATCATTTATGCCCATGGAATCCTCCCAAAATATGATTCAATATTTTGAGATTGAATTAATGTTATTATTAATCCCTTATGATCAATGAAAATTAATTTCATCTCTGTTCCCATTATGTTTTTGAAGAACCAAAGAAAACAATAGAAAAAAATTTGTATACCAATAACAAGATTAGCCAAATGAAAAATAGGACACGATTTTTAAAAGTATATGAAAATTTGTATTAAATGGCAATTTATACAAAGAAAAACAATATTCTATGTGGAAAATTATTATTTTCATGGGATCCTCATAAATTAAGTCCATTTATTAAGAGTGGAAGTGCCTTTTCACCCCCGCCTAAAATACCAATTTAATACATGAGGTGTTGGTTATTCAACAACATTAAAATGAAATTAATTTTTTAAAAAAATGGTGAAATTTTATGACCCAAAAAATAAATTCGTTTATGTAGTTAGGATATGTTTCTTCTCCCCACAAATAAAATTTATTTGTAGTTTTAGGAGTTGATCATTCACCGCCTACTTAGTGTCTAATAAGCAATATGGCCAACTATTTTGGAAAAACAATTTTCCTTACGAAAAATACAAATACTCAATTATACCCATAAGGAAATACATGTGGGGAAATAGATAGATAACTAAGATAATGATACAATAAATCAGATAATGATCTATTTTATATTCTCATTTCAAGAACCTTGACACCTGGTTTCAACACAAATGACATGTAACCTGCTATCTGTAAAGGAGGAGAAAAATCCGTACAACAGAATCATTAAAAAAATGGCCTTGGCCACAAATGAGATCTCTTACATATGATAAATCACGACTGATCATCGAAAACAGTGTTCATATTCTTCAAAATTTAATCCCCTCATGAAGAAACAACCCTTTACGGAGGATCCCTTTGTGATTTCCCATCTCACATAGTGATACCATTACGTAATAGGGGGAATCCATGGGTTATTCATTTACCCACTATCAATAATTTTCATATGTGTAACATTTTGATTCACCTTATCCCTACCGTGAAATATCTTGATGGTTCTCTCTCTTCAAAATCAAAACCCAAGTAAGACCAACCTACGACATCTTATATGGCCCCATATTCATATGGTCAGGGTAGGGGACACAATAGTTTGCCCCTCCTTTAATCATACATTCCTTTAGTAAAAGAAATACCCATGCATAATTTACATAATTTTCGGGTTCCTCAAGATGTTCCAAATTCTTAATTCGCTGAGTAATAAGGATTTTAGTCTTGGAGGTTGTGGTGGGAACCATCTCATTTCAGACCGCAATATTCCCCTCCTGTGTGTTTCATGAAGCATTATGTGAATTGATTAGTAAATATTCCTTTTATTTTATATTGAATGATATTTATGCCCCAATATAGGGTTAATGAGTATACAATAAGATAAGAATGGTAATCCCTCTTTGATTAATACCCTATCCTTTCTCACTTGATACAATGCCATAGCCTCTCCCCCATCCATTAGTGGCCGAGGTGAATATTATACTGGAAATACCATCCTAAGTATGACATTGTCCGATATTTGTATACTTTATATCCTTATTTCTTCCCATATCCCCTTAGGATAAGGCATAAATTATTTCCCCTATACAAAAGCATTTTCAACATACTACTATGGTAAATGGACCATGGGATATATCACACACTCCCATTACAACTAGGGATCATCATCAAATTCCAATGGCCACCTCATAGAAGGAAAACATCCATAAAAAACCCATAAAATGATTCATAATATTCTTACAAAAAATAGGAGTCTCCTAAGTTTTGTACAACAAATGAATTTCAATTTTTACAACATGAAACTCTAACTAACTGATAGATAACATCTAACAATATGTCTCACCATGGAAAATATATAGTCTTTAAGTGGTCCCACATCCCTACTATATTTAATGACTATGTTATTCAATCCCTCAAAATATTTATTAATTGTTTTTATGTAAAATACAAAATGGAATTGAATTTTCATTGTTTGATTGTTTTATTCTAGGGGTTTATAGTTTCATAGTAGGTCACATCAATTTCTCAATTTTCGGAAGGCTTGCAATGTGTTTTTTTTTCTGGAGCTAAAAACACCAAGTGTTTCATATATATTATATGTTTCATGGAAATAATTTCAAAAGGTATGAGGTTGTTGGAATATTTTCCAATAACTCTACGGGACTCGCATTAGTAAATAGGATGGGAGTTTGGGCTCATCACACCATTTTAGGGGGAATTATTTCATACACTAGGACACTCTTAATGATTTAATACATATCCATTTATTGTTTTTTAAAAACCCATTATAACATGGTCTATCCTTGGTTATAAAATAAATTCTTAGATTGTTTTAATTTTAAAATAAAATGTATGTATCAAAGGTTCTTTATCAATAAATACTTTTTTATGTATTTTAGGTTCTCTATTGATGGAAACCTGTTGTATGAATGTTATAGATTGATAGGCCATTTATTATCATGATATCTGTTTCAATCAACCGAGTGGGGAACACTGAAATTTGCCATCTTCTAGGTTAATATAAGTTGTTTTGATGTTGGGATCGGTCACATTAGATGAGATTCATATGTAACCTTATTAATGTAATTAGAACACACATAGTTTGGTTCCACATAATGGGACATTTCATTACATTTATGGTCATGTGATGAGGACCAAACAGTGTTGTTTGACATCATGTAAGAAGTGTAACTAGGTGAATGGTTCCTCATCAATGTTTGGTGTGAGAATTATGTTGAATCATCCCAGCGAACCTAAAATTGATGTGGGGTCCCTAGATGGATTTACCAGTAATTGGAATATAGCCCAGAGATAATTCAGTTTGATTAGGGTTTTTTTGTTTGATTCTTAGAGAGGGAACCAATGTATCCCCTTTTAAAGGTAATCGAATCCTATGTTGTTCTATTATGAGGACCCACGATAATGGAGCCCCACTGAAATTTTTCCTCCTAAGATATTTTTCCCTTTGAGATGGTGATAACACGATTAGGGCCTACACCAAAAGGGAGGCCCATAGGTTTCCTCATTGATAATATTACCCTATGAAGGTTGAGGCATGGTTTTAAGGATTAAACCAAATAAGAGGATTCCCATGGGGTGGGATAAATGTATTTTAGTACCCTGGTTTATGTATTCCCTCAAAAGGATAGTGACATGAAGACCTAGAAATAGATTATAGGCCGATACATGCATTTGATCATGAATATTTCATGATTGTAACTAGCCACTAAGTCCATGTGAGTTGTTCTCAGTGTGATAACCAAGAGCAATTCAGTGATTTTTTAAACCACATAATATCATTCATCCACTTATGAATGTGTCTTATGTGATGGGATTGGAAAAGGTCTTTGGTACTAGTCGCATATTCTGTTTTGGAAACCTGGATTGGCACATCAGGATACTCATCTAACTCAGGCACCATAATAATGTATAGGGAATTAATATAGGATGTATGACCTCATAACAGTTTAATATTGGAGAGTAAGATGAGCCACTAACCCTCAATGGTAAAATTAATGAAGATCCCCCCTCAATATTTGAAGCAGAGGTCCACTGTCTCAGAGTTAACATTAGAAGGTCATGGCCCTAATACTCATGTATGGAACATGGGGGTTTCTAGATCTACCCCTCAGGTTTGGATACTCATTATCAAAGTGATACATGGGTTTACATACCAAGGGGACCCTACCCATCATGTAGGAGAAGTTAAGGAAACCTCTTACTAAAAACATTCGTAATTGAATGGGAGACATGCTTGTGTTCCTTGTGCTATTATTGTGGATGTCTGGAGGATTGTTTTGAGGATTTTTCATGGTTCCCCGTAGGTTAGGTAGGAAATGTAAGTGATTCCATACCATTTATTTCATGTAAGATGTATTTAAGGAGGATGCCACTGGTAATACTAGTTGAGAAAAATATAACTCGTGTTATTGAAGGTTCGGAGAGCTAAGGGAGTCTCACTTTGGGGTAACTTAGAGGACTAAAGGGCTCTCACACAGGGGTACCTAGCCATACTAAAGAGGAATTAGATATGGAGGACTAAGAGAGATGAATATTTTCATGGACAGTGGATCTATTTGATCTAGATGTCACTTTTGGATGATGGATAGCATATGAAACAAAAAATTGGTGATTCCATTCTATAGGCTCTAAGGTTTTTCCCATGTCTCCCTAGAAGGGCCTCCTATAGAACACAAAATTAAGATGGACCTTCATGATGGTATCTATCTATTATGAATACACTAGGTCATCACATAGTTTTTTTATTTCACAAAATTGAATTAATTTGACCACACTATTCCATTTAATTCCCTCTATTCTTAGGTTTTGGAGAGCTACCAGGAGGGTTTTGAGTGACTAGGAAAAGGACTCGGGAGAGATGAGATTTGGGGCTTATTTGAGTTTTTTTTCATTTCAAATTAGGATCCCCATGGTATGATTTATTAAAAAATAGGGGGCCATGAGTGAATGATGTTGTCCACACATTTCCATTGTGCATTTTTTGTGTTCATGTGTCACATGACTGTGTGAAATCTATTTCTAGGTTGCAAAGTTCTAGATAATGTGGGCCTCTTGGAACACATGCTAGGTGCATGATAGCCTACCTAGGTGAATTCCCTAGTTCTCTTTTATTTCCTTCACCTCTTTATAGTTAGAGGTATTCTCTATAAATTATTTTCACCTCCATGTAAAAAAATAATATCAACAAAATCCCCCTTAACAATAGATCTGATCAAGAGAGTAGGATATGGTTCTGAGTTAAAAGGATGAAATGGTCTTGAGGTTTGTGATGTCTGTCCATGTTGGTAGTTTTCACATGCACTCTATTGAATTATTCCATTGAGTAATCCATATAGTCCAACCTCATCTACAATTAGGGATTAATATTTGATGACTATCTATAGGTTTTCCATTATTCTGATCCCATTATGCAAGATGTTCACACTATCATCTTGAGGATCCTCTCATGAAAGCTCATAAAAATGAGAATTGTGTGAGGTCACCTGGATTTTTCTCCTAAACCATACAATGGTCAAATCTAGTTAGTTAATACTTGACTTTTACAATAGGTTCCCTTTTATTGTTTTTCATCTTATGAGTATAGTGTCTCTTTATATGGATATTTTAATGTATTTCAATCTGAAAAATACAACTATTGTTTTATGTTGAACAACATTGAGCATGAGACACATAGTGAAAATCCAAGAAGGGGTTTCTAGCCTATAATGTTCCGAAAATATCTAGATTTGCAAAAGGTGAATTTTTGTGTCATGTTTTTTATTGATTTATAGATCTAATAAAAGATGTCAAATAATCATAAAAGTAATGAATGTGGAACACATTAGAATAGTTGATTACAACACAATTTTTTGTTGGGGCTTACTAGGATAGAAGAGGTCTCTCCCTAGGATTAATTTTCCTTTTGTTAAAAAACTCTTTAGTGGGCACTTATATAAATCAAGTTGGGGAATATCGATTCATAGAAAAATGAATGCCTCATCAGGAATCATATATTATTTTATCGATGGATGGGTTGTTTTTCAAGATATAGATTTATCATGACCATGATGGGTGGTTTGTGAAGGGATAGTTTCTGAGAATTTAGGGAGAATCTGTATTGGAATTAGATATGAATATGATATCAGTCCTACACAAATTTTATTTGGGAGAAATTGAGGTAGGAATTCTATTGTATTACCATCATTAGTAGGAGAGGAACCTCCCATTAAAAAGGTATATGTGTCATATAATTTAATTTCGTATGACTAGACTATGAACCATTTAGTTTAACATCTTAAGAAAATAATGTTGTGGGTTTTCATTTAAGTTCATTTAACTTTTGTCAACAAATTAACGAATTTCTGTTTTCATGATAACCTTCACAAGAATGTTCCATCATGTTTAAAAATTAATATGGAGGGCTATAGGCTATATTATTGTGATTTCTAGATCCAAATACTGAATTATGAAAAAGATAACATTGGGTATTGTGGAGATAAGAGACGAATCTCTTCAATATTAGTGTACATCTTGTTTATAGGAACATTTGGTGGGTGACTTATGCAAATCTGAATGTAGTATATTAATGCATATCCAAACAAATGAGTCCTATAACTGAGAATACCTTTTATGGGGGGACTTATGAAAATACAACTTGATCCAATTACTAGAAAGTAAGAAAATATTTTACTCATGAATCTATCATTCTATAAATGACGTTTTGATAATGCTTATGGTTTTTTGGATTTTCACAAACACGGAGATTAGTTTTTTTGGAATTAATGTGCATGAATTTGAAATGATCAATAAATGTCAAAATTACCCCATGAATATGGTGAAATGATTCCTCATACACTACAGACCCAAACACAAAAGGGGGATTGTTTATACTGAGGATGGGCCCAATACATAGGAACCAAGAATTACAAGGTATCCTTTCAAAGTGAGAATCAAGACACACGTAGTTATTGGAATTATTTCCAACTCTTATTGAATTATTATATGGAGAAAGGGTATTTTCATTCTTTGAATACGGGGTCATGAGAACGGTGAAAACCCATATTAGACCCACCAGTGTAGATATCCCTCACACTTATAAGAGTGTTGGAATTTTCCCATATTATAGTAGGACCAAGATGTAGGTTCTGAGCATCAATATGTATCTTTCAAATAAATAATGAATATTCATGTATTTCTTAAATTTATGTTATAAAATATATTTCATCCATGCATTTTAAAATAATTTGGTAAGGATTATTTGTGTACCTTTTGATTTCCTGAATACAGAACACTAATAAACCTGATATGAATAGAGATTCCTTGATTATGTGGTGGATCCTTTAAGAAGGATCTTAATACCACACGATCAATGGTCAGAGAGAAATAAGAAGTGTCCAAGGTTTATTCCATCACATCGAGGTGATAAAAAATAAGTTCATGGGGATTCTTATTTCTTGGTGGCTAGACTAGGATGTAGGATTTGGGTTTCACTACGTATCTCATGGAAATGAGGATCAAGCCATACATAGTTCTCAAAAACCATGTAGTTTAGTGTCATGAATTGAGGATATCAACCATATTTTTTAATACAATGTAGTATGGACAAATGGTGTTCCTTTCAAAAAATTTTGACCAGGCCGACGGTTACCCAAGTGTGAACTAATATTCCCCAATAATGTTGGCTACTCTTCACCAAAAATCCTAATCCAACATGAATTATGATTGGTAAAAGTGATAAGGTGCATCAAATAATTATTCAAATAGAAATAGGGGATAGAAAAATAAAGGAAAAATGTATTTATATTTTATTGTAATTGGACCAGGATATGTAATACAAGCATCTTGAAATATCTCATGTGAATGAAAATCAATTCATTAATTGTTCTCAAAAACTATATAGTTTAGTGTCGGGTGGTGAGCACATCAACCATGCAATTTAAGATCTTGTTGTAAGGACAAAGGTGAATCAACATGAAAAACTAAATATTGAAACTAAAACCAAGATTGTATATCTAGGTGTCACTATGTATAATATAATGGAAGTAATCAATGACACATAGTTATTTTATTCTAAATTTTAATATGATAGATGTTAACCATGCTGTTAAGTGTCATGCATTAAGGATGAAGGATACACAATGTGGAGAAAAAATCATGATGATTTATGAATGTTTTTAGGCATTCAATAAATCATATCTTGAGAGGAATTACATATTTTTGTGCGATACTTCCTAATATAGTTTCCTTGAGAATCTTATTCTTAGTACACAAGGTAAGATTAAATTTTTAAGTCATTTATTGAAGACATTTTTTACAACATAACATCATGTGAATTAGACAACATGGTGTGTTGCCGTTTTAGGTTATACAGATAGAACCATGGTCATAAGGAAACGATGACTGATATAAAACTTACCTAGTTGAAGATTCCCCATCATACATTGAATATGAGGAAAGAGATTATAAACCCTAATATTGGGGACTCTCTAATTAAGAACTATAATGTGAGAAAAAATGAAAATAGTCACTATGGACCATGATCGAGATTTGGTTTCCAGCATAATGTTTTTGGGTGTTAGAAAGATATAAGGGGCCTCTCTTGAGGAACAATATGCCTCTAAATGACAGACCAATTTGGTAGGTGACATATGAAAAGAAAATTGGGGATTATTACTGCATAGTTAGACAATAGAATAATCTAGCTAATAGGACCATTTGGGGGATGACTTATGCAATGCAAACTAGGGTGAATTACATCATAGTTAAGTGAAGGTATCTTTCGAAATATGACATCTTATCACTGATTCCTACGTAGTTTCTGAAGATCCAAATTTCTCAAGACCATGAGTATAATATGGAGTAGGAATATGATTGAGCATAAATTGGGGATATGGATATGTATTGTTCGTAGACTATGGAGTCCAATGTATTGCAGTAGAGGGGTATTATTGTTTCCATGAAGAGATCCTAAATAAGGGAACCTGATCTAAGGTGTCCTTTATATATATCTCTTTGTTTGTAATAGAGGTTTCATTTTTTTATTTGTGGTTTTGGTATGACATAGGGTCTATCCGTCACTATGTATCCAATTAAAATATATAATCAAGTCACTTCTAATTCTTATATAAAATCACTCCATGCTGATCAAACCCATATACAGGGATGAACACACTTTTCTATTTTGGATGGAACCACGATTGGAGATCACAGAGTAACTACGTATCCTAAGAAGGAAGTAATCAATCCACATGTATTTCTTGAATAGTGTTTTGGTGCAATACAAACACCATGGATCGTGAAATGCATGAGAATAGATCAAAGTGTTATGAATTTTTACGTCATGAAATGAAGATGTGAAGACTTATATTTCATATCTTGCATCAAGGGTATTATTATAAAATTTAACATCTTATGACCAATACATTACGATATGTTTTTTATAGTCTTATATATTGTATAATGGTGTAATGTAGTTTTGGGTCATATGATGAGGACCATATGAGGTTCCTTTTATGGTTGTGCATCCATGACCATATTGCTACACTGTTTAACGCCTTGTAGAAACTTCAAGGAAACCATGCCTTTTAATGTCATTCAAATAGGATGAAGATTTCATGAATTATTTCATCTTCTTGAGTGGATGAAATTTCTTACTTTTTAAGGTCATACAACAATGACAGACTAAACAGTTTAACATCATGTAGTGTTGATGAGGAAACCATGAAATTTAGCATCATACGGTTAGGATTATAGTGTTATGTAGTTTATCATCATGAATTGTGGATGACATGTTATGATTTTTAAGGTTATGTTAAAATAAATGACTAGATAGTTTAACATTGTGAATCAGAAATAATGAAACCAAGTAGTTAAAGGTCATAGGGTTAGGATGATGGTGTTATGTAGTTTATTATTTTTTCACACTAATGAAATGTCATGAATTTTAAGGTAATGTGATATAGACCGACCATATAGTTTAACTTTGTGTAGTAGATACAATATAAAGATTTGTTACATGAAGTATTTATTGAAGAATCTTATATTTGTATGGCTCATAGTGAGATCTACATCCATCTATATTAGTGAATACGATCTGTTAGAGTGGGCCTTCTATACAGAAGAATTTCCCCCCCCCTTGGTTCAGGATTTGGAGATTTCCTCCAGGGTATCACTAGGGTCCCATGGTCTAGTACCAATTATCCTTGAATGAATGAGAATATGTGAAATTTTCTTTCAAAGCCTCATTCATTGGGATTTTAGTGGAACTCCATATGAAAAATAGTGTCCAGTCTCTTCTCATCAGGTCTCTCAAATTCATCTAACTATTTTTTTTGTATTTATCATCTATGGATAGTTGATTGAAAATGGTAGTGTAGATAGAGTGTAATTAGACGTCAATGGGTGGTACCCCTTCTATACCATACAGTAGTGAATACAGAGTCTCTTGCATGGTAGTACAGGATATAGTTTGGTAGTCTCATAAGGTATGTATGAGCTTATCATGGATAGTCCTTTTATCTCTATCCACCATTTTCTAAAGTATTTTTTATAAGGTTATTTTTAAAGCTTATATTTTTCCATTATATATTGTATGATAATGAGAAAAATGGTGGTATTGGATATTATATTAAATATATAGATTCTCCATAATAGAAAATTATAAAATGGTTCTGATTTCCACCAATATTTTATAAGGGACAACAAATCTTATAATTATTTTATCTTTTATGAATATAACAATTATTTTGGACATGAAACCCACAAGGGGTAGTGAATCATTATTTTTAGAGAAGAATTCAGTAATATTTATGAAGTATTTGAACTAATTTTCTATATCCATATGATATAACCAAAATTAGTCCATTACCCATATAGAATATGACACAGTGTAATTATATATTTACAGAAATATAGTGGTTTAATGGATGAAATTGATGTGCACTTGATAGGAATGAAACTTCATGGTGAATTTTGTGGAATATTGTGTCATTGAAGTCCAAACGTATTTAAGAATTATTATTTTATTATAAATCTCGAACCCTAGCGGGTGGTCACCATAGTCTCGTGTATGTACTTATCTAATGATTGAAGTAGTTTCTTCTCCATCGATACACTTGAGAAGGACTCTTTCAAGGCCTCATTTATTAATAAATTTATTATTATTTGTGCCATAATAAAGAGTAATTTTGGAAACTCGTCATTTGTTCATCTCTTTTATATCTCTATTTGATGTGAGAACTCCATTTTGGTAATAGTACGCAACATGTGTCATCCAACTAGTTGTAAGACTATTTGTTTAGGTATGGATTTGACCTCATTTATTTCTTCTACATTGTCATGAACCAAAGGAGATACCATTCAATGATCCAAAATTTTGATAATTGTTTTAACCAAATCTGTATTTTGAAGATATGTGCTTGAATTTCCCAATGAAAAAACCTCAATATTTTATGATCGTGGGATGTGAGTCTTTTTTTCATTGAGGGTAAATCTTCCATTAGTCCTAAATCATAGTTTGTTGGACCCTAAACTAGTTTTACATGATAAAATTGCTCTTGGATGGTTTTCCACTTGCCTATGGGAACACCACCTCATGTGCCAATGTCTCATGACTACCAACAAGGGTATGAAGAGTTTAGAGTGGTGAGACTGTACCCTTAGGTATTGATGAAAACAATAGTTTGTATATAAATATTGTTTTGTAAGAAGGACCACACATAGTAGAATCATCAATAAAATCATAGTGGAAGCAATAATAACAACATAAGCATTAAATTACCAATATCCCAAGGGAATTTCATTTGTAGAAAACACATTCAAAAATAGTTCATATAAAACAATAGGTAAGTAGGGTCTCCCTTGGACGACCATTGGTACATACATATATAAAGCATGTTTAATCAAATTGGAAACTCTAGCTGATGTAGGGGAACCACTATGGTCTACCACTATCCATACAATAAAAAATGACCAATGCATTCACAAAGTTCAAGATCCTAATATTGAATCCTTACATGATGTAAAAATCATATATTCTATATGCCTCTTGAAGGTACCATGAAGGGTGTGAGAATAATTTCAATAGTCCACTCTCAATGGGTTCTAGTATTACACCCATAATTATGTAGGTATATAATGAATATAAATAAAAGGAAATTCACAACAATTTAGTAATTAAACTACTTCCATTGTCCTCAACAACCAAAAGGAGGTGTCTACATGATTTTTCGATCACCAGTATGCCTCTGATCACGTGAAAAAAATTATATATATGACATAAACATATTCATGCATATATATAATTCTATAGGTGAGGAACCATGTGTTAAATACTCAGGAATCCCCTGGATAATATCATACCAGGTAAACCCTTATATACCACCTATAATCATTTCCTTAGCACCTTATTACATCAATCACATACCTGATGTCCAAATGGAACTCGCAATAAATATGATCCATGTATATTGGACCTCTGATCTAAAAATATCTATCAGTTTGAGGCCCAATATCCTGAGGCACAATGATATCTCTCATCCAATATAAATATATATCACCACTGTAATCTAAATAGATAATGCCCCGAGGAAGGGAGATATATTCCCTCATAATAACCTTGAACATGAACTCAAGTGTAATGGTGTTCCTTATCCCCCAAGTCATGGTATCAGCACCATCAACTAATGGCCCATCACCATCCATTTGGATTTCTGTGGTGGTAACCCCAAGTATATTTGATGGTCAACACTATCCCTTAAACACATAATCTATGGAGGACTCTGCCTATAACGTCCCAGTCTGGCTTACCATCAAACCGGTGGCCAGACCGGTGGGTCACATGACCTCAAGCGCATCTCCCCATACGCCAAAGGCTTTAGACTAGCAGCAAGGGTCTCATGAGGTGATATTGGGGAGACTATACCCTCATACCAGAGTAACACAACATTATTATCTGAGTAAATAATATTAATTAGTGAAAGAAGTAAAAATTTCAAAGGCAGAAGAAAAAGACAGGTAATAACTATTTTTGAAAAGGCAGCAAATGCCAGTTACAATGCATGCCTGTAGACATGACAATACTGTTATGAAAGAAGGAATCAATACAACATGCTTTGCAAACAATACAAAAAGAAAGGACAGAAAATCCCAAAGGCAATCCCCTGAGTATCCCAAGATCTCGCTTGGTCCTTTTCTCCTAACTCCTCGAGTACAAATAGCACAACACACAGCCTATGTCCTACAAGCAAGAAGGTCTACTCGGGTACCCTGGTCCAATGGAAGCCTGAGTACGGTGTGAGATATAAATCTCAGTAGGCCGGCACCCCCAGTGTCTAACCCAATCCAGAAAGAGTAAAACTACTAAACCGTGTGTAGCTATAGATAAATAATTAAATATAATTACATAAGTAAATAAAACCCATCCAGGTTCCCAAGGGACACCTGATGGTTATACCTGCTTCGGATCGTTGTGGTAAAGTAACTTGATCATATTACTAAATCTATATATAAAATCATTTAGATCATAGATGGCGTGGGTTAAGAATGCATCTGACCCAATAGTTGTGATTATCGAGCATGAGGTATGAATGCCTCGTATCCATATGAGTCATCTAGCAAGGTGTAAGAATGTCTCCCTTCCATCACATTCATTAAATCAGTATGGGGTATAACTGCTTCCCATCTGTCACAATAATAATACTGGCATGGGGTATAACTACCTACCGTTCAGACACGTAGACATCAAAAGAAGTCAACTGGAAAGGGGTAAGAATGCCTCCCTTCCAGACACGCATCGAGATTAGTGGTCACGAGCTAAGAATTGATCTCATCCCAAAATAAATTGTAAATTGGTAATAATGCCTCCCTTCCATACATGTTCGTCACTCTGGCAAGGGGTATAACTGCCTCCCACCCAGACATGTATTTAGAAATAGCGGGATCGAGGTAAGAATGCCTCTCATCCCTATAAGTCAGCAGGCAAGGGGTAAGAATGCCTCCCTTCCATACACGTTCCTTACTCTGGCATGGGGTATAACTGCCTCCGACCGGGAGACGTATTTATCACTAGGTGGCCTCAGCATGTGCTCACCTTTATTATACTTCATTATGCGGCATCAACATGTGCACACTCACAATACAAACATGTGTATAGTATACTGCTTATCTCATTACCTCATAAGCATTCAAATAATCATACCACATACACAAAAGTGATCACATGCACATTCATACTTAAGGCAACCCATCTTAAGTATCTAAAACAAGATATTCACATAATCACTTTATTAACATAATTCGTGCTCATTACATTATCCCAAGGCATGGTGGTACCACCCTATTCCATTCACTTCCAGTTTGATCATTTCATCTTAAAGGATATGTTTATCATTCTTTAACCCTTTGATAACTTCTAAAGGAAACATGTCATATAGTCTTAAGTCATCCCACTATGGTTATCATCTTACTCAATTTTCCTAACATTGAAAATCGACCCAAACACTAGTAGCACAGCCATTTCATTCCCTTTGTCTCAACAAAGAAATTTCACATACAAAGCATCAAAGAGGCACCACAAAAAACCAGTAGGAAAGCAGAAAATGTATATCACTACTTTTTATCTTGAAGACAACGCACCTCTGATTGAGGGGTTTTATTATTAAGTCGTTAGTTTAGTGATCAAGAAATGTTTTATCTTATCATGCATTTCACACTCTTTTCCAGGTAGTGTTTAATCCAAACAAGATTGTAGAATTAAAATATTAAGGCATTGCATTACTAAACTAATTAATACTTTTACTTTAATTTAAAAGGGCAAGGAGACGGACCATACCTCCCAGTGGATCCATCTATGCACTCCAGATCTTGGCACCTTCTAACATGGAGCTGCCTAAGCTCCGGCTAGGTTAAACCAACCTGAACCCACCAATAAACTTGAACCAAAGCCGGCGAACCGAAACTAGGCGGAACCACACAATGAAACTTAACGCACTACAAGAAACATGTCGAGAACTTATAAACATTAATAGCCCCAAATTTTACAAGTGAGAAATAATGAAAGAGGATAAAACCTTTCATCGAAACCATACCGACAGTCTGAAACCACCCGAACTCCATCGCCTTCGGCGGCGGCTGCCGGAATGCACATGAAGGAGTCCCAAGGAACCTTCCGCATATCCTAGAACCAAAAGAAAACTGAAACTCAGAATCACCCCAAAGCCCTAGGATTTGGCCGCACCTCACCGAGCACCTATTTGGTCGAAATATGGCTGAAAGAAAGGAGGAGAAGCAAGAGGGGATCTTTTAATGGAGATTTGAATAAAAAACGGCCAGAAATCGGAGGAGGAACCTTGACCGAGAGCAGGTCAGAAAGGGGGGGGTCGCGCGCGGCTCAAGGGAGAGCCCCTCCATGTGTGTCGTGTGGGTTGAGTGAGGGTGAGGGAGAGTTATTTTAAGTATAAAATTTATTAAACTCTTTTAAAATATTTAAAAACCCAAAAAGGAGGGTCGTGCACGGTTTGGGAAACCGTGTGCAGCCCGTGCGCAAACCACTTCCCCCTTTAAGTAAGACCACACGGTTTGGGCCACATGATTAAGGAAACTATGCACCAACCATGAACCCTCTGCATCTCTTTAAAAACATGGTTCTGGATCCTCCAAAACCTCTCGGACCACCCGAGAAACATAACGGGCCTTCTCTCACGTCCAAAAACATTAAAAGGTAGGGTTCTAACCATCAGAACCTTGTTACGAAGACTGGTCTTCAAAACGACCGGTTCAGTAAATGAAAAGTACAAAATTCTTCAGGTTTTAGTCCGGTTCAAAACGCGGGTCATTACACCACCAATAGTAAATGTTCAACACCACAAAAACAAACTCATATCTATGTGATCACAACTCCAATGGTGCATTTTACTACAATAGTGAGTGCAACCCATCTTGAACCAATGCAACATCATTTGTGCCTTAGTTCCCCTATGAACAATGTAATAAAATATTGATGGTCAAAACCATCTCGAATCACATTAGCTAGGACCTCATCCCCATAACTTCATCACTTAATGTCCCAATAACAAATATGCCTCAACCTAGTGATCAACACCACCTCATGAATCTTGGGCCACAACCAGCCTGATAGACCATCTCACCTCAGTCCAAGTGCTCAGTATCACCTTAATCATAAGGACTAAAACATAATGTTCCCATAGAAGTCAAAAAATAAATATAAATAATATAATTATTTTAAATCATGCACCCATCACAAACCTTCATAGTTGGTCAAAATACCTTAACCTAGATTAGTACATATGAATCAACTAGGTATGGCTAATGGAATCCCATTATATCACTTTGTTAATTTGTTGGAATCAATTTAAAGACGTGAGGTCTCCCTCTGACTTCCCAAATTCCATATATAGAATGCACCATCCCAAACATATAAAAAATTAAGGTGAAATATGGGCACCACCTACCTTTTACTAGTAGAATCATTCCCGTCTGATATCAGCTTCAAACTAGAGTCAAAATGAGAGAAATTGCAATTTTAGTAAATCATAAAAAAACTAGGGAAAAATATATCATATGGATTTATCATTTCCATTGGTGAAATAAAAATAGAGAGGATGGTAGATTGAAGGTCTTACCAATTCACTTCCATCGAGACTAACATATGTTTGATTGGATCTCAGATGATGAATTCCCCTCAAATCCTAAGAGAGTAAGAATACAAGGAGGATCCCCATGTGTGAGTTGTGGAAAATTGTGGAAAAGAGGAGGAAAATATAAGTAAGGGGGATCGTAAAATTTTTAATTTCACCACTTAATGTAATGAGCATGTTTTGGAAACACAATTTGGATAACCATGTGCTAACTATGTAGTGATCAATGTCGAAGCACCACACAAACATGGTCTATGTTCATGTTTTACCAAAATATCTGTATACTATGTGAATCCCCTATATTTAAAATTGTATATGATTCACATGATCATGAACCCCCAACATCACACATTAAAGACCCATGTCTAGTACTATATGTTGGATATACAGTTACTCATGGGAAGCCACATAGTTTGTCCAAACTATTCATGCTTACCTATTCATTCCCAAAAATAAGATTTTGAGGTATGAATCACCCAAAAAACATCTAACCCCTTGAATAAATTTATGGTACTTAATAGCCATCAAAATATAAGTCCTTGTATTAATCAAACTGTTCTAATTAGGTTTATAAGATCAAGAGAATGGTTGGTCGGACAGCCATGCTCAAAAATTCAAAAGGTTGAGGTATTTCATCCTGCTAAAAAACCCAAGTCATAAAAATATCTCCACCACAGTTATCTCATCCTTAGGATATCAATATTCACATTAATATGGTACATAACAAAAATGTTTCATCCAATTCAACCCATCATTCCATAATTATTAAGTCACATTTCAACTTCCCTCAAGGTACATAACAACTTAGTATTTGCCTACCTGTTCACTTTCCAACCCAGAACAAAACATCAGATGGTCCACCAACCATCCCTATACTCAAAATTTCTCCCATAATGTGTTTTCAATTCTGAACCTTATTAGGTTCTCAAATCATACATATTTCATAATAACAACTATTAAGTCTTGCATCTAATTGGATCCCCAAAAGTATATGTTCCATACAAAATAATAATAAGTTAATGCATCTCATCAGATTCCCAAGATCCTACATCTGAACAGATGTTCAAATTTAAACATTCATCACACACACACACACACACGCATAGATACACACAAATATATGAGTTTACATCGAAATCATGATTCCTAAGAACCACATATAGAACCAGCATCACATTGATTCTCAAAATGAATCATTGTGACTACACACATCATATATATATATATATATGTATGTGTGTGTGTGTCTTCGTGTCTTTGTGTGTGTCTAGAAAAATAATAGATTCTAACCTACTAACTATCACCTTGTTATTCCAAAACAATACCTATTAACTTCATGCCCCAAAACCTCCCAAATCCAAAACAAAAATAACTCAGTCACTCCCACAACGTACCCCTTATTGTCATCAACTCCCTATCCTCCTCTGACCCATGTAGCTAAATAGTATGCACATGGACTAACGTTTGACTACCTGAGGAATGGACCCCCTATGGTGTTGAACTAGCTACTAGTAACGGACCCCACTTCTGGGTCCTACTATCGTTTCCATGACCTTTGAGTATAGTAGAATCTATAATCCCACATCCTAGTACCCCTCTTTGTATAACCTCTGATCCCGGAGTCTTCCATGGTCCATGAATCCCTAGTCTCTGACAAAAATTCCTACAGAACATCTCAAGATGGTCCATCTAGCCACCCACCCAAAGCTCTTTTAGAAGTTAATCACATTATGTCTAGAGGTTCCCAGACAATCAATACTAGAGGAATATTATTTAAGACCCACTCCTCATTGTTCTTCATAAATTTATGGTATAGATTCCATGCTATATTTTCTCATATCCCCTAATCCTTAAACCAAAATCATCACCAATAAACTCAAATTAAGAAGTCAACTGGCTCGTATATGACACGTTCGTTAAGTTCCCCTTGGTAATTACTTCTTGATTTACCACCTTAAAAAATGATGTCAACCATACTATGTTTACCTACACCTTTATCACATATAATAATCCCCTATACAAATGTCATACCATGGTAATGTAATCACCCCCCATAGCATCTGGAAATAATAATATGTTAGTGGAGTTGGATGCATAGTCTATGAAAGAAGTATTCCCCTTCTAGATATTCATGAACTCTTAGGATATATCCTCCCTTGGAATCTCTAGGAATAAGTGCTCGAAGAACTGTCCCTTGAAATCTTGTATGCCATCCCCTTCTATCTACCCACCTAACCCTGTACATCCAACTAGTGCTTTTCCGATCCTATGATCATGTGTGTAACCAACTTCACCCTCCTCCATGTGGGTTTATAAAGTTGATAAAATATATTCATGACTAACTTGATACAATTCTCTGTGACATGTGGTCCACCCCCACACTAAAATAATTGCGACTGCTAAGACTACAAGTCACTAATATGATACGCCATAGATGGATCAACTCCCTATGCTACTTGGTCAATACTCTATATTATTTAAAACAATATTTCCATAATATTGTCATATATTCATGGCCTAAATTATGACACATTCAGTGGATATCCTTCTTGTACTAAGGATTGTTATTGTAGACCATTATTATCCTATCCCTCTAAGGCATCATCAAGACCCTTAGAGGACTTATCTGGTTAATTCCCAAGCGATACCATATCACTACCCTATTAACACTCCAATAGAATCTATTGAAAAGGAATTACACTGAATACCAATCAAGATGTTCAAACATCGAAAACAGTATATATATATATATATTTTATAAATATCATAGTTTGGGAAATTTATACTATAAACTATATCTCATTACCCAAAAACTACTGCACTTCTCCCTATCACATGGCATCTAGCTTCAATTCCCCTTACCTACCCATATCAGAGTCTGGTGTTAAGTATCATACAACCTCTTGGACCCCTGCCTACCCACATTAGAGTCAGTGATCATTTATAATATGAACTCATGGCCCCTCACCAACCTAAATCGTAGTTTTATATCATATATAATCTATCATTGTGGCTCCATGCCTACCTACATTGAAGTAATACATCACATATAATTTATATTAATATAGGGTAGATGTGTATAATTCCACTAAATATAATATATAAGAAAATAGTAATTATATTATTTTTAAAATTTAAACTTATCGCCCATATCACCATCCCTTTCTACCCATGTCAGGGTCTGGACAATATATCATAATAATAAATAATCACACACATATTTCATTTCAACCACATTCCTAGGATAACTGAGTAGAATTACACTAAAATAAGCTAATAAAAAATATCTTCTTTATTGACACATTAAATAGAAAAACTCCTCTAACCACATTCTAGGTTCCCAATGACAATAACAAGAAAGAATACATCATACGAGCATAAATCCCTATCATGATGGATAAATAAACAACCCTAGATACACCAGAATAAGTTAAAATTACAAAAAATAGATAAAAATCACATAAAACTGCTCCACTCATGGTAAAAATCAAATCAACTATAAAATTACACAGCAGAACATCAATTTCCCACCCCATGAAACATGGTATGTCCCTCAATATGGGGCTGTAGGCACATAAACCTGAGCTTTGGACGTAGTTCTGACTAAATCCTAGTCTCTTATCTACCATAAAAAAACATATACCAATGAATGAAATGTAAACTTTTATAATACCATTTTTAGCACCCTGATCCAGTTTTTCACTCGAATAGTTCTTTAGGATGATTGGCCAATAGGCCTCACATGCACCTCCCCATACACTAAAGGTTGAAAACTACATATGGGGGTATGATGAGGTGATACTGGGGAGACTATACCATGAGGTGTTGATAATAATATTCATCCATATTTAAATATAGAAGTAGATGAAGAACTATACATAGAAGAAGCTCCAATAATAACTCTTTAAAAGCAATAAAAATAGAAATGGTAATAAATAAACCAAGCCCAAAGGTATACCTTTTTATAAAAAAATATAAATAATGTTCATGAGAAATTATATGCATGGGGGTCACCATTTTCCAACGATTAGTATGTACATTAATAAATAATGATGATTCAAAATAATGAAACTTCAACTAGTACAGAGGAACCACCGTGGTTCACAACCGTCCAACCCATGAAAGTGGTCCAACTTGATCACTAATCTCTAGCTCCTGAGCTTGAATCCTAACCTGATCTCCAAATCATAAAGTCCACATGCATCCCAATAGTCCTATATATGATGTGACTATAATATTAGTATTTCAGCACCAATGTGTCAATGTATTGACTCTATAATTATACAAGTGTTTTTTGAATATAAATAAATGTTAACACACAACCATGTATTAATTAAATTTTTTTCCCTTGTGATCAAAAACCATAATGAATCGTCTACGTTATCCAGGCATCACAGGTATGACATTGATCACATTCCCCTAATTTTATATATGACATAGAGAAAATGTATTCAAATATATAATTGTAGTGGAGAAGATCCATGGATTAAAACCCATCTAATCCCATAAAAATATAAGATTATATAAACACATAGGTTATACATATAATTATGTCACTGGAATCAAATTTCATCAATAACTTACCAAAATTTCAAATATAAATTCCACTCCATATGATCCAGGACCGATGGAACTCCACTCTGAATGTCCTTGAAATCTTGATGCCTGACATCTTGAGGCACAATGATATATATCCTCTAACTTATATATATATATATATATCATCACCATTATTTAAATATGGGACGTCCCGAGGCACACTAATATCTATCCTTCCAATATCACAGCCTAATGTCCTCATGAACTAAAGTAACTCTTCGCCCCATCTTATGCTCTCAACACTATCAACTAATCTCCCATAACCATCCACTTGGACTTCTATAGTGAAAACCACCATCATATAATATGGTCAACACCCACCCCTAAGATGAATTCTCAACAGGGGACTCCACCCAAAAATAGTATTCTACACCACCTCGACCAATCTATGTGAACATGAATCAAATGATGTTTTAGATAACAATGGTGAGTGAAAATCACCAAAAAACTAAATCCACATCATTCAGAAACTTATTCTCTTATGAACGTTCCACAAAAATACAAAAGGTCAATACCATCTTGAATTATGTGGGCCAATCCATCATATAGAGAACCTCTTGACTTTAGGTCTCAAATACCAAGTCTCCTCAACCATGTTATCAACATCACCTCATGTATCATGATTAATTCCCAACCTGAAAAGTCACATTCCCTCAGTCTATTTGATCAATATCACCTCAATCCTTGAGCCAATCCCATCCTGTTCTAATGAAACTCCATAAGTAAATATAATCTTTAAAAATAATTTAAATCACACACCCATCCTAACCACCCATGTGTTCATAACCCTTAAACCTTCATTCGAACATATGAATGGACTTGGGTAATCCCAATGAAATCCCTTGATTTTAATTTATCAATGTGAGAGAATCAATTTCAATTTAGGGGTGTCTCTCAAAATAACCTCATGGATTATATAGAACACGCCCCAAAGTGATATGAAAAGTTATGAAGAAATCTATTCCCCATCTACATTGTACTAGTTGTCAGTTTCTAATCTGAAACTGACTTATAACTCATGATTAAATAAGAGAAATCATATTTTTAGATGAATAACCAAAAAATAGGGTTAATGGACTCACATATATTTAACATTTAGTATGGAGGGAAAAATAGAAATGAGAATATAATGAATTGTAGGTCTTACAAATGTGCTTATAATGAGATGAACAGAGCTCAGATCATAGGATAGATGACGAAGATCCCTCAAATCCTAAGGGAGGAAGAAGAACGGGAGATACCCTCTATGTTTGGGTTAGAAATTCTATGAATGGGGAGAGAAAATATAAATAGTAGGGATGTTATAATTTTAATTTCACCCATTTAAGTGACATTCATGGTTTTCCTGCATGTTTTGGCTAACCATGTGCTAACTGTGTGATGCAAATTTTCCAATAACAACTTGTACATGTGCTAGGAACTCATTTTACCAAACCTTGAAAAGACAGTGATAATCCCATTTTATAAAATCTAAAGAGGATGCACACAGTCTTGCACCCCCACTTTCATGGTTTGGAAGACCGTGTCCTATGTTGTTGGTGGGACATATAGTTACTATTGGGAGGCCAAATGGGTTTCCCAAACCATGTGTCTATTTCTACGCATTCTTGGAATAGACCATTCATGGTCCAACACACTTGAAATTCATCTACACAACTTATAAACTTCTTTCGAAATAAAAAAAAATCTAAAAAAGACCATTTATTAATCAAACTTCTATAATTAGGTTATCCATATCCTGATAATGTTTGGTCTACAACCAAACTGAAAAATTCAAAATGTTTAGGGTATATCGACCCGCTCAAAATACAATGACATTACATAGTCATAAAGGGTCAGTAGATCTTATTTTATAATATAATTATCCCCATTGATCTTCTTTATTTCCAACTATGAGTCCCCTTTAACCAATAAATTTTCCACTAGTATATGAATCACCAATTCTAGGCCTATGATAAGAACCAGATATTCTACCTTGTTGTTCATAAATCCTTTAAAAAATAAGAAGGAGTAAGGAAAGAAATATTTTGTGAAGAAGATGAGAATGAATTCCAATCTAGATTCTGTTATCATGGGTTCCTCCATTATCTTAAATTTTGGGATTTTGGATACACCGTCAAAATAAATATCCCATTTCTAGGTGAAACATGAATAGATTAGATCTCTTCATTAGTAAATTCAATATTTAATTATGTTACTTATATAGAGATATTATATACAAGGAAATATGTTAAATCCTAGCCCTTTACCACTTTATAAGGAATTAACTGAATGTTAAACTACAACAGGATAACCACCCATCGTGACAAACATCTGATCAACATAGGAAGGATGAGGATTAATTGGAGAATGTTATTATGAAAGAACAAATGGACCTCATGGTGCTACAAGTAGTTACTCAACTTCTGAACCATGAATATCAATACCAGAAAGCACTTCTTGATATATTAATAATGATTCTTAGTGTTGTTTGTGTTTTTAAGGAGATGATAAAAGGTTTTTTCATTCTCGACATCATTCTTTTCTATAAGGAAATCACCATGTAAACATTATTGTACTATAACATAAAAATTGAGTGGATTTTCTTCAATTGAAGGAATCAACACTGGTTAGATCAAGAAACATTTCTTGATGATTATAAATTCTTCATGATAGTCATGTATTCACTAATATGTGGACCTTTCTCCACCAACCTGGCGAAGGAAAAATAATTTCATATGAATTTTTCAATAAAGGGATGAATATATAACATGTTTCCTTGTAAACCTATCTACTAAATGGGGTTCTGAGGTGGTGATATCTTCATGATATACTTTTTACTTGAAGGGTAAACATATATTCTATGATGGAATATAATAAAGACAATAAATATTTATTAGGTGACACCAAAAGCACAATTAAGGGGTTCATCATTAGGCTATGTTGTCGATATTTACTGAAGACTATATCGAGTTCATCATAGAGATCAAAATGTTTTAAAGACATAATAACCAGTTCATTGGTGTAGCATTTAGGAAACTATTCTGATAAGGGTTTAAAGATTTGATGCATGACACATCGGTATGCAGCACTGGCATTCATCAAGACAAAATGAATTACCCAATATATAAAAACTCCCCGAGGGGCCCTGAATGTGATGAATTATCTATCTTATTGGGATATTGATATTTGATTATACCCCAAATATTTATCCATGAAGGAGAGGTATTGACATCTGGTTGTATCATCAATCAATAACTCTATGACCAGGAATGGGAAATCATGTTTCGAACTACGCTAGTGGGAAATCATGTTTCAAACTGCACTGGTTAAGATATCTAAAGTCGATGAAAACCCTAATTATTCAATTATACTTATTTACTAACACTATATTGGTGATCCTTTTTAGATAATTGACTTTATGAATGAAATTTTCCTTGATAATCTTGTCGACTTTAGACTCAATCATGGTAGAGTGAGTCAGGAGTGTCTGTCTCGCTTCCTTTTTTTGTCCTCAGTGGTTTTCTAGAAAGACAAAGGTGTGAGTGGCCACCTTAGAATCAAGGACTATAATTTATTTGTATTTAAATGAAAAAAATATTTATTCTACATTATAAAGAATATATATAGACCTATTTTTCTATATAATACATGGACCCACTAATAAGTGTTGGTCATGGATCTTCCTCTTTGCCGAGGATTATTTACCAAAGTTCATTAATGATGGAAGGAACACCTTCCATGAATGATGAATAGACATATATGAGTAATTATATTCATCATAATTATCTTTTTTATTCTTCCATACTCATATAGGAATTAGGTGATTATGTAATCTCTCCATAGTTAGGGGAGAAGTAGAAATTTTGACATCCAGAAATGATGTGGCTTCTTCTAACCCAGATGATAATGTGGACTCTCATTAATGTTATGGAGGGTATTGAGTAAGGGGTAGGGAAAAAGCCTCTCCATTTTATTAATATTCATTAATGAGTAATTGATCTGTTAAATCATTGCAAATGGAACACGGGAATTTTAATTCAAACTTCTACCATAATTTTTAGGGTCAGTGGCCTTATCATCATAGTTGTGCTCAGTTTTCATGATTGATATCATGAATGTTGTTAAATACTTCACTATATTTGGGTTCATACCTTAAATATTATGAATAAGAATCACATATCAATCACTAAGTTTTTTGGATATATTTTTTGGGGTCATTTCTAGATCATTCGATGTTGTGAAATGAGAAACACAATCAGTCATGGGTTTCTTACCTTCCCTCTAGTAGAATCTTGCCTCATTGTACTATTTTTTATAGGATTAAAATGTGTATTATTCACCAAAAAATGTCCCAATTTGATCATTAATGAAATATAAGAGACATTTGTCATACGAAAAGAGGGTTCTCACTTGCTACTGAAACCGCGTCCTTGCTAAAAAACATTGAATGTTTAATGTTTCCCAATAACCAAGAAAACTAAGTTGGATATGAGTCCCAAAACAATTTCTTAATATTGATCCTCCCATGAGTATTCTGTTACCTCTTTACATAACCATACTATATTATAGTGGAAGGGGACATGTGGGTATTATTTTAACCTAGCTGGAAAATAATTTAGACCAGAATGAGGCTGACTCCTAATCCGTTATCAATGAAATCATGTAGGATATCAATTTCATTTATCCTACTAGACACATATAATGGTCAGATTCGTCCTTCCCTAATGGGGTCTTTTTCATGTTGGATGAAATAAATGATGACGTGGTATTCAGTAGGATCAATCTCTTCATGATAGATTTACATATAAATAAACTTTAATTCAAACTCTAGATGGTATAACAAAGCCTATATGAGTGCTTCTTAGTGGTCTTCTGATAAAATAATAGCATCTAGGTTCAAAATATTGGCTGGAACCAAAGCCAATTTCTTAATAATTTAACACTTAGGTGATAAATTTCTAGCCTTCCAAGCATGAGGATGTCATTTTTATGTGTTTTATGAATTTATGTAATTAACATTGGTATATCAGTAATTAAAAGAAACATTGATGGTTCTCTTACCATTGGTGGGTTAGGTCAACAAATTCTTCATGTGCACTGGGGTTTCATTGATGATGGTGCCCGTTATAATCGATCATCTAGGAAAAATATACCAGGGTGTATCCTATAAAATTTGTGGGATCTATCTTGATCATGATGGTCCGAATGGATGGATCCCCCTGATTTTCAGCAACATAGTTTATATGAATAGTGATGTGGCCATTATATTGATTTCTTCCATACACCATGTCTTCCCCGATGTCCATGACCCCTATGGTCTCCTCCCCTATTAACAAATTAGATGCATGGAACTAGAGTTCATTTCCATATTATTCATCAGAAAAGGGATCCATTAAGTGAGTGAAATTAAGAGAACATGTGATCAATTCCACATCTGAGGTGGATTTCATCTTGTATGATAACTCTTTTTGTACCGTTTGGTGGGATGGAACCCATGATTTTGGGACTAAAGGCATGAAGTCAAACAAAGTAATGAAAATTTTGGATTCAATACAGGTTAATATTCCAATATTTTCCACTCCCTTCCATCAATGTCACTTCTTAGATGACAGGATTAAGGAGGATTGTGGTACTGATGGAGAAAGTTGTTCTATAGAATACATGGTTATGGTAATTGTTATAAATTTCAACCATTCTTAAAATAATTTTATGAGTTCATTTGATTTTCCTTCTAACCATATTTTCACCAACCTTCTATGTACTTTTCTTTGTAATAATCATTCATTCTCCCTCTTCATCTGGATTGGTCATAGAAACACATGCAATATTCAGGGGTGGCTTTTCTGACTTCACTTTCCCATAGTCCAAATTGTTCTGTAAGATATATTTGAAAATTATGCATTTCTAGATGGTCTAAACCAACATCCAATAGATGGTTCAATAATTTGATAGATCATCATGACCAACCTCATTGATTCTGCTGATATTTGGAAATGTGATCACGTTATTATACAAAGCCACAATGAATTGCCTATGAACATTTTTATATCGAAACAAATAAACACTATTCTTAAATTCCTCAAACTGGATTCATCTATACTCACTTCTCTAATACTATCATGTAAGGAATTGTAGGTGATTCTTATGAGGATGTTACACATGATATGGCCAGGGATTCGGAGCAGTGACTAGAGTATATGATGGATTGTGAATAACTGTGGTAGCCTCTTCTTTCTCTACTATACTCCCTTGAACTGATGGAATTACTCAAGGCATGTACCTAGTTTGGCATATTGAATCTTCCTTTTTAATAAACTACGGTGTGATTTCAAAACCATATTGTATATTTCATAGCTATGATTGGTGTTTGTAACTCTAGAGAGAGATTATATATACATATAGAAAACAAGTATTACTGAGAAATCTCAAGGTTTAGGTATTATCTCAATTAATTCCATAAAACATTTAAATCTATAACCCTCCAACTCATCTACTATTTTCTATTTGATAGGATAGAGACTATTGTCTTCTAAAGCATTGAGTATAATTGAAAGATAAAATATCAACTGAGATCTTCCCATCTAGTGATAGACCAAGCCAAAAACGTGGTGTACCATATGAATGATGGAACATGAAATTTGGGTACAAATCATATATGTTTAAATAAATCTTTTTTCTTGAGGTTTCCCATCATTGGATCAAAACAGGACATTAAATGAGTCAAATTCTTATCTGAATCACCATGTTCCATTAATAATTAGAAATACAAATTTTGTAAATGTTTGTGGTGGAGGGGTAAGATCCAACTATTTACTATAAGGATACATTTCTTGTTGTATTAGTGAACATAATTATTACATATATTCCCACTAATTTATAAATGAACCAATAGTATTGATGAGACAAGGAGGTTTGTCTCATTGAATGTGGGCTTGATCATTGGAAAAAACAGGTAGATCCTTCTACAATATCTATATTTGTACCATAGTGGGTAGCCTAAAGGGGTCAGCCTATGATGGCGTGTTAGAATCAACCTTTGTTGTAAACCCATGGGAGGGAACTCCCAATATCTCAATATTTATGGGTCTAGAAACATTTTCCATTATTCCCATTGGTTTAAGAGAAGTTTGGGTTACATTTCATTTGTTGGGGTTAGCATTATTTTTTGAGGAACAATAGTGGGGAAAGAAATTTTAGGCTCTTCATGTAGAATATATGCAGTAAGAAGGTTTCCTTTATGTTTTTTTCATTGAGTCTTCTTAAATCTATTATCTCTTCCTCCTATTAATAGAATCTTTCATAAAATGTGAGTGTTTAATCCTAATTTGAATGTTAGTAAGGAATAAACATTCTTTTAAACATTATTTGTTTGATTCAGTATAAGGAGTTAATAATGGAGTGGTTGAGGGAATACCCAAATTTAGCAAAAGCCTATGGATCTAGATACCCACACCTCCTTTAATTGTTTTGGTGTGGAATATATTATGATCCAAAACTTCCTATTTATACTCCCTTGTATCTTCCTTATATTATATAAAATCTTCAATGTTTTTTTAACAAAATTTTCCAATGTGTAACACATTACAGTCAACTCTAGAGTGATTTCATTTTTTGGTGCCCACAACATGGCCTCTCCCTCTCTTTCATTGGTGCTCGTGGAATATTTTGATGAACGATAATTTGAATAGAATCTCCACAAAATATTTTGATGCATGATATGAGAGAGGAGAATGGGGCATGGGATTGGATGAACTAGGAGTATTAATTTTTCTATGTTCCCACAAACAATATAATACTAGCTTCCATTGAGGATGATGTAGTTGGTGTAAAAAATAACTCATCCCTATGTGTTATGGCTAATCCATTTCCATTTATCCAATCATTAGATATTGTTTTTTTGTCCTAGAATGCTTTCGTAAAAATATCATATCCCTATAAGATAGGATTTCTCCTAGATTATCAGGGTTGTTTCTTACATGGATGTTGTTTTGATTTTATATAGGCGTTTTCAAACAAGTGTTGGGAGCATTATATAGTTCACAATAGAGACACCTACAACATAAGACATTGGTTATGATTTATAATTTTCCACCGTTAGGTGGGGGCTTCCCCAATATTATCAAAATCTTGATGTATGATTTTTCTAATGGCCCATCCTCTTCTAGATTGTCTTTTTTGAAATTCAGTGAAGGATATTTTTTGTTGATCATTCAATCTATGGAAAACAAAACCCATTTCTGGATGCCATAATGAGGTTATAAAATTTAATGATGTTACATTTGCAAGGATTTGTTGATTGTTGAGCAGGGTGAAATGAAATTAACATAGTTTTTCACATCCTTTCATATGAAAAAAAAGGAATTAGTGATCAGTTGACACATAACATTTAACACATTGAAACACGCACACTAAATCGATCATTTATGATTTCTCAAATTATTTTTTCATTAAACTAGGAATCCCACCAATTATATTTGATGGAATATCCCTTATTTTACCTTTATGGTACATTTATATTTCTCATAAGGTGATATTATTTCCTTTAATAATGAATAGTGTTTAAATAGTTAGATAGAAATCATGCACATAATCTTATGAATGCAGCTAGAATACTTTATTGAGGTGTGGCTAAAGGCCATGAAATGCATAGTATATTTTTTTATCAAAATTTCTCCTAACGTTAAATATTTCTTACTCATATTTCATTAGAGTATCCTTATCCTTTTATAACCAAATTGGATGCTTCCCTGTAAATTTATTTTAAACGAAAGGATCACCAGGGGTTTCTTCAGTCACATTAGAATATAAGTGATCAAAGGGTAGTTCAATGAATGGCCATTAACATTCTATATATTATATAAAAGATAGGATTTCACTGTTTAATGATGATCCATCATGAATTATTTTCCTTGTTTACAATTTCCATGCTATAGAAGGGCATTCTCATCATTATATTGGGAAGTGGTGGACAATCTTATGAAATTGAAATGACACTGTGGGGAGTACCTTCTCAATGAATACCATTCAACTAAAATTAAAATGTGTATAGAGTATACCCTAGGGATTAACTTCAAGATAGATGATATTAAGGGTAAAAATTTATTTTTGTTTGATATTTTTACTACATGGATGGATGCCATGGAGCACATTAAGATATTGAATCTTGATATTGATAAAATTATACACATGAATCAAGCCTTCATGGTTTGATGTACATTGAGAACCTCAAGAACAACTTCCCATATTTCCATAAATTGATAATGGAAGAGTATGGTCTTATGATTCTATAGATAAAAATTCAAGATCTTTAAGAACTATAACATTAAGTAGGGGGATATTGTAGGTCATCTATTCATTTCTAATTGATTTTGTAGAGGATTATTTTTGGTTTCCTTCTTGTAGGCAATTGATTCCATTTTCTAGGGATATTATATTGGTTGTGTGGAAGAATATTTGATTATCACCCATTTCACTATTGGGATTTTCCAAGATGACATCATAATTTGGGAAAGGGGTTTTCTTTGGCCTAGTGTGGCCATTGGGGAAGACTATTTAACTTTATTTGGAATAGGGGTATAGTCCCAATCTAGTTTTCCATGTATCAGAGATGAATTTGGATCATGAACCACTTAAATGGGATAATAGTTTTTTCAAATCCAAAGTGACCCCCATTTTTTGTTGATGAGTCACCCCAATTGTGGGGATGGTGTTGTGAGTCACCCTCCCTACCACTAACAATGATTTTATTATATCATGGTTGGTTTATAGGTTGGGTGAATGAATTTAGGAATTACTCTTCACCATTTATAGGATGTGTTTGGTATTTTCACTGGATTTAATGACGATGTATTCCCATTATTAGGATGGAGAAGGGGTGTTATATTGATATTATCCTCCATTTCTGCCAGTATATACTGACATTACTATGATTTAGGTTTAGAGATACATGTATTCGTTATATTTTTCATCAGGATTTGTTGACAGAACTTTCTAAATGCTTCCATGTTAGACTGGAAGGCTTGATAGAGGTGGTCAGTTGTGTGTGTATGCTTATAGTTTTCCTCCGTATATGGTTGGAGGTCTTGGTTGCTGTCGGTATGTATTTGTGTCCGTGCATGGTTTTCTACTAAATTTGATTGATTTTCTTTCCTGGATAATCCACAAATTTACCTGAAGGCATGACTGGTGTGGAAATTTTTTTGTGTTGTCTTATATTCTTCTGTTATATTTGGTTAGTGATATTCATTATAGGGAACATAGGTGCATCCCAAATCTATATTGTTTTCTTCCCCCTTTCTATCCATCTATCATGCTCGAGTTTTCTTGACTTGATTTGTACTTCTAAGGGCAACAACCTGTCATGCTGAGGGATTGTTTCCATACAGAGTTTGTGGTGGCAGCTGATTGGTGGTACCCTTTTGAGGGACCAAAATGATATCTGGATGAGGAAATCATTGGAATCTTAATAATCCTCAATTATTTAGTAGATGAGGTGATTTTTTAATTCTAGGGATATATTCCAATAATTGTTCGAGATGGAAATGGGTTTCGTCTACTTCTAGGCCACCAAATATCATTGAGTGGACAAATTGGGGGGGGGATTCATGAGATAGACGGAATATTGAAAATCCTCTTGGTTTAGGATAGTAAAATTTTGGTGGAACACTTGAACTGATGAATTTGAGAACCATCGTTGAATATATTGGGTGGGTGATAGTGTCCCATATTTGGTTGTTGATCTAGCTTGAGTAGTTTATGAATCATGTGTCTATTGGAAAAGTATGGTGTAATTTGGATCGAAGGGATATCTAGTTCAAAATTACTAAAATATAAAAAATAAATTGAAACAAGAAATCCACAAAAATTTAAAATATCAAATAACGAACAAATTTGTAATTGATTGTTTTGGTACTCTATTTTTACTGTACACATTTGTGCGTGAAAGGGTCTTGATAATTGGAAAAAACAATCATCATGGTTACAGATTAATGTCATGTTCATCGTTTTTATTTAAAAAAAAAGTAGAGGTGTCAATTTTATGTTTTTCGATGGATTGATTTTAGAGGTTTGAATGTTTTCACATTCATTCATAATGGGATCACCATTTTTGAATGGTTTACAATTAGATTTTTTTAGTGAGGAACACAAAAAAATTCCATTATTCAAGGTTTTTCATAAACCTAATTTTCAAATGAATGAATTTTTTGGGAAATGGTCCAACCATTCATAAGTGCCTGCATTTTTCAAGTGGATTGGTGTATGGTCTCATATCGCCATTTGGGGGGGGGGGTTTCTACATCAGTACTCTCTTGATGATTTAAGAAATGTTTGTGAATCCTTCATCAATTCCCAAATATAACATCATCCAACATAAGGTTAATAATAATTTATTACTATGTATGATTTTAAAAACATCAATATGTATCTGAGGTTCTTCATCGAGAAGGAAATATGAATTTTTTTGAGGTTCTAAATCAATGTTACACTCTTTTATACAAATTATATATTTGTTAGTCATTTATTATCATGATGTTGGTTTTAAGACACAACATGGGTATCTCTAGAATTTATCATCATCTAGGGAGGAAAAAGTTGTTTTCATTTTATGATTAGGCCCATTATATGGGCTTCATATGTACAATTTTGAAATAAATTAGAACCCACATAGTTTGGTTGCACATAATGGGACATATAATACCTTTTAATGTCATGTGATGAGGACCACACAACACAGTTTAACTTCAAGAAGCCAGGAGTTCTCCAAAATAGATTCGTAGTCAATTATTCTTGTCAAGAATTAAACTGAAATGTCCCCGGGAATAAAAAATGGATATGATATCCCATGATTCAATTGAGCTTATGGGGAATATGGAATGGATACAATTTGGGTTTATTTGAAGTGTTAGGTTTAAATATCATTGAAGCATCCTATGTATCCCCTTCAAATAAGAATCAGAACCTAGGTTGTTAGATTGTGAGGACCCATACCTATGGAGGCTATATAAATGTTTTTCTTGAATGATATTTGTCCATTTCTATTGGTAATGACATGGTTTGTGATTATAATGAATGGGAGTCCCATAGGTTTCTTCATCAATAATATGTACCGTTAATGGTTGAGGCATGGTTTCCTAGAACACTTAAAATAGTATGATCCCAATGGGGTTGGATACCAATATTTGGGGACCTTTTCTTTTGGAGTCCCTCTGAACGATTGTGAGAGGAAGATCCAAAAAAGGAATATATATCAACATATGCATTTTATTGTTTGGATATCCTTATCACAACATGTCTATAAGCCCACGTGTGTCATGGATAGTGTCATAAATAGGAGGATGTAAAAGATTTGGAAAGTCACACTATATACTTCATTCGCTGGTTGATAAGGCTATGAAAAAGGGATTTGGAAAGTGATATGTTTCCTATATCATATTTTGTTTTGGTAACCAATATAGAAACATTTAGATATACAACCACTAAGCCTATATGCTTACTCCAAGAGAAATAACCTCTTACCAGTTATAGATAAGATATGAGGATAATACACTAACCCTCAAGGGGGAATCAATGTGTGATTCCCCCTATCTGAAACAGAGGATCATGGTCTGAATGATGAAAAGGTAAGGACAAGGACCTTATCTCTCATTTCTAAAACTAGGAGGCCCCTGGTACTAACCCATGTTTATGGTCTTTTTTTAAAAAGGTATTTATAATTGTAAACACCTCAATGACCCTGCCCATTAGGTAGGATATGTAAGGGATACCACTTATTGAAGGAATACATAACGTACTGAGATGCATGTTTGTGTTTCTTTCATAATGGTTGTATAATTTTGGAGGCTTCAATGGAGGATTTGGATTGGTTTCCATCAGTTGAAGGATCCATGGTTAGTAATACAATTCCATTGATGTCATTAAAGATGAATTAAAGGATTCATGAATGGGTATGGCCTATGAAAGATATGGAATGATCATGATTGTGAGGGTTGGATGAACAGAAGGGATATCACATGGGGGGACCTAAGAAGAATGAAGTTGTATCGTGTAGGGTGGCCTAGAATACTGAAGTGGTCTCATGTAGGGGTGCCTAGGAGGAATTAATTTCACCATGTAGGGTGGATATATACATGATAGAGATGAATTTTGGATGAAGGAAAACCTAGGAAACAACACTTGGTTGAGGCCTTACATGTGGCTCCCAGGTCCCCCTCAAGGTTGGTTGGATGAGCCACACATAAGTCCCAAGATTATAAGGGTATGTTCACTCTAGTTCTTTCATATTGGAGGGGGGGGGGGGGGGGTAGTCGATCCTCACACAGGTTTTTTTTATTTCACTACTAAGAGGGAATTAAATCCCATTATTCCCATAATTTTTCTCCTCTCTTTGATTTTTATATCTACCTAAATGGTTTTGATGGTAGGGTGAATGACTCGGGTGAGTAGAGATTTGAAGCTTCTCTAGATCATTTCATCATGTCATGTTAAGAACCCCGGGGTCTTATTTATAGGGTAGAATAATACCCTAGGTGAATTATGTTTTCCACATTGGTCCGTTATGCATGTTCCATGCATAGGTTTCATGGGAAAGTGTGACTGCTCCTTCCGATTCATGTAGTCGAGGATTACTTGGTCCTCTTGGTACACAAGGTGGGTGCACGTAGTATTATCTGGGTAATTTCCTTCATTATCATGCATTACCTTCATATATTTATTATTTGATGTATTTATCATTAAATATTTTAATCCCCTTGTGAAAAAATGAGTATCATTATCAATGGTGACTCGTGATCATATTAAATCAGTTCCCGATCAAGGAAAAAGTTTATATAGTTGAAAAGTTTCTCCGTAAACTATTTCTAGTAATAGATCTAGAGGCCCTCAAATATATTTTACTATACGGTTCCCATAAATCAATGAATGAGATCGATCATGAAAAATATTCTCATCATAAGTACCATAAAATCCCTTATCTTGGTCAATAGATAAAATGGATAGAAGTTCATCTCCTTTCCTTTATCTACATTTCATATCATCCCCATGGAATATTTGGTAGTACTTCTCTATATGGCCAAATATTCATCCATGATGGAAGTCCTCCAATTGATGAAATTCGTTGTGAAGGTCCTTCCCATAGTGATATTTTATTTTATCAGGAATTTCCTCTAGTTATATAATAATCTATGAGAGATACCACATATCACGAGACACCTAAGAAGATGAGTTTGGAAGCTCTTAATTCCATTTCCTTGATAAGAGTCATTCTACTTCAGTTAGATGGTATCCCAAGTAAATAGTCATTCTCCAAAAAACACATAATCCACCTAACTAATGGTATAATATAGTATATTCATATTATCCCTTTCTACTATAACAATAGAGCTAGGAAATGACCACTTTGGTTAGAGAAAGTAATGGAATATCTCATATTAGATTAATTTAACACATTGTTTATGGGGAAGAAATGGACTATGAAAACATATCTATCATGTTTCATTCCGTGTATACTCTCCAATATGATATATATAAAAACTCAGTAGTTCAATGTACATATCATATTCATCTAAATTTACAGATGAATCATTACAATTTAATGAAAAATTCATATCTTATGAATGATATGAAAATCACATCAATAAGATCAAATAATTTTATAGAAATATTGACTTTTATTCCCTTTTATCTTTACAACACTAGAAACTAGGGGGAAAAAGAATCATCAACACACAATCAAGGATACTTTAAGAAACCTGCATCAATTGATCTATTATGTCCCATACTATATATATATTAGTGGTTTGGTTGAATGAAACGGGTGCATTTCACACCACTCCCTAATTAGGAATTTTTTTATAGAAGTGAAATTATTCAATGTCATCACTTCGGGATAACATTTAGGATTATAATATATCCCAAATTAGTGATACACTCATCTAGGATAATCCATGGATAAATCCTAGAATAATACAATATGATGACTAAAAATCATTGAAAATATTATACATTAATCGTCAAAAAATGTTGATTAAACTTCTAAACTGGTTAAATCAGGATATGAAGTTGAAAAATTTCACTTAGTAGAATGAATATCATGTTCAGATAATACATTGAACCCAAATCATGCTCATACAAAGATCTACAATTTAAAGAGGGAAATAGAAATTTTAATATCAACAATTATCTAGTATTAACCCTAGCCCATAGAGTTGGGGAATGTTTTTCCGTAGTCACATACTTCAAGGTCATAAAATCTAGTTCACAATGTTATAATGATGAAATAAGGGAAGCTCAAGATCATTGGGATATGGTCATTTTTCCTCAATTTCCTGCCTTATGGAGGTATATATTTTCCCATTTTGGGGAAATTCCTCAAAAATAATCCTCACAATTTCCCTCATATGGTTACCCATATTTCTCTAGGGGATTTCATACCATGAGTTTTTCTAGGGAATCTATTTTGATTACACTTCAAAAAAAACCTGGGAGAATAATCAAATGAAAAAATGAGGTCCTGTAGAAGTCACAAGACATTGTGACCCATAAAGAGTAAAAATACTTCTGAAGATCATGAATTTTCACTCACTAGATATCCTGAGGGTGATCGACCCTCTAATTTTTATGATAGTTATGTGAAACTTGTACTGAATTATGTATCATTAAACTGCATAAGTATTATCCCAATTTACAATACAAAACATGAAGCCAGTGAAAGAGAAGAAGGTGATGATTTTTCTATTTGGAATATGGTCCACACTAAGGTGACTGAGGATGGTGTGCATACTAAAAATCAAATGTTAAAAAATGGGGGACTCTAGTGAATTTACATATCCCAACTCTTTGGTGGGATTCACAAAGTGAAAAAGGAAAATATTTTTCGACATCCCACATTTTGGTTGAATAATTTAAACCACCTATAGTTAATGAAATATTTGATAAATGTGAGTTATAAATAAATCATTTGAAGATAATAAAATCTATGTTTTATGAGGGAATTATATTTAATGGTTATATTCTTTATGTAGATCCTCATCTCACTCGTTCAGTAGATCTAACATAACTGGAGGAATCCATCAAGCCAATAATGGTAAATCTAAGACATCATCTCAATCGTGGATCTAGAAAACAAATTTATTTAGATCTAATAGTGAATTAATGTCAAGAGTTCCCTCCATTAGGAATATATCTTGAACCATTTTAGGCGAACTACCATAGGATAGCCCATAGTGTTCATTAGCTACAATTAAAGGTGATCCCCCCATTTTAGGCTTTACTCCTAGATTCTCCTACTCAAATAAAGTTTCAACAATATGATCTGAAAAACTCATTGAAACACTCAATCCATTTATAGAACAACTATAGTCTATGGAAGGATAATATGCAACAGTGTAGTTGGAATGAATTTCTTACCTTGAATTGGTAGATGTGACTCTTCCCCCACTCTATTTTCAGAATCCTGTATTTTTTAAAATTCAATAGTTTATGGGATACATTGAATCATTTGACATGTTTCATGTCTTGGTGTAGTCCCATTATGGGAATCCATGAGAATAAAAAATTAGTTAAACTAAGATAATTTGCATAGACCCCTTTAGGACCATCATTTTTCTATATACTATTTTCCATCCATGTCAATCAAAGGATGCTCAAATCTCCACCAAAAATTTCACTTTAAATTTAGTTCTATTCCATTAAGGATAACAATCCTAGACCTCTCTAATTTAAAAAGGCATGAAAATATGAGAGTTTCAAATTTAATTTCTATGTGAAATGTTTATACTTAGTCCCTGATCTTGAAACTTCCTCAAGAATATTTTATGGGGATCAACATAGAGAACTACCAAAGTGATTATTAACTGCCACCCACTCTAGTGAAATATCCAAAATGGTTTCAGGAAATTTCTACAGTTGTTCAAAGGTTAGTTGATTCTATCTAGACAACAAAAGCATTGCCTCTGCCAACATCGGTAACTCATGGGAAGGAAATATGTATAGTGGATACTGAAACTATCACACTCAAGATAGCGCATATATCAACTCTAGCACATAATCCCTCGTGATATTGTTTGGAAAATCCACATAAATGGATACAAAATTGGAATACCATTATCTAGATGAAAAAAAGAGCAGATTCATTTTCCATATGAGGACAAGAATAATAAAGTATAATCCTTCTAATATTATTAAGTCTCTAAATACTTAATTAAATCAATGGTGAATTTTTTTTAGCATTTCCAAAACCAATATGTCTTGATCATATGAGTCTCAATGATATCCCAACATAATTCCACTTTTATTTGAACCTTTGGGATAACCATCCAGGGGTGCAACAATTTTTAAGGACATACTCCATAAGATGGTTGATTCCAAAAAAAATTGGTTATTGCATTGGGTTAAGTATCATGATTTTCTACTATAGTTTGATTAGAATATGATGAATGGAAAGAGGAAAACAATAATGGTGTATATATGTTAAATTATTGGATGAAAAAAGGGAATTGATCAAAATCATACTATGATTATGGCACAACTAAACTATCTAGTTGTTCCCCCAGTCCCTTCTTCCATGGTGTATCCATCATTGTGAGTATTGTAATCTCCAAAGAGTTGAACATCCAAAATATTATGTAACTATAAATGAAAAATTCACGTACAAGAAGGTGAACATATACCAATGTCGAATACATTCTTGACCCATTTATATTTCATGTCTTCATTCATAAGAAAATGGGTGTTATCTCACCAAATGGTACAATGTATACTACCCCACTAAATATTATCCTCATCATATGGATAATTAATCTTCAGTTTCATTGATTTCATTCATATAATGGACCCCTTGTCCAATGATGAGTATACTTATGAAATGAGTTATTTTTACTTGATTGGGGAACCATAGGTAGTGGTCAAAGGTTCTGAGGGAACACAGGAAGACACATTCATAGCTGAGAAAAATATTCCAGCGATATCTCTCCCAAATCTATAAATGTAGCCATGAACCATAGACAGGAACATCATTGATCACATATAAAATAAGAATACACCCCAACACCATTCCAGATTCATCCAAATCATGTTATTTTGGATGTTCAATTAATAATTATTTATCCTTATAATCATCCATAATTGGTGGGTAGACCAATTTAACTCAATCCATTAGTGATTGTAACATCAGACCATGACATTAAATATTTTGTTTTGAATACATCATCCCCAAAGAACATGAAAAAGATTGTCCTTGACCAAGTGGGAATCACAAACCACTATATCAGAAGAATGAAATCTTGAAATAATTGTTCATTCTTTTAGCCAATTTTTCAAGACTAGATGCTCTCATTATATATATAGATATATGTGAATCTCATATAGATTCCCTATTATTCCTTTAAGAGTTAATGTTTTTGGTAAATAACCTTGAAATATATCATACATAGATTGATTTCATGGATTCTCATATGGTAATATTTTCAAGACATATGACAAGGATATTGTTCTATAGGGAAAGATCATACCCATTGTATGAATCTAGTAAACTGGATTAAATTAACATATTTTGATACTTTATTTACAATGGCTCAGGAATAAACCTCATTCCAATTTGGATACATCACTGATTTCACTTCAATAAAGCTGATTTTTATCACTCTACTTTAACCCTTCAAGGATATGATAAGAGTGAGAAGGAACTTCTCAAATGAATAAAGATGAATGATCATGTTTGGAATCTCATATCTAACACTGGATTCTTGGTTTTTTAATTGTATATAGCACTGAATTTCATTATATAGAGGGGTTGGTTGAATCCATAGAGGGTAGTTCCCTTATAATAATATAAATACGCCAAATATTTTTTTAATGGATATATCAGGAAATTTCAATGTGACAAGGCTGTATTTTAATTCAAGGATTCCAAATATATTATTGAAAGGTTTTACTATAAATAAGAAAAACAACATGTTATTCGTGATTTCAGTCATGTTAAATCTATAAACTTTTTCGAAATAACCCTATATTTCCCATTTAAAGAGTTTGAAAAGGATTAGGTATTTCAAATCAATTGAATATAGTAAAAAGTTCATATTTGGGTATGTTTTAATCAGATGTTATGATATTAGTTTCAATAGATGGACCTGGTAATAGAGAGAAATGGTTTGATCACCATAACAGTATAAAACCCATGTTAAAATGTGTTTTATTTGTCCCTAAATCCTCTAAAGACCCCTACATCATGAGTTTAATCAGAAGAAACTCTTATATTACTCATAAGGAGTAATTATTCCCCTATATAATCTTATATATTTCTATATATTTTTGTTTCTTATAGATTTAAATATATCCTTCCTCATACCATTCACCCTGAGATGGTTTTCATAGAAGAACCTGAAAAAGATATCAAATTATCTACATTAGGATTTGAGGATGGTGTATATACTATTAATAATGAATTTGAAATATAAAGATTTTACAATTGGAGGATATGTGACTAACACTGATTGGTGTAGTCATGAATTAGAAGGAATAATATTTTTATATCATTTTTATGAGACAACACTAAAATACGATCACCTAGAATTATACAATAAAATCTTTTCCTTGATC
The DNA here is from genome assembly GCA_963277665.1 of Viscum album. NCBI lineage: Eukaryota > Viridiplantae > Streptophyta > Magnoliopsida > Santalales > Viscaceae > Viscum > Viscum album. Next base: position 1,425,041,620 of record OY728119.1, on the reverse strand, counting down.
CCAGTATAGTTATACAATGCATGGTTCCCCTGTGGATTTTGAAGGTCAATGATTGGTAGCCAAAAGAATGCATCTAACTCACACAACTATAGTTGAAGATAATAATGATAATATTATAAAATCCATCTTCATTTATGAATTCTAGTACCTAAAATAAATCATAAAAAGTTTCAATGTCAAAAATAAGAACATAAAAATTAGTGTGTGAATCAAAATTATAGATCTCAACCTTCATTTTCTAAAGTTTGATTTTCTGGTTTCAATTATGAGACATTTAATGTTTACAACTACCATCTATCAAGCTATCTCCTTTATGGATGGATATATAGGATAAAAAATTATAATTGAACCTATGGATGATAAATAATCTACTTTCAGGGAACCCTAATGAATATTCTTCTAACAATGCATGCCATTCGGTTTTAGGAGCACTTCTTCTACATATCCACAAACTATGCAATATATTTACGAACCTTTTCAATAGAAGGACATTTAATGTTATTTTGATGAACCAGTGGTTAAAAACTAGAATCATTACAATCATATAGGTGGTCTTGAGATCATTTTAAATAAGTTATGATGATATATATTGATGATTAATTCCTTTAGATTCACATTCATGTCTACCTCATGGATGTTCCTTGTCTTTTTAGTATGTCATCATGTCATTAATGTCGATCCTGAGAAAACCAAGACTATCATTAACATTTCACCATAATGAAAAATCAATGATTTAATTGTAATTTAGGGACACCTCACCTATATTAAACTCTTTATTGTGATCCTTATAAAAAAAGGTTTTACTTAATAATAATGATGAAGAAGGGAGTTACCTATTTGTCATCTAATTATTTCCAATAATCCTTTGATACTATTAAACAATACATTTTGAGTCCACAATTGTTAATACCTCTTGCTGAAGGAAATCCACTCATTCTTTTTGTGGAAAACCTATAGTAATCATTGGGTTCTTTTTTTATATTGAATAATGATACATGGAATGAGAATAATCTATATTATATTAGAAGAACTACTTTTAATACTAAAATGTGATATGTTGATATCAATAAAAAAATTTATTTCATTATTCTTTTTAGTTAGAAAACTGGGGCACAACCTATAACACCACAAGATTCACTTTGTCTATAACAATGGACCACTAAAGTATATCATCAATCCCCCTATTTTGACTATATATTTGTAATGGTGGGAGGTAATTCTATGGTAGTTTTGAATTTAGTTCAAACAAAAAATGATAAAAAGGGATAGATATTAGAATATTTTCCCATGAAGCATCCTTCTATAGAACATACAACTTTAGACACTAAATTTATTGATGGGGGTCTTATTTTTCCAATACAACCCCCAAACAAGGGAAATATACTATGATGAAGCTTCCAAAAGACTATTTTGGTCAATAATCGAGGACTCTGAACTCAATATGACCGGTTTTGGAGTCATTATTTACTCTCTATACAAGTTAGTTTTACCTTATTCTTTACTATTATTGGAGATATTAACCAACAATGAAGTAAAGTGAAAAGTTCTGATTATAGGATTTTAATTGGCACAAAAAATAATATTATATACACTAAAATTTAAAGGTGATTCATATCTATTGATCAAGAAGAAAAATAGTGACTATTCCATCTGAAAGATATAGATGAATCACCTTCATGACTATATATGGGGATTCATGGAGGATTTCCCATCATAAATGACAAAAACTCATGTCTTTCAATTAAAGAATTCCTAGGTAGATGTACTATATAATATATTTATAACCCTTCACGGTTCATACATGGAAAAAACAATCATTAGTATTCCAATTCACAAAATTGTATCACCATTAATTAGTAATAGAATGGGAGAGATCAATGAAGTCAATTATATACTAGAATAATATATTTATGAAAATGGATTAATATATACCACATTATACTACATCTAAAGAAACATTATTCCACTCAACAGAGTAATAAATGATAAAATATGTTGATGGGTAGTCAACTATAAACATTTGGATGGTCCAAACTCTTATAAATACCATTATAAATGATTCTTTGATGTGGTCTATCTTGGATGAAATTAAGGTGGAGAAACTACCACAATCATGTCAAATGTGAAAGCTGGAGCATGTATTTGTCCTTAATGAATAAATGAGATCTCTCATTAGACTAGGAGGACTATACATTTCTATCCAAAAATGATATAAATTTTTGTTGAATTTACTAGAAATTTTTTTCTATGTCAGGTGCATGCCGACATCATTCGTGATACACTATAAGTGTTTTCATACTACCAGATATTCTTGTTCATTTACCAAATTGGGAAACAAATGTAATAGGTCCATATCACCGAGAAGTAGTCAGGAAGTTCAAGTAAATCCTTAATTACCCCAAATTACTTTCTATGTTGGACAAGGTTATATCTCTCAAGGATTTTGGAAAAAGGGTTATCATTCATTTTGAAAAGTATAACAATATTATAATTTTTGGTGTCCCTAATGTAATATTGATGGATAATTACACAAATTTCATATTTCAAAAAAAATAAATTTTTTTATCCAAAATATGATATTCATTATAACCACTATCTCACTACCACATAGTGGAAAATAAATAGACAAAGGCTTTTAATAAATCCAAATCCAATATACTCTAGATGACTGTGAATGAAGACTATAATTATTTTCTTGAAAAAGTTCTATATTAATTTTTTTATTTTCAAACCACAAATCATAAAACTACACAAGAGAACCGTATTCTATTGTATTTGGGATAGAATTATTTCTAACTACTGAGGTCTAAATACATTTTCCCAAAATTTGCATTACTAATTATCTATCTAATAATAGTAAATCTTAAAAGTTATTGGATGAGTTGGAATAAATTTATGAGAAAATATTTTATAACCCGAACCATTTGGAGTTTCTCCAAAACTGACTAGATTTGTCATTCAAAAATATTGTTCACCTCTATTCATTCCTCTAAGGTGAATTGGTATTAGTTCGTAAGACCATGATGATACATGGGAAGAACCCTAAAAAACAAGAACCAAAATAGTAGGGGCCATTATTCAAAAATAATGTATAATACAATAGTGTATATTCACTGATCCCTATGTACTAGGAGAATTCCACCTCCAACCAATGTGATATTTCTAATAAATTTATTCCACATAATCAATATTCAGTGTCATAGATATAAGATCTTAAATGGAAAAAATTAGACAAATTAGGTGACCTAAAACATCACCAAATTAATATCTCGGCCATATGATGTTAAAATGTGGGAAAAATAATTGTTACCTAAAATTATATTATGTAGAATACATCATATTCAAACGATATAAAACTATGGGAAAATATCTCCACCTAAATGTAATAAATTATATGTTGTGCATCACAAGAATCCCTTGGCATGAATCTCAACACAATTCAGATGATCATCCAAGTACCTATTCTTAATCACACTGATCATGAATTGCGTTATCTTATAGGTTTGATATGATTATTCCAATTTACATGATTAATTTTAAACATTACAAAATTAATGGAAATTTTGATCAATCATGTTTAAGTTTAAACAGATTAGAGTTTCATCCCTTGTATATCATTCTATTTTCAATCTTATGAGCAATATCTACATAATGAACTTCCTTAAAACTATATGTGGAAGGATTCTAGTTATAATGAGATACAATGTGATTTCATTATATTATATCGTAGGCCCATCCATGAAAAAAAATATATACTATCCTAATATTGATGACTCACTACACCCTCACTTATGGAAAGAATTCCCATCAAAAGGCATATAAAATCAAATTCGGTTCTTCACCTAAGGATAATACCAATGTGACCCTAATCATCCATTTCATGGAATTATATAGATATCATACTTTTTCTGCAATGATATTTTATCATTTTAAAGATTAAAAAAACAAAATTAAAAAACAAGAATCCAAAGCTTTAGGGTCTTAGGAAAAATATGATTATAAAAAAAATTAAAAGATAAATCATAAATATTTATTTAATTCTATTTTCTCTATTTTCTTATTGTCCCTTGTGTTAGCCTTAGTACTAACGCGCACCGGATGATATAAAAAAACAAATGGGTCCGCTAAAATACCATTAAGAGGATAAATAATAAGATGAATCAATATAAAATGAGGTTAGAATTATCATTATCATCAAAACATAGGCATAGGATCCTGATAAGAAGACTTTAATATATTCTTGGAATGTCTAAATGCATAAAAGAGAAACATCATGTCTTAGTGGTCAACTACCACACATACATCACATTATCTCATGATATGTATTATATTTACCAGTTTATTGGAGCATGATATAATTCTTGGCATACCCATAACATCATATCATCCACATTCACTATATAATTCAGGGAGCACCCATCTCAATATAACATTTACATCATCATGCCTGCCATATAGAATAGAAATCAGTCGTCTACATAAAATAACCAATAGAATGAAATGATATTCATTTGATAAATAATTAACTCATTATTAAACTTATTTTTACCAAAATACATATGTAATAACATACTTTTCATAAGAATCATCAATTTTGAGTGAATAAGATACAATCTCAGGGGAAGTTAAATATATTCCTTTAGAAAGAAGAGTTATTTTTAAAAAAACATATCAATTTTTATAAAACCAAATTATTAATATGTATATAACATAAAATATAATATGATGATGATTCAAATATTTTCAAGGAACCTAAATGGAATATCCATACTAAAAAAAGGTTGAAATAGGGGAAACCCAATGAAAGAGAGTTGGGCTTGAGAATTCCCCTTACCCTATTTTTGAATGATTTATTCACATTAATGTCTTAGATAATCAAAATAAATTCATTAATTATAAAATTCATAACTACTTATACATGAATTTGAGTCATTATAGTTTTTTAAGTTCATTTATGGGATTTTAGATGAGTTATATAGTTTAATTTCATCGCTCAAGAGTGTCTATCTTCTTGTTTTTTGTGATCCGTTTACTTGAATATGAGTATGGAACATTATGTAGAAGAGTTATAATTATCTATAATTTAAAATATATTTTATTAATTAGAAAATGTAGGTTTAAATGTATATATATATATATATATCATTTTTTAAACATCACGAGGATGAATCATTAGCCAAAATGATAATAATAATCAGCTGTGTTAATTTTGGTTATTTTTTATCATGAGAAACAAGATTTTTTATAATTTTGTATTATGTAAATATTCTAGTAAATAAATGTAAAAAGGGTTATAAAATATATTTTAATTTATATACCATCCAAAATAATGGTTTTATGAACATAATTGATGGTGTTAATGTAAAATGAAAATGCATCATCCACGATGTCGGTAAATTGAAACATCACAGGCTATGATTTCATTTTTATAATAAGAGAGATAGAGAGAGAAAGGATTTTGATGATCGATATTCCATTAACATGATATAGTTCTAGTATATAAAATATACAAAATATTCCATTATCATTTGGAGAGATTAACTGATGATAGATTAAGAATTGAAAAATAAATTAAAATAAATTAAAAGAAAAAAGGAGGAGTATTTCACCTCTTAAATCTATCCTCATTGAGAACCTCCATAGAGAAATGGTTTGGGTCTTTTGATGAGACCATACTCTCTAGGATGTGTCATAGGGGAGTGGAAATATTCATGAGTAAAATTTGGAAATGTATCAAATATTTATGGGTGTGAGGAAAAGAGGTGGTGAGGTGTGGTATTTATAGTAGAGGAGAAGAGTGTTTTTATCATTATTATATTCATTAGTTTATTATTTTGGCTCAGGACAATGCATAATTTAATAATTATCAATAAATATATTAAAAATATGAAGGTATGTTCTATATTATAGTGATTACAATAGTTATTACTCAAGGACGAGTATATATAATTTATAATGTATATTTAATATAAATTTAATTTCTTAATGAAAATCATCACTTACTCGAAAATTACAGATTTTAATAATGAAAACATATTTTCTAACAGTTATAAAATTTAATCAAGATCTCATATCATTTTCATATAATAAAAATACAAAAAAATACCAATTTATTATTATATTTTATGAAAGTATTTTTTCTTTTAAATTATTAAAATAATTATAAAGTAGTAATTAAATATTTATAACTCACAAAAATTCCATCAATTAATTTACCATTTTTAAAACATTTATTTACATATTCCATGAAATAAATATATCAAATTATCATTTATAAGATACCTAAATTTTATTTTTACCTTAAAAGGTTATCTTAATATTCTATTTGATGGTTTACTATTCCTAAGGTTCATGTTACTAATCTCAAGGTTAGGAAACTATTCCATCGGTATAGGTCCCTTAATTTATAGAAATTTCACTTACTTCATTCATTCAAACTTTTTAATGTTTCTATTTTACGATCTATGTAATTTTATTTGGATATATACTATATGAAATTATTATGAGAAGGGTTAATTTTCATTGATAAATGTTACTATCATTACATTCATCCCCCTTTGGAAATTTCAGCATCGAAATTTCATTATATATATATAGGTGATGGTAATTATACATCATCACCTCCCCCAATTCCCATGTTTCTTTTCAATACATATAGTTCATCCACAACACTTTGTCAAGGTGGTTTGTCTAATTTCATTAAACCATATATCTTTGGACAGATATTTTTATCGAATTATCCTCACAGGAGAGATCATCATTCTGGTGTACCTTCTCTGATTTTAGTATATGTGAGGGATCTGGTATGTACTTTCTCTAAAGAGATACATGGTACGCATAATTAATTTTAGACATACATGGAGGATGTGTAATCTGATAGACCACTACTCCTATAAAATCAAGGATCTCAATGGGGCCAGCGTACTACAGTTCATGATTCCGTTTCATTCGAAATTATATGACTCTATTCCATGGTGATATTACAATAAAGACTTAATATCCATTATTTTACTAAAATTACATTTGATAGTTTTCAAAATAGATTTTTTTCTACTCTATGTAGATAAGATATCTTGTTGGATGGATTGACTCTCCTCTGTCATTTCATCCATAATATCAGGTCTATGTAGATGTCATTCTAAAACATCATCCAAACCTGTTGGAGTTATACATCAATTTCATTATAGATCATCATATGGAACCATTTGAAAACATGAGTGGAAGCTGTTATGGTAAGAATAATTAACCAATGGAAGATGATTATCCAATCCACATTTTAATTCCATTAAGTAGATTATTAAAATTTCATTGTGCATCTTTATAGTTTTTTAAGATTTTTCATCATTTTATGGGTGATATGTTATTATAAAATTCAATTCAGTACTCCAGGATTGTTGGATACTTCTCCATAATTTAGTTGTGAACCTTGGATCACAATCATATGTGATTGAATGTGTTACCCTATACAACCTCACCACTTATTTCACATATATCATTAACAGTTGTTCGAGTGATAAATATTCCCCTATAGAAATATAGTGGGAATTATTGGTGATTTGGTTCCCCACAACACATATTTAATTGTTTTCTTTGGATTTATTGGGGATCACAGTGATGAAGTCCAATGTGACATTTTCCGATATACACATCAGTAGAAGAAATGGTTGCATCAACAATTTGGACTTTTGTCACTCTGATTTAACTTACTAACATATCATGATACTTGATATATAGTTGGTAATATTTTTCTTCATTTTTTCCCACAATAAGTATTTTCAACATCATGGTACATATAGGTGATACCAAAATGAAAGGAGAATGGTGATCTACGGGAATTATCAAATAAATATTTCTTTATCATAGGTGATCAATGCTCACAACTCCATCATAAAAATCTAATGAAACCATCATCATTGATATTGATATCTTATAGATTCTATTTCTTTAAGGTATTGAACTTATTTTATAACTTTGGATAATCAGTTTATGCCTATTCAATATTCCCTTGGATGGATGGTTATGAAATAATTTGTGAATGGAAGAATGCACTCCCTGTCATTATGATTTTCAAATCCATCCTTTGTATGTCATTGAATATTTGGGCTTTCTTAGTTTGAAACATGTATAGTGTAGTGGATTCTTTTCTACAAATAGAATCAACTACCTTGTTTTCCTTATCATGAATATAGTGAATGTACTTGATTAACTCTAACAATTTCCTTTGATGCATGTTGAGATCCTTTTGTTTGAATATATACATTAGGCTCTTGTGATTGGTAAACATGACACACTTCTCACAATAGAGGACATTCCTTCATATTTTTAATGAAAAAATCAAATATTCTAACTCAAGATCATGTGTCAGGTAGTTATACTCATGGATCTTAAACTATAGTGAGGCGTAACCTATCACTTTATTATTTTTCATGAGTACACAACCAAATATTTTGTTTTAATAATCATGGTATATCACAAAGCATATCATCTTGTCGGTAATGTGTTTACAGTTGATGTGATCCGCCTTTGCTTCATCTCCTTGAAGATTTCCTCAAATTCTATTATCCAGGTATACACTAACATATTTCTTGTTAAATTAGTCAAAGGTCTAGAAAATAATGAATAATTTATCTCACAACTAGGATAGTATGATTCTGTGCCAAGAAAACATGGAATTTCCATGACACAAGAGGGTCTAGTTCATTACTCAATTTCCATTTTATGATGGATCCATAGAAATTCCCTTACTTATGATCACATGTCCCACGAATGTGAATTTTTTCATCTAAAAGTTTCACTTTGTGAACATGGAACACAACTTATCCTTTTTTAATGATTCCAACACAATCCATAGATTTTGTTCATGTTCCTCATTTATCTTGGAGTAGAAGATAACATCATCGATAAACACTACAGAATTTTTTTGGAGTTAATATCTAAAGACTCTATCCATCAAATCCATAATATATAGGAGGGTAATTTTTAAGTCTGAAGGGAATCACCAGAAAATCATAGTTCACATAACATGTATGGACGTTAGTCCTCTGAATATCTTCATTCTTCACCTTTATTTGATGATTTTATTAATGGATATACACATTTTAGTATTACTGAGATCCTCATAGTTGATCAAAAATGTCATGAATACTTGGAAAAGGATACATGTTCTTTATGGAAATCTTATTGAGATCCCAGTAGTCAATACATAACTACATTAATCAAATCCTTTTTCTTTATAAAGGGCATTGGAACACCCCAAGGAGATGCAGTTGGGCATGTGAACCCTTTGTCCAAATGACTTAGTAGAAACTTATTTAGCTTCTCCAATTCGATTGGGGCTATCCTGGAGGGTAATTTTGAGATAGGAGTAGCTCCATGTACAAGTTACATTGTGAAATCTACCTCACAGTCATAGGGGGATTCCAGGTAACTCTTTGGGAAATACATCATTGTATTCCCTCACAATAGTCATTTAACATAGCATGATACCTTCCATTGACTCAACCATTTGAGTGAGGTATGATTCTTCATAGGTAATAAACACCAACCCCATTTGAGGATTTTCCAAATTACATTCATGATCTTCCATAGATTTGTAGAGGAGAAAGGGATGGTTTAGAATATGAAATGACATATCATTTTCTAAAAATTTGATATGTATTCTACATAACAAGAGCCAGTCCATTCTTAGTATTCCATCGAATTCTACCAAGGGATGTATCATTTGATTTACTTAGAGAATATTCCCACAAATGCCAATATGAGAATAGTCCAGCACATGGGATGAATTGATCACACAAGTAGGTGTTTTTATTATTATTTTGACTTCAAGGTTTTACGTGTTTGATTAAATAGTTCTAGGAATGTTGAATGATATAATGGAATTCATAGAACAATAATAAAATAATAAAATTATATTATTGAGTGTATATGAAGTTTACATTGTACGATTAAATTTTATTTCTTAACATATGAACTCTTGATGGAATAATCCTTTAGTTGTTCCTTTGGATTTAGTGGTTGATGGAACTGATTACCGTCAATGACTCAAGGTTTAGTGCACTTTCATTCATAATGCTCTTTCTCACTATAGTTGTAGTGTTGGAATAGGGGTGGTACTCTCCTATCCTCCATTCTATGAGCTAGTATCTTTATGTCACATCAACATTCATGAGTTTGGTGGACATATCTCCCACACATATAGAATTTCTCCATAATATTGAAGAATTTTTCATGATGGTTCTTCCCACATTTTTGATATGTGGGTAGTTGGGATTTCATTCCAACTTCTTCATTAGATCCCCCAGTTCAAAACTCCATCTTTCATTTCTAATCTCTATATCCATGGGACAATTCTTGAAACTCTATCTATACCTTGAGATCACATAAAAAAATTTCTTCAAAACTCCCAAATTCTCTAATTTATATAGCCTTTTGAAGGTTTCATTTTAATCCACTAAAGAGTCTATCAATTGTTCTATGATTATTAATAACAAAACCAAAATTATATTTTGAAATCCTTGATATATTTTTATAATATTCCATGATAGATTAACCTATATTTAACATCAAATCTATGAACTATCTATCTATTATATATATGAAGAGTTCTAGGGAAATAATTTTTATGAATCATTATCTTAATGTCTTCCCAATCCATCCCTTAACTTTTTTAGCATGGTGTTTTTAATAAAATCTCACCATTGATCGGCCTCTCCATCTAAATTTTTAATGGATTTAGTCATCATCTCTATCTTATAATAGTAAAGAATAGTAAATATCTTCTCCAATTAATTGGAACACTATTTCATGACTAGTGTATTGGATGATCGAATAAATTTCGGTGCCCATTTATACATAAAATAGGCAATACCTAGTAGCTCCCTCATAGGAGAAGAAATATATTCTATATTATTCATCTTATTGTTCATAACCTGAGACATCTGGGTAATCATCACAATGAAAATTTGAACTCAACCCCCCAAAAAAATTTGGAATTTCCTTTGAGAAATTCCAACATTGTCCCCCACATACATTGTTAGCATGGTTTCTCATGATTATCAGCATTTTATAAAATATAAAAGGTTTGAACAAAGAATAAGTCATCAATTTATGAACAAATAATTTATATCTTTATGAAATTAACTCTAAATGTATTTTTTGTGGGATATCTATGTTTAACTATTTTTCTGAATAAAAATCTTCTTTGGTTGTTACATATACATTGCCTCATACCTAGGGTTTTCACTAAGGTTTGGTAAAAATAATTCAAAAATTTAAAAAACTATTATATGATATGAAATATAGAGACCATATTTTTTAACATAGCTATTACATAATTATATTGACAAAAAACATAAAATAATCATAAAACTATGACCCATAGGTTTACTATAATGGTAAAATTTTGATCATACTTTACATTTTAAAAAATAAAACATGAAAATTTATTTAATTCCTTCTTCTCCAGCTTCATAGTGTCCTTGTATTCTCTATAGTGCATGTAATCACATAAGGATACACATCAAATAAAGGGGTGAGCTAAAATATCAGGAAGAGGATCGATAATAAAATGAATCAAACTTAATTTCGGTAAGCATTATCCTTATCATCAAATCATTCTCATAGAAACATGAGAATAATAATTAAATAAATGATTGGTATGTGGAAGTTCATTAAATTGAAACATCATGTGTTAGTGGTAAACTACCATGAAAACATCACTTTATATCATGAGATAATTCACATTACCCAATTCATTAAAAATATATAATTCTATATTATCCAATCACATCATGACATTCACATGAGGTATATAATTCTGAGAGTACACATCACAACACAACATTTACATTATCATGAATTCCACAAAGAACATATATAAATCTTAGGCATAAAATAAACCATATAAAAAATGGGTTTCATTTCATAAATAATAAATTCATGAAAACATTTCTGGGTTCTCAAAATTTATAGGCAAGAACATACATGGTATAAGAAACAACACTTTTTAGTGAATAATAAACAATCTCATGTGAAGTAAAAGATGTGTCTTTAAAAATTAGAGTTATATTTGATTTTTTTGCAGATTTCAAGAAACGGGATCAGTAAATGGTATATCCTATAAATGATAATATAATTTTGAATAAATTATATTTAGGTTTCATTAAACAAATATCCATACTGAAAATGGTGATAAAGGGGGGAAACCCAAAGTAAGAGAGTGAGGTTAAAGATTTCCCCTTACTTAATATCCGAATGATTTATTCACTTTAATATCCTGGATAATAAAAATAAATTAATTAATTAAAAAATCAAGAAAAATTAATTAATTAATTTGATTCAATATAGTTTTATTATTTTTATGTATGGTATTTTCAATGAGTTATATAGTTTATTTTCATCATTTATATGATAATATTTTCTTGGTTTTCATGTATTGTTTACTTGAAATGAGTATGGAAGTATTTGTATAATTGGAATAATTATCTAGAATTGAAAATATATGTTATTAATGAACATATTTAGTATTAAATGGTTGTATATATATCATTTGTTTTTTGTGTTGTGAGGATGAATCTTTACATAAAAAGTTAGTGATAATTATTTTGGTTATTTTTTGCAGTTTTTTATCTCAACAAATTCGATCAGCTTTATCATTTAGTATTATGTAATGATTTTTGTTCCAGAACACCAAAACGGATACAACATATATTTTATGTTATTTACCAACAATTATAGTGATTTTATGAACATAATTGAAGGTGTTAATGGAAAATGAAAACACATCATCCATTATGTTGGTAAATTGACACATCACGGCTGATGTTTTAATATTCAGAAAAAAAGAGGGAGAGAGAAAAACGTTTGATGATGTATCATCTATTAAAATGATATAATTACAGTTTATAAAAGATACTATATTTTTCATCGACATTTATATAGTTTAGGTGCGTTGAATAATAAATGAAAAAGAAATTGGATGAAATTAAAAGATAAAGGAAGATGTTTTTACATCTTAAATATATCCACCTTGCGAACATCCTTAGTGAAATTGTTTTGGCCTTTTGATGAGATAATGGACTCAAGGATATGGGGGGCGGGGTTTGGGATGTTACTTCATAAAAAAATTTAAATGAATAAAATCATGATGGTTGTGAGTAATAGAGGTGTTGATGGTGGTATTTATAGTGGAGGAGAGGGGTGTTTCTCTTTATTATATTCAATAGATTAAATGTTTCCTCAATACATTGAATTGTTAGATAATTATGAATAAACATATTAATAAAATGAAGGGAAGTTCGAGATTATGGTGCTTACATCAGTGATTACTCAAGGAATATTGTATTTAACATAAAATGTATATATATATCAAATTCCCATAATTTATTATTCACAAAAAATTCATTTGTTTTTAAAAAATCCTATAAATTTACCCCAATCATTTTTAAATATTTAGTATTAAAAAATGAAATATATTTTATAAAAATAATTTTTTAAATATGAGAAATTTAATTTCTAAATTTAAATCCTCACTTACCCAATAAATAAGGATTTTAAAATTAAAATAGAATATTTAACTCTTTGAAAAATTAATTAAGGCCTCCTACAATCTTCATAAAATTATAATACAAAGAAATAACAACTCATTAATATTGTTTCTAAAATACAATTTTTAATATTATTAAATTATTTATAAAATTTTAATTAAATATTCATAACTTATAAAAATAAAAACACTTAATTTTTCATTTTTAAAACATTTATTTACTTATACCAGGAAATAAATATAAAATATTTTCATTAATAATATTACTATTTTTTACGTTCAAAGGTTATGTTACTATTCTAAAATATGGATTACTATTCCTATGGTTTATGATACAATTCCACTGTTCAATGCACTATTCAATCGGTATAGGTTCCTTAGTTTCAAGAAATACAACTTATTTCATTCATTAATCACTTATAATGTTTGTATTTAGTTCCTTTTGGGATTTTATGTGATTTATATTATATATAATTAATATAAGAAGGGTTAAATTAGATTAATAAAATTTTTAGTCATTACAACATAATACATAAAACTGAATATCAACCATTTCCAAATTGCATGATGTAAATCTAAGTGAAAAAATATTAACCATATTACTTTAAATTGTTTGGTGATGGTACATCTGAAATTAATCTATACTAATCTGGGTATCCCATTCCATTTTTTTCTTATTCTCTCTGTATAACAGCCCAATCTATAAGGAAATATTTCAAACATGGTTAGTTCGTGTCTTAGAACATTAATGTCAGTTATTACATGTATATGATCTAGATCCATGAAAGGACCCACGAACTGTGCACAACACATCTCTCATTCTCTCATGATACATACTGACTCTATGATCCATTTTCCTATGTATATATTCAAAATATTCCCATATACCTACCTACAATGAAGGTCAATGCATGGAGATACTTATAAAGAAATATATGGTATATGGTTCTCATTTATAAAAAAAATATGTAGTGATTCTTCGATCCCTTATTTTAGGCCCACAAGAAAAAAATCCCAAATCTTATGTATAATCCAGATCTATGAAAGATATTTCAACATATCATCTATAGACACATGTCAAAAAAATGTTTTTTTTGACTTTCACATGATCCATATCTAAGAAAATACATCCTTATAATATCTATTAAGAGTTTAGTCATTACATATTGGTAAGATCACAATCCTCCAATTGTGGTTTGATTGATTCTAAATTATTCTATCATGATCTATATACATATTATTTTCATAAACACTTCGTGTTTGGAACATCTCATATCATCGAAAAACATTTTGGCTATCATCGAAAAGAGTATTTGTCTCTAAGGGCTGCCATTGTATTTATAATTCATATTACACCATTGATATGGAATTGTATATGCACCACTAATATTCCCATTAACTATATAAATATGAATATGAAATAAAAAATATTTTTTATCTATGTATACTCTAACATCATCATAATAGAATCCTCCTTTCAAACATGATCTATGATGATTACTTATGTACTCATCTCATGCCACCACCTCAAATAAAAGATACATGGAATTATGAGTCATAATTTCACTCCACCATTTTCAAAATATAATGGATCATCCATGGATGGTAATCTATATTCAGGTCATTATGTTTTTATGGGTCAAATCTTCATGTCTAAAACTATGTGCACACATTCATGGGATTGGTTCAATGTGATATCTTACACCGCATAACATGTTTTACATAAAAATGATATCATTAATGTGGTGTTTAATTATACAACTAAATGTTCATTTTTTTGTGAACATACATTATATCCCTAACATCAGATTCAACAGAAGCCAAACCATGATTTGATCTGTCCTCTTGGATTTCTATTTCTTATAAAAATTGGTATCATGGATTGATTGAGTGTGGTAATGGTCAACCTATTCCCACAAATCTCCATCCGAACCCCCATTTTTCATGTCTAGATAGACTACTGTAATGTTTATCCTACTACCACTAGTCCCCATTTACCATGCACGACACAATTTTCTTCCATTACTAAGTGTTATTTTATTCCCACCCATATCCATTTCCAATTGGCTATGACATTCATGGGTTATGATTTGAACATCCCTAAAATATGGTTGTTTAGGTGAATTCAAAGAAATTAGTGTTTTACACTTTAATATCATAATATTTTTCAGGAAATAATTTTTTTTTTCAAGGATGTGTTCCCTAAAACTGTAACAACCATTGGTAATATCTATGAGACATAAAAATATTGAAATCAATTGTCAAATCTATTCAACCATAAACATCATCAATGCTTTCTGGAATTTTATGGCCATAAAATTCCTATAGAAAATAGGTATATGACATTCTATAATGAAAACCCATAAAGACAGTTTAGGGAAAAATCGAGTCTTATCATTCTAGACACATTCATTCCACAATCTATGAACAATAGAGCACTTGAATTTGAAAAGAAACAAAAATATTCTGGTCACAAACTCTTATGGGGAGGCCTAAAAAAATAAATGTATTTAAAACTATGAATTCTACATATTAAACATAGGTAAATGTAACATAAATTACATAAGAGACAAAAAATATTTCTGGAACAACATATATCCCTATAAAACGTCAAAATATTATCTTTAGGCCCATTGGCCTAGGAAAAATAAAGAGCAATCTTCTATTCCTAAGAGTGCTATTGATATTCATTCTATAAAAGCATGAGAAGTGTGATACGAGATCACAAAATAAAATTGGATGAATCTAATTTCATTGTGATGGAAAATTATACATATATTCATTCATTATACATGTTTAAGTAGTTATAATTTTGACTCAAGAATTAAATGGTTATGACTTACAACATTATTTGGATTTCTGGGATCGACTGATTCATGATATATTAATATTACTTTTAAGTCATTGGATGTTTAGAAAAATATATATAACTAAGAATAACTAAATTATATGTTGTTCATAAAAAAGGATGATAAAGTGTAATATCTATAACCTATATTATATCTATATAATAATTGTTGATATTATAGAGTATGCCTAGGGGATTATTAAATTTAGATAATTGTTTGATCAAAATCATAAATAGATTGAAATAGATTTGTTAATTCATCAATTTATATTTCTGTGTCAACTTAATGTGCTTATTCCCTCACTTTTATTTCCAAACCAAACATATATACTTATTAGAGTATCCATTTATTATCATCAACCAATGGTTCAATGTTTTCTAGTTGTCAGTTGAGTTCATCTATCTCCTAAAGAATTCTGTTTGAATCTTGAAGAAGAAGTTTCTCTAGGGATCTATTTTTATTAAATCAACCATACCACCCAGTGGCCCCACCGACCTATTCAAAATCATTAGTAAATATGATATTTTAGTTCATGAAAAAATGATATAAGGAATCTTCAGTTACAAGTTTCAGTTGAATCACACATGCTCTCTCTAGAGAAACAGTCACATGTTTCACCTCAGTATATATGAAATGGTAATCAACCCATATGTATCTATGTAATTATAACTTTCTATGAAACCTATGTAATTTTAGGAATTTTTTTGGAAGCAGGGTTTGACAGGCCAATTTCCATATACCTCTCTGTATATTATGTTGAACAATACACAAGTTACATAGGGTTTCTAAAATTTATTCAAAATTGATCTGAGAAGGGAGGATATATTTCGGAACCATCCGTATTTGACAATATATGTAATGAACACTAGTATTTTAAGTTCAATATAAGTCCATCTATTTCACTTAAACCATAATAAATAGTGATTTAAGAATGATATGTTTAGTTTCAGATGTTTTCATTGGAATTACTAAAAAATCATATAAATTTGTTCTAGATAAAGAAAGATTGTAAATAATATGAAAGATATAAGTCTCACATTTTCCCACTATGTTTATATCTTATTAAATTGGAACCACCTCATGGGAGGGAACAAAAGTTTCTACCTTTCCCACTAGATAATTGATTCTTGACGAAACCTCTGATTTAGGCTTACTAGATTTAATGCTATCAATTGTCTCAATATAGAAATGATAGAAATATAAACAAAAAATAATTTTTAATTCCAAAGAAATAGACCATATTCCATAGATGTGTGGAATCAATATAATAAATGGATGAATATTCAACTAAATTTGTTACCTCTAGGTGGCCACTTATGGACATCGATCTCATTAGAGGGAAAAATAGTGATCTTAGAGTGACATAAAATCTAGACTCTCACTTGAAGTAATAAATTGCTACCTCTACTACTGTGATATTGTTAAGAAAATGATTAGTTATCTCTAATAATTTAGATACTACTAAATGTTGACCCATGAAAGGATTATCTTACAACATTTGTTCAGTAGGAGTAAAATTTGGCACAATCGAGTCATGAATATTTTTACCTTTGTTTGTTTCAACCATTACAAAACTATCTATGAGAAATTAAGAAGAGTTTTTATCCTTGAGGGAACAACATGCATGGATTCACAATTTCTATAATTTTTTCCATCAACATGATATCTTAATCTGATCGATAGATCCCCAAAAATTCCCTTATTTTACAACAATTTTTAAATTGGAATGAGCTATATTCTATTGGATAATTTTTTCTTCTAGGATCATAAATCTTTTGAAAACATCTTCAAAAGTTACTACATAATTAATAAACTACCAAATAAAGTTTAAGGTCATATTATATGGTGTAACAGCCACATATTGTTATATATCATATGCATATCTATATCCAGTCCACCAGTATTCACCTTATGGTCCCCCAAGAGGATAAATTCAAAAGAAGAACAATTGGGGGTAGTGATGGGGGTGTAAAGTATCCCTTAGTATCTAAATCTACTTTAGTCATATAATCAGTAGAATCAGCAGGGAATATTTCTACCCTTCTATCACAAGATACATCCACCCCAACAGTTTTCCCCCTCCAGTGTATTGTGGGGAAGGATTTGATGATTTCTTTCATCCTGCATCCAATTAAAAAACAAAAATGGTTTCATAATCATTATCATATTGTAAGATATAATTGAAATGAGAATATTTTTTACCACTTCTTCAAATTTAGTTGAATATTCCCTTGTTATCTGCATTTCACATACTCAATCAGAGCTACAAATTATATTGTTAAAAGAATGGGCTAAGTGATCCATATCATTAATAAAGAAACTAACTTATTTAGGTTATTAATTATCAAAAATGTACTCAAGGGAAATGATACATCCAAATCCATTAAAATATATATTGTCCACTTGAATTACTCCACATACATCATAAATAGATGTATTCCATTTCCCAATGTATCATTCCTTAAAAGCATTTAAATTTGACTACATGATAGGGACTATTAATGCTGTTTGGGGAACTATTATTGAGGATCTAGGTCTTAATATATATTTTTTATTTTCATTGAATATATGATAACATAATTTTTATTAGAGTATTAATTTTACAAGGTCCTAGTTGCAGAGAGGAATGTACATTATCATGTTCATGTAGAATGGGTGAATCCACCATTGTGGTCTCTTATAAATAAAGAGGTGATTTAGTACCAAAAAAGAATATATCATCAAATCATCAAACCTATTCAAGGGAATAATTTCTACTATATTAATTTTCTAATCTATCAATTAAATAAATATTCAACAATTACATCACTAAAATAGAATATATACATTGACTCTGAAGAGATTTGATATAATCCACAGTGTTAAGAATATAAATTTCTATCCTTTTTGATTGAGCTGTATGAGAATGGTTTTAAGGTTAATATATAAACTCACATTCAATTATAATGAAGTCTTTATTTTTAATACTACAACATATATCTAGTATACACGTGGATCCCCTCAAGAAATACCACTCCCTCAAAGACAAGTGATATATAGCCCCATCATTAATAAATAGGTGGGAAGGCACTTAGATAGTCTAGGGAGTAGAAGCCATTATTTTTTGGGATGAACCCTAAACCCTTAATCACATTAATAAAATATCAAAAATTATAATATTTCATAATTAAACTCCCATAAAAGGCCTAACTACCACACTTCTTCCCCTCATATCCTTCTTTTTCCCAATCGTCAACCGACCCTTAAAATTAATACTAATTTATCTATGTGACCGTTATGATACGAATGAATCCAAGCATCATCATATGACTTCTCATGTCCATGAATAAAAGTAGAAGGTAGAAGTGTAATGAGAATTCTCATTTCCTCTCTTTTAAACATCATCATGATTAGATGTGGAATCATCAAAAAAATTCCTCTAATACACTGTTTACAGACACCGTACAAATTTTCTTGATGCAAAAAATTACTACCCAAATATAGAGGAAAATTAACCATCAGAGATTATATTATAATTAATACCTAAAACCATAACACCATACATTAAATAAATATGGCATCCAACCTTGAATAACCTCTAGATGAATCCTTTACCAGGACACTGGTCAGAGTTGTGTAACGAGAAAATGTGAAATGATTGTAATTGTTGAGAAAATCTATTACATTATTCAGATCCAACATCAATGGGTAAATTATACTAATAATTTTTCAATTCATAATTAATGAATCCTTTTGTATTAGTTTATAATTTAATAATTCACAATTATCTTTTTCAGCCACTATCTAGCCCAAGATAACTCCAAATGGGCCAAAAATTATTTATGTTATATTCCCCCTACCGATTCATCCTAATAAGTGATAAAACTTATCTATTAAAGGGACTTACATTTTAATGTATATATTAGTCTCCAAATAGCATACCATATTAATATTTATAACCATGGCCCTCACACTCGACTTAGGATCTGGTAATATCCAGCTGACTCAGAATAATGGTAAGAATGATGACACTCATACCAGTCAGTCAACCCAAAGTGCAACGTACCAATCCCATTAAAGGAATTTTAATTCATCCAATGTTTGAAAATTGGAACTTGTAAGCCTATGGACACTGTGGTTTGGATATTTAATAAGTATCTTCTTGAAATACTCAAGAATGTTTGGCATAGTGAATAACTATACCCTATAAGAGAATGTAAAATCTAACATAGGAAGAGACTCTACTTCAAGATTTTTTCTATATAGTAAGGATATCTCTCATAAGTGGGTGTGTTACCACCACATTATCATAAAATGAATAATTATATAAGAAGTTATCATACATATCCCCCAGTATTGGATCCCTTTTAGTCATTCAAACATCCCAAAATATTGTCCCCACTTCTCCAGTTACCAAATAAAATGTGGTGGCATTGGAGATCTATTTTATAAGAAAATTAAAAATCATAAAGCAATTATGATGATAAATTTTTTTGAATATTATATGGCCTCTTAAACACCTCAATCTATAAGATATTTTTAATATTATTTGTATCTTTGATCAAATGAGAGGGTTTATCCCCAATCTATGATAAATTACCATCCAGTATGACTATTCCATTTTGGGAACCACCCCAACATTTTGTTATCCATGCATTTTATCATAATGAAGTGATAATAGTGATTTTTTGGTGTCGTTGATCTCAACTATTCATTTATTTAAAAAAGGATTATAACCTAAGACAAATCATTTATATTGCTTCTCTTTTATATATGTACCATTTCCCCAAAATAATCCCAATTTGTATGATTGAAACTATTTATCTATGTGAGGGATTGATTTCGATGGCGAGGTGTGGGAATAAGAATGTTAGATAATATCCTAAATCCATAAATCTGTAGCATATCATACTTAGTATAATCCTCAATGTTGTTTACCGTGATATTTAACAAGAAATTATGGATGAAAAATATATTTTCACTATCCATAACACTCTTAATCATATCATTCATCCTCTCAACAATAATGGAGACAACTTAAGAGGGATATATCTTTCACACCTACAATTGGATATAGAGTTTAATTATAAAAAACAAGGTAATAATATTTGTAAACTCAAATACTATTCATATAACCAAAGGTGGTATGATGAGTGCATAATTTACCATCCATAACACCCAAAATCTAAATTACTACGAGGATGTAATTCGATAACTTTCCATCAAATTTTGTTTATTGAAATACTAGTTTGTGAATTACTCGAGCTCATTATGTGGAAAGTACCTACCAAAAAAGAAGATTTATATACGAATTGGGTAGTTGATCGTGGGATCATAGCCAACCGCAATCATGAAGCTCATGATGTATTACAAATAAATATTCCTGACACATATATATTGGTGGTCCCTCCATTGCATAGATAAGTACACCATAATGATAATATATTCAATACAGGTCAATTACCAATAATAGAACCCTTTTCATCCTGGTCATCCGTCATTTTTATTGGGGGGATTTGATGAGGCCCATATGATTGAAATTAACATGACGAAAGTATTCAGAAAATTGGGGTAATAAGAAATGATATAAAATAAATGAAAATTCATATTATATTTTCAAAATTATATGAAATATCATAAAAATTAACCTTTTTTCATAGCACACCATGTCTCCATGCCAACCTTGTTTGTTTTCATAGCACCCCAATTCAAATCATGTTCATTTTCAATGTGAGGTGGTGCCATTTAACCCAAAAAATGAATTTTTTTGGAACTGTAAGGAATTTTATTTTCACCCACAAAAAACATAATTTATATAATAATATGATGTTATTTTACATAAAATAAATTAAATTAATTTGTGGAGTGATTTTATGCTCCCAGCCCCCACAAAAACGTTCTTTTATGGATTGGGGCATTGATCATTTCCTCACTATGTAGAATCAAACATGATCTGAGGATGACCATTTTCTAAAGAAAATTTTACTTGTTCTACAGACAAATAACTATTTATCCCCTAGAATAAATACATAATGATACATAAATAGAAAAGGTAGATTATGATACAAGTGAAAAGATAAATATTGTCACAAAATTCTCACATTACGAACATTTATACTTTTTTTGAATACAAATAACTGCTAACTTATTATCCATAAAGGAATAAAAAAATAACTGAGAAGGAATCATAAAAAAAATTTCCTTTACCACAAAGTATATCTCTTCAAAAGATGTAATCACACATATTTTTCAGCAAAAATTATATTATCTTTAAAAATCATACCCTTCATAAACGAACACACCTTAGTAGAGGTTCCCTTTGTGATTTACCCATATCACAAAGAGTGACCACTAAGAATAAGTGTGTATTCCAAGGTCAGTCACTGACACACTCTCGACACTCTATTGCTTCATAGATTTTGGCATAACCTTAACCCCTCTATGACCTATCTAAATGGTTTTATCTCATGACCATCAAAACCCATGGAAGTAAAAGGTAATGCCTCCTCTATAACCTCTAGATTGATATGGTATGTGTATGTGACGCATCATCATTCCCCTAATTTTATCATGAATCCCATTGTTAAATAAATTATACAATGACCCAACTTTTCTTACATTGGTTTTATATCATTTTAATGATAATAAAGATATTACAAAACTAGCATCCAAAGGGTTAGTTTCTTGGGAAAACTATGACCACAAATAACCATTAAAACATAGAACATAAACAGTTATTTAATTCATTCTTCTATAGATTTTTTTGGGGCATTGAATTCTACTTACTTAAAGTAGTCATATAATGATACACATAAAAATTTTGTGAGATAAAATCCTAGTAAGAGGATCTATATGAACGTGAAACAATATTACATGGGGAAAGAATAATCATTATTAACATAACATATGGATAAGATCATAATCCTGAGAGGAAGCATTGAGAGAAGACTTGGAATGTGGAAATGCATAAAAATGAAACCTCATGTATTAGTGTTAAACAGACACACATATTTTTGAACAAATACATCATCATGTTCCTTCATATTTCACTATAGTCACAAGGTTCTTTACATTACCCAATGCATTAGAGTGGTATATAATTTTGGGTGCACCCGTCACATCCTAACATTTACATTATGATGAATTCCACATGAAACATATATCAATCTTGAACACAAAAAAACCCATGGAAATTAATGGGTTTCACATTCTAATTAATACATTAATAAAATTTTGGTTCCCCAAATGAAATATGGAATAAAATACATGATACAAGCACCATCAACTTTGAGTGGGAAGAAAAGATATGTTTTTTAGAGAATAGTTGGTTTGGAAAACATTGTGTTCAGCATAAACTATAGTGGAAACCAAGAATATTCATAAAACAGAATATAATAATGAAGAAATTATTTTTAAGTAATAATGATAGTGAAAGTATTATGAAAGAGGGAAATCTGGAAGAAATAAAGTAGGGTTATAGAATTCCCATTACCATGTAACTGAATGCTTTCTTCTCTTTAATTTCTTGTATAATGAAATTATATTCAATAATTAAAAACTATATAACCTTGTAGACATTAATATGGATAATTATGGATTAGTTATGTTTTTTTGGCCTTTTGGATGTGTTATAGAGTTTAAATTTATTGTTCAAGTGTGTTCTTTTTTATAGTTTCCATGAACGTTTCCCTTGTATACATGAATGGATGTCCAGTTAGAATGTGGGTAAACATATATAATTTAAATTATATGGTATTACTTATATTATATGAGTTTAAATGATCTTATAAATAATTTATTTATATACCATGAGGATGAATCATAAGTTTAAATTTAATGATGATCGTTAAATGTTAATTTGCGCAGTTTTGGGATCACAACTAATAAGTTTTTTTGACGTTTATTATTTGGTATAAAAGTTTTTTCATGAATATAAAAGGGGTTACAAAAATACATATAATAATTTATTTTAACAAATTTAATTGTTTTATTGACATCCTTTAATGATTTTGAGGAAAACTGTATTGTATCACCAATGATGTAGGTAAATTAACACATCATGGGTTATGATTTCATTTTAAAAAAAAAATTATAGTGGGAAATGTAATGCATATTCATCAATTATAGTTATTTGATACTAATACATAAATAATTCTCTAGTAATATAGACATTTTGATAAGATTAGTTAATGATAAAAGAAGAAATGAAATGAAATTTGAAAGGAATTGGGAAGAAAAGAGAGACAGAGAGAGTAATTACCACCAGAATTATCCTCCTAAGATCCTCCTCACAACACCTCAAATTTGTCTTTAGAAGGGAACAAGAGATGACTGACTTGGGATAGGGGATACGGAAAGGGTTTTATCATAATTTGTAAAAGTCTTGAAGCTTGTGAGGTTTGAGGCAATGAGGTTGTGAGAGGTGATATTTAGAGTGGAGGGGACATGTGTTTTCCCAATATTTAATTCGTTAGTTTATTAGTTTCCTTTAAGACAAGAAATAGTGATCACTTCTTGACTATAGAGATTAAATGGGTAATATGAGTTTTAACCAATTTCTATTTACATAATCCATTAATAAATCATGATATTGAAATTAATTTATTTAGGAAATTTTGAAAATTATCAACATTCATTGTTCACCAAAAATTAATGTCTTTTAGAAAAATCTCTAAAATTCACCCTAAAATATTTTGATGAGTAGAATTAGACAATGAAAACCATTTTATGAAAATTATTTTTTTAAATATGAGTAATTTAATTTTTAATTAAAATCATAATTTACTTGAAAGATACAAATTTTAATATTAAAATTGCTTTTCTAAGACATTGAAAAATCAAAGAAGGTCTCACAAAATTATCATATAACCCAAAGAAAAAAGATTCATGTTTATAAAAATATTGTAGAAATTTTTTTTATTTAAATTGTTAAATTAATTATTTAATATTAATTTATTAAAAAAATGAAAATATTATTTTATTATTATATCATATAGTCACTTATATGACGGATAAATTTTATTTATACTATCATTAGTAAGTTTCTTTTTCACTTGGCTAATTTAATATTCATAAGGGGCATATTACAATTCATATTGGTAACAATGCAATTAATAAAGGTATTTTACTACCCAATAGAAATTAATTTTATCCTATCAGACTCCAAATGACTTACTGATTGAAACTGTGTATGTCAGATTTTCAAAATTCGAATCACAATTGTTGAAAACTTATGTATAAAGGTAACATAAAATTTAAATTTTCATTTAAGCATGATGTGTGATTATATTTTTTAATGTGATTTTATATGATTATACTATTTGATATTACAATAATAAGGGTTATATTTCAATAATAAATGTTTGGGTTATTACATTATTCCACCCTTTTGAAATTATGTCCTCAAAATTTCATTTTACATAAGCAGGTGAGAGTAATTCTCCTTCATCACATTCTCTAGCTTCTATGTTTCTATTATAAACATATGTTTCCTCCACAACACTTGGTCAAGTTGGTTTTCCTTGTTGCATAGATCCTTTTCTCTCTATTCAAAAATATTAACTGGTTTCTCCTCATAAGAGAGATCATCATAACACTCTACCACCTCTATGTTTTGTACATATGAGGGATACAGTATGAATTTTCCCAGGAGTGTTACGTGGAATACATAATGATCTTCATCCATTTCTACTGTATGTAAAAATGATAGGTCATGACTATTGTGTGATCTAGAATCTCAAAGGGGCGAATGTACCGTGGGTTTAGCTTCCCTTTCAATCCAAGTCACATGACTCTCTTCCATAGTGATATTTAAAGGAATAATTTATCTCCAATGTCAAACTCCAAGTCACTTCGATAGTTTTCAACATAGTACTTATATCGACTCAGAGCAGATTTGATATATTTTTAGATGTCTTGAACCTTTTATATAATATCTTACACAAGATTAGATCCAAGTATGTTTCTTTCACAAACATCATTCCCACTGGTTAGATCTCTACATTTCTTTCCATATAGTGATTCAAATAGAGCAATCTGAATACTCATGTATATGCAAATATTGTATGAGAACTCAACCAACGAGAGATTCTGATCCTATCCTCCGTTGAATTCTAAATAATGGTTTCATAACATATCTTCATGTTTGTAAATAGTCCTTTTAGATTTTACCACAGTTTTGGGAAATATTCCATGCTGAAATTCAATTTAGTACTCAAAGCATGTTGAGGACTCCTTCAGAATTTAAAAATGGAAAATGAATCATGATCAGAGACAGTTGAGAGTGGAACCCCATGAAGTCTCACCACTTCTGTCACATATATATTTTCATGTTGTGCAAGTGATAGATCTTACCAAATAGTGATAAGGTGGGATGTCTTGGCGAGTTATTCCACCCTAATCTATATCACATTATTTACTTTTGGATTTCTTTAAGAGACCAATGAAAAAGTTTACAGTTACATTCTCCCATTTTAACCTAGTTATAGGTAATGGTTGCATCATCCCTTTGGACTTATATCACTCTACTTCAAATTTATGACATATCAATTACCTTAAGATATACTATGAAATCTTCTTATTCATGATTCCCCTACAAAATTATTCTCATAGATCATGGTACATCTTGTTCCAACCCCGATGGATAGAGAAAGGGGGTCTATGTGCATTATAAAACTGATACTTTTTTATCCCACGAAGTTAAGGAAAACAAATCCACCTTCCTAACTGAATCACACCATCATTGTCAATATGGAACTCTAAAAAATTCCCTTTTATTACGACACTAACCTTTTATTACATCTTTAGATCATTCCCTTATTCCTCTTTAACATTCTCTAGGATAGATGGTTGGGAAATAATTTGGGAAATGTAGGATGTATTCCCTACCATTATGATTTCAAAATCCTTCGTTTTCATATCCATGAAGATATAGTATTTCTCAATCATCATCGTGGATATAGAAGAAAGTTATTTTCATCTTAGAGAATTGGCTACCTTATTTTCATTTCCAAGATGATAGTGAATAGAGTAATCGTAGACTTTGATTCTCTCAATCATTATCCATTGATGCATATTGTTCTCATTTTGAGTGAATATATACATTAGGATATTTTTATCAGTATATTTGTCACACTTCTCACCACATAGGTAGTGCCGCCAAATATTCAAGGAAAAAATCATAGTTTCTCACTCTAGATCATGTGTCAGGTAGTTCTTCTAATTGATCATCAACTACCTTTGAGGCATAGGCTATCACAGTATAGTATTTCATGAGTACACAACCCAATCCCTTATTTGAGGCTTCACAATATATCACAAAACATTATCCACTTTTTGATATTGGGAGTATATGTGCAGTGATCACCCTTCTCTTTATCTCTTTGATTCTTTCATAATATTCTTCTATCTAGACATACTTTACCTCATTCATTGTTAACATAGTTAGCAGGCTTGGAAATCATGGAAAATTTAAAACAAAACTTGGTTAGTACCCTTATAATCCAACAAAATTATAGATTTCTGGGAAACTATAGGGTATGCGCCATTCTTCAATCGCCTTTGTTTTTTAAGGGTCCATATAAATCCCCTCACTTATGATCAAATGTCCCTAAAACGTGACTTGATTCATCATAAATCACACTTACTGAACGTGGAATAAAACTTCCCCATTCTCATTGTATCCATCAAAATCATTAGATATTATTAATCTTCCTCTTTTCTCATAAAGTAGATGACAATATCATCGATAAAAACTAATAATTTTATTTGACTTAATGTATAAATACTCTATTTATCAAATCGAGGAATATTGTTGGGGAATTATTAAGACCTAAGGGAATAACCAGAAACTCATAGTTCCCATACATTGTACCCAAGGCAGCCTTAGGAATACCTTAATTCCTCACCTTTAACTGATGATTTCCATAATGAATATCCAACGTTGAGAAGTATTGATCCCATAGGAGTTGAGATAACAATTACTCAATCCTCTTGATAGGATACTTGTTCTTTATGATGATCTTGTTGTGAAATTAATAATAGATACACAGCCGCATTGATCCATCCTTCTTCTTCACAAAGTGCTCTTGTCCACCCCAAGGTGATGCACTTGGGCGTATGGAACCTTTGTCCAAATTCACATCCAGCTGCTTCTTTAACACATCTAGTTAAATTGGATCCATCCTATGTTGACACATTGAGATATGAGTAGCTCAGGTTTTGAGTTCTACTTAGAACTCAACATCATGTTCTGGGGGAAGTCTGAGTAAATAATAGGTAAATACATTACTATATTTAGTCATGATGGTCATTTCCCCTAGGTGGATAACTTCCTTAGACATAACCATTTGAGAGAGGTATGCCTCTTCACAGGGAATAAACACTCACACTATTAAATTATTGTTCAAAGGAGATTCATGATCTTCTTTAAATTTTTAGAGAATCATGGGATTGTTTAGAATATTTAAATATATTTCCCTTTTCCTGATAGTTTTTATGTTATCTATATAAAGATATGTAATCCGTACCCATTAGAACATCAAATTTCACCCAGGTAGGTATCCTGAGATTCACTGGAAGAATATTACCACATACACCAACAATAGAAGATTAGAACAATTGGGTTGCAATGATTTCACCACAAGGTGGTTTTTATAGATATATCTACTTTATGGTTTTGGGGAATCAATTCAATAGTTCTAGAAACTTTTTGACATATAAATGAATGCGTAGAATGCAAATGAAATAAGTATTTTTCTATTATTATGTTAATAGGAATTTTTTCCTTTTATGAATTCATTTTCTTTATCCCCTTTTGCATTAGTGATGTCATAAGCCTTCCCTTCTTCCTTTGGCATTGGGGGATGATAACACTGATTACCCTTGAGGACTTGAGGTATAGTGAATTGAATTTCATAGTGACATTTCTCCCAATTGTGGTATCATTGGACAATGGCTGGTTCTCTCCTTTCCTCCACCAAATTCTCCTAGCTTCTCATCTCTTTTCTACACTCTTGAGCTTGGTGGCCTTCACTCCCACACATGAAGTATTTCCCCATCCCTTTAAGGTAGTTTTATTGATGATTCATGCCACATTTTTGAAAAGTGGGTGGTTGAGTGTTCTTTCCACCTTTCCCATTAGATCATCCAGCATGAAACCCCATGTTTAATTTTTTATCACTAATGTCATGAGACTATTCTATAAACTCCATCTCCAATTTCAGAGCATATCAAATGAATTCTTCCTAACCCCCAAATTCATGAATTGAATATTCCTTTTAAAGGTGTGGTTTTAATCCACTAAAGAATCTATCAATTTTTCAATAATTATAGATAAAAAAAATCCTAAAGTGTACCATAAAATCCTTTTGAAATTATCTTCATAGGTCGTGGAAGATTCACCATCCTTTTATTTTAGCACAATTAATTCTCCCTCCATCTTTGTATGAGGAGATCGTGAGAAATTATTTTTAACAAACATTATCTTAAAGTCTTCCCACTCCCACTCTTCAATTTATTCTCTCCACTGGGTGTTCTTAATCAGATCCCAACATTAGTCGGCCTCTCCCTCAAGATGATAAACATCCACAGTCACCTTCTCCATCTCATAATAGGGAAGCATAAGAAAATATATTCTCCAAATAGTTGACCCACTATCCAGCAACAAGTGGATCAGAAGATATACTAAACATTGGTGGACGTTGTGGCATAAAATACTCAACATCTAGTTCCTCTCTCGTACGTGAAGGACGACGTTACACATTTTTCAGGTTATTATTCATGATCTGAGACAACTAGTTATGCATCACCATGATTTTCTGAAATATACCTCCCAATGCATTGGGGAGGATATTCGGGCAATCACTGTATTGTCCCTTACATGAGTTACTTTCATCGTTTCTCATAGTTCCCTCCATTCTCTAAAAGATAAAAGGGTAGAAGAAAACATAAGTCATCATGTCATGAAAAAATAATTTATTCCTTTTTGAATTTAATTGGAAATTAATATATTATGGGATCCCTATGTTTAGAAATGGTTCTTATGTTCTTTAAAATAATTAGTCGCATAATAGGGTTTTCACTCGGGATCTCTAATCATAATTCCCAAATTAAATAAATGGTGCCTCAACCCTACTTTTCATACATTACATTTATGTAATTTTAATGATAAATCACATATTACAAATTGAGGATACAAAGGTTATGTGTCTTGGGAAATATAGGACCACAAATTAATTTTACAACATAGAACATAGTCATTTATTTAATCCCTTCTTCTCTAGATTCTTATTGGCCCTGGAATTCTTCTTAGTACAAGTAGTCACCTACGGATATACATCAAAAAGGGGCGATCTAAATTCCCATTAATAGGATAGATATGAACATGAAACAATATAACATGGGGTAAGGATAATCAATATAAATATAACTAAGGAATATGATCATAGTAATGAGAGGACCATTACGAGAAGACTTGGAATATGGAAATGAATAAAAATGGAACATAATGTCTTAGTGGTCAACTACCACACATAGTTATAAACAATGATAGAATCATGTACACACATATTTTACATCACTCAAGTGGTTATTCACATTAACCAATCCATTGTATTTATATATAATTCTATGTGAACCCATCACATCATATAATTTTCATTACACTATATAATTCTTGGTGCAAATGTTAGATCATAATATTTACGTTTTCATGAAAGAATATCACGTACATATCCTTTTTAGGTATTTTTACTCTTATATTAGTTCCCTATCCTTTTCCCCTACCCCCCCCCCCCTCATAGAACCCCATTTTATTTTTAAGAAAATTGAAAAGTATTGGGGGATAGAAAAGGCATCATGATTTGGATGAATGTTTTACAACAATATTCATAGTGTTTTGTTCATAATTGTTTTTGTTATTGCAATTTTTACCTTCCATAATTAAACCAATCACAACCCTTTCTTCCCTATTGAACCGTAGCATCCGTAGAAGGCTCCCAAACTCCTTTAATCTCTCATATAACCCATTTATAATGTTTTTTTTGTGGAGAAACATCAAGGTTCTTCATGTAATAGATTCCTCCATTGTTTTTCTTTAGTCTCTCTAGGGTTCCATACCACATTATTGAAGTTAAAAAATTGATTCATCTAGGGTTTGGTACCTAGGGTATATTTTTTAGTTTTATGGTTTAATCTTCTTGTTTTGGGTTTGTTTTTTATCCCCTGTGGTACGACACATGTGTTATCAAAGTTTCACACATTAACTTGGGGGTTTTGACTTCTAAGGTAGGTGATTCCATGTTTATGAATTATTTAATGGGTAATATTTTCTTTCTTGACCTTCCAAGAATATTTCATAACTATTGTCTATGGTGAAATAATAATTTTTTACATAATTGGTCAAGCGTTTGATTTTAATGCATAATTTTTTCATGAAATTGTTTTTCCTTCTTGTGTAACTCATGTGGTATCATTTGAGGGAATTTTATTAATGTGAAAATGGTTTATGAAATGTTTATAGGGATAAATATTATGTTTTGGTATGGTATTGGGATGATTTTGGCCTTCGAAGTAGGTTTTTAAAGGAATTGTTTTTGCAAGGCCTTGTTTTGCTTCATGAAATATTATAATGAAAATTTTAGATATTTTATTGAGTTACAAAAGGGGTCAAGAACATATTGGGTACTGTTTAGTGTGTGAATGATTAATAAATGGTATTTTATGGTAAAAATTATATTTTATAACATGTGTAACTTCTTTGATCACAATTATTGATACTCGGGTGTCTATGTGGGCTGACTAGGACTAGTATGCTAGTGATCCCATAGTGGTATTATCCCGATTTCACATAGCAATTTTGTTGATGAAAACACTAACTAAACATTGATGATGTTTGGGGTCCACTATGAAATTGCGGTTTCCCCTCTTAGTGGGTCATGCATGAGTTGGATATTGGTTATGGTTACTTGTACACTAAGATACGATGTACCTAGGGCCCCACAGCTAGCAAGTGTCTAGTAGTGTTCTACTGACATGTCCTCACTGGATATGTGAAACTTACGGTCAGCATATGGTGTGTATTTTTGGAAAAATTCAGTAGCATGTGTGTTTTCATTAAAAGTGTACACTCTCCAAAGATTCCCTCTTGAAACATATTTTCATTTAAAGTTGCATCTTTTAGAAATTGTTACCAGCATTTCTTATTTAAAAAAATATACTAGATTTTTGGATTAATTTTTTATCAAGTTGAATCTTTTGGGGGGAATCCCATTGGGATTAGGCTCACACCCTACTTACACTTTGGGTTTAATTATACTTGATAATGTTTGATATATGTAAGTGTAAGGTCTTTATAGACAATGGTATGGGTTGTTAGCTTCTCTTCGAGGTGTAGTGTTGTGGAGAAGGATTAGGGGTGATTTCCCCTTGTCGTGTGGTGGTTATTGAGTCGTAATTACTACTCCTTTTGAGTTGTGGTACTCTTGGGGTTTTCTTTATAACTACATAACTCAATTCTATATTTTATTTTAGTATTTTTTGGAATGAATTTTTCATATTTAGTTTATTTATTATTGTAGGTTGTATTATGTTTCTAAACTCATGTAAATCATTCACAAACCATTGTTTGTGATACCTGGGAACTTGTTCCATCCCGTAGGGTTATGTAACACCCTTCAGGGCTTTCCATGGACTGGGTTGTGTGCCGGTTTGGATGGTGACCAGATCTAGTTCGTGACAATTCCACATTGAACACATAGTTTCCATGAACATAAAACTACCCATGGAAAGGAATGGGTTTCACTTACAAAAGAATACATTCTTAAACAATGGGTTCTTAAATAAAAATGGAATGACATTATTGATAAAAGCATCATCAACCTTTAGTGGGAAGCAAAGGGTGTGTTTTGGAGAGAATTGTTCTTTTTGGAAAACATTTTGTTTGACATAAACTCCAATGGAAAAATTTTTATCCACAAAAAGGAATATATTGAAGATGGTTTTTTAATGAATAACCATACTGAAAATGGAGTGAAAGAGAGAAACACGAAGAACGAAATTTCGGTTCATGAATTCCACTTACCTTCTATATGAATGTATTATTCACTTTAATGTCCTGTATAATTACATTAGATTCATTAATTAACAATTCAATAACATTTTATACATTAATATGGTTCATTATAGTTTAATTATTTTCTTTAATGGTCATTTGAATGAGTAATAGGGTTTAAATTAATTGTTTTGGAGTGTTATTTATCATAGTTTTCATGAATAATTCACCTGTACACCTGAATGGAAGTTTTTATAGAACATGGATAAAGATCAAAAATTTCTATTACATTGTATTAATGATCTTCCATGATTTAAATTTAAATTATATTGAATTTGGTTATATACCATGAGGATTGATCATAAGTTAAAATTTAATGATGACCGTTTAAGGTTAATTTGGGTTGTTTTTTGATCACAACAAGTGTGTTGTGTTATATTTTAGTATTATGAATAAAAGTTCTTTCTAGAAAATTTAAGGGTATAAAATATATTTTCAACCATTTAATGGTTTTATTGGCATTCTATAAGGAAATAAATGAAAATAGAGGTGAATCACCCATGATGTAGGTAAATTAACACATCACGGTCGAGGATGTCATTTTTATAAGCAAAGAGATAGGGGGAGGAGTATAATGAATTATATTCCATTAACATGATATCATACCAATATATCAATAATAATGGAGTTATCATGACATTTGGATAATTTAATTTTATGAAAAGATTAAAAAAATCGAATTTGAATGGAATTTGGAAGAAAAGAGAAAGTGAAATTACCTCTTGAATTATCCTCTTTAGATCCTCCTCAAGGAACCAAGGATTAGACTTCGGATGAGACTGGGAGCTCTAGGACATGGAGGAGGCAGTAAGTAAAATTTTTGGATATAATATGGACATGGCTCAAAGCTTGAGTAGTGTGAGTGAATGAGGTTGTGAGGGGTGATATTTATAGTGGAGGAGGTGGCTGTTTTTTTCTCAATAATTCATTCATGAGTTTATTAATTTCCCTGAAGAAAGGATATATTGATTATTCCATGACTAAATAACATTAATAGGGATTTTTTTTCGAAAAAAATTCCATTTAAATCATCTATGACTCATGCATTATGAAAAAATTCATTTATTTGGCATATTTTTTAAGGTATCAAATTTCACAATTCAACACAAATTAATGCATTTTAGAAAAATAAAAAAAATTTAACCTAACCATTTCTCAACATGTAGAATTCAAAAATTCACTCCATTTTATGAAGATATTTTTCTAAATATGAGTAATTTTTCTTTGAAGTAAAATCATATGTTACTTGAAAAATAAAAGTTTTAAAATTAAAAAGTCTTTTCTAACACTTTGAAAAATTGATTATGGTCTCAATAAATTATCCTCTAATAAGAAGAAATCAAAATAATTTTTTTAATACATTTTATGATAAAAAATTTCTTTCAAATTTTTAAATTAATAATTAAATATCCATAAATTACAAAAATCACAACATTATAAAATAATTATATCATATTTTCACTTAAAGGATGATTAAGCTTTATTTATACTATCATTAGAAAGGTTCCTATTCACTTTGGCAATTTACTATTCATTACATTCATATAAATATTCATATTGGTAACATTAATATTAATTATGGTATTTTAGAATTCATAATAAACTATGTTTTTCTTATCATACTCCAAAAATCATACTGATCACAACTATATATGTGAGATTTTTGAAATATAAATCATAGGAGTTGAAATAATATGTACAAAAGGTAACATAGAATTAAGAAGTTTATTTTTGAATGATGTGGAATTGTATTTCTTAATGATATTATATGTTATTATGCTATATAATATTACTATTATATGGTAGAAATTGTATTGTTAATAGTTTGGGTCATTAAACCCCCCCCCCCACTTAAACACCCTGTATGTTGGGGTATCTAAGATCTTCACAATTGTGAATTACATTGGTAATGAGAAACATATTCTATGAGGTATTGGTGGGATCCTTCTCATTTTAATGAGTGGAATTCGCCTATCACAAGATACCTAAAATGTTAATAGATTCATAATGTATATATGCCTTTTTATATTGATGGATGCCTAAGAAAAAATTAGGGGTATAGAAATAGGGAATAATATGAAAATGGGAATCCCTCTTAAAGTAATACCCTATTAATTATTTCTAGATACCCAATGATATCATTCCCCTCATCCAACAACAAGGATAATATTATAATCCAAATACCTTCTCATGTAAGCACATGTCCTTTCTTTCAAAATGTCATCACCTTCCTACCATCCATATACCCTCCCTCATCCATCCTTAGATGTGAAAAGAAGTTCAAACATGGGCTTCAAATTCATGTACAAGTCCCATTAAAATCCAACAATTCCATGTGACTAATATGATAGTATCCCTTTTTTCTCACACTAATCTTGACTCACATGGTATAAGGGTATCAATTCAATCATCTTACTAGCATAATAAAAATTCAATCATTAGTCCTCCTCCTTATGTGTATGCCCAAACATAATCAAACTATGTGGATTTTGATTGCCATTCTGAGAAGGAATATAATATTCCTCTATAGGTTTCAAACATAGAATCCTCAACATATCACCATTATTATATGGCCATATTCTTATTGATATCATTACCCTACCGAAAAGGATACATTCCCTTTGCGGCCTTTCATCAATAAGGCTTCACTCATGTGTATGAACCATATCTATTTATACTAGAAAATGTTTACCTGGACAAGATTATCGCATGGTGTTAAACTACATGGTATAGTCCTTGTCACATGACAATAAAAGGTAATATGTCATGAAACCTCTTTAGTTTTGGTGGAAGCACCCACCAATACATAGCAACACCAACTTTCCCCGCAACCTCAAAGGTCCCACAAAAATTGAGAGATGCTCACTCCCTCTTCCAAACCTCCCCTACCCACAATAAGTAGAAAACATAAACAATACATGGTCTCCAACCTAGAAATCAAAGGACCACCTCCTAAGAACATCACATTATATTTTTATAGTCTTATTTTAATTTCATCCTCTCAAAATCAAGATGAACTATCTATATTTTTATCTTCACCACACTGAGTACAATAATTACTTCCTCCCTAACCTCTACCCATCATAATGTAGATTGAAAATTTACCCATAAAACAACTCAAATTGGGAAATACCATGGGATGAGTGATAGATATTGTTGTATGAAAATGTGACCAAGGGTATGTGAGGAACCCATGATCCACCAAATTCCATGATTCACACCTACAAACATCATCAAATATTTGGATAGTCTAATCTATCATCCAAATTATATAAGGGTGTAATGTAGTGTTAAGGCTGAACTAAGTTCCCAAAGAATGTTTCAATCCACTACAGACTCAAAAACTAAAACATGAACCCAAATCTGAGACGTTGGATCTTGTAACTGAATGAAATCACACCACCTCATCCACAAACCTCTTATCTCAAGCATCCATTATGCCCAACTCCTTCATAGCTAAGAAGTGGGATGATTTCTTCAAACAATCTATGATCACCCAGATAAAATAATAACCTCATTGAGACATGGGTAATACTATGAATAAATCCATCAATATATCATATAAATTCCATGAAGGAACACCCAAAGGATGTAACAAAATATAGGAACAAGATGCTTTTTATAAGGCCCCATCCTTAAACCTTACTTAATCTTGAGTTATTAAAAGATTACACATTGTGTATCTTTTCAGGTTTAGAGTTTTAGAGAATTAGATCATAAAACTTGCATTACATTCCACATATAAACAAAGTGGTTACATAAAGATAGTATTCTTATTTCCCATCAACGGAAACATATTTAAAATAAAACATGGATTCTTTCTTGACACTTCCTTGACACTATCATCATATCATTTACCTTTCCCGAGACCTCTGAAAAAAATTTCAAAAAAACTTGGGATGAGCATAAAAAGATCAGTAAGGGATATAAAAATATGGAAAGGAAACATGGGTACATATATACATAAGAATGAAATCCTAATTTACCCATAAAACATAAGCACATTAACATACCTCATGAAATAATGAATGAATCATAGAAATCATAAGACATAATGGTAACTTGAGGCATTCAAAACATTCTTACGTAGGGAGTAACACTCTTGGTTACATTTGGAATACCCATCACAATATATTCTCTATATTTCTTTATAGAAACCTTAAAGTTTCACTCCTTTGCGTTACCCAATGCATTGGAGAGCTATATCGGGCTCACCCGCCCTTAGTTTATCACGGAACCACCCGTCTTCATAATAATGCCCACGAACCACAACATAATTATATCACATAAAACATGCATAAAGGAAATATAACATTTCCACCTTTCAATCACAAGATATAAATACAACACATTGATATAAAAACATTATGAAAACCACTTTCAATACCAAAATAAAATAAAAGTAAAACATGGTATTTATTTTTCTTTTAAAAAAGGTATGGCTTGTAGAGGAAGCCGAAACTCAAATAATGGTCACGGCGGCGGAGAAGTCGTTGTTGCCGCATACGTACGACAAAAACATTCCCTTTTTTCATTTAGTAAACTCTTCGTATAAAAAATATTCCTTTTGAAAAAATGTAAACTTAAAAGGGGTTTATACACCATATAAAAGAAGGTTGTGTATAAATCAAAATATGCCTCAATGAAAGGAGATTGAGACAAAGTCCCATACCTCGGGTCCGACTTGACTCGATCATTCTTTAATGTCCTAAATAATAGACTTTAGTTAATTTCTATTTGCTTAAGAACCTTTTTCATGTTCATTATTCCTTTTATATCACTTATTTCCATGTCATGAACACTATGTAATTATTTAAGTTAATAACGGTCGTTTTAACGATCATTGGTACTTGAGTAAAAAATAAACCCATTTTAATTACAAGTTGTTCATGTATCCATTATATCAAGAATTATAATCATGATGTATATATCATATATATCTAGTATATACATGAATTTATAATATTACATAATCATTTAGAGGTATGAAATGAAATGCACCGTTCATGGAGACGGTAAGTCGTACGTACGCATGAACGCTACTTTCATTTCTATTTCGTATTTTATAGAATGGATTCATAATGATATAAAGGTATATTATAATTCCAGTATAATATCATATATAATATCATAGTTCCATCCTTTATACGTCCCACATATGGTATTTAACAAATCAAATCACTTTGAGGGGGCGGTAGTCCGCACTTCCTTAAATGAAGATATCGCTTTTACCCATAATGGAAACCATAAAGGTATGCCCAAAATGAAAAATAAATAAGCTTAAGGAAAATATAAACATATAATATATAATATATAAATATAGTGTCATCTTAATGGCCACCTTTGAAAGTGTTAAAAGAATGTTGAACAATCATCGTTTCGGGAGGCATAAATTCACTATCCACAGAAACAGTATGTCCTTTAACCATTTGATGTAGGTGTGTGTAAGTGTAGCTCAAATACATATTATAAAAACATCCTAGTATACTGAAGATATTGTAGTTGTTACAAAATAAATGAATAAAAAGAGTGTTGGGGGTAGGAGAAGCAAAATAAAACAAAAGGACTCAAGTAAAGACATTACTTCAAAATCGTGTAACTCCATTTGGTTTGAGCTCAAAGGCTTCCTTGGGAAGACTTCTGCCAAAAGTGAGGCTTTAAAGAGTAAGAGAGGGAAGTGGAGAGACTAAATGGGCAGGGTTTGGCCGAGCCAAAGGCTTTGGGAGTGTGGGTAAGGAGGTAGAGGTGGGGGCCTTTTATAAGAGGAGAGGAGGGGCACTCTTGGAATATAAAGAAATGTTACTTTATTTGAAAATTATTTTCGGATTCAAAAGGTCCCACATTGATATAATTCGAGGGTAAGGTGATAAGGGTTCGAAATAAACCAATACAATAGGTGTTGGACACGTGTAGGTCATAGATTTTACCTTATCATTTCATTTTATTTAAATCCTTTATTAATGAGGTAATCATTGCATCATCATGATGTCATAAATAATTTAATTTATTTAAAGTCTAAAAATTATGAGAAAAATGCTATGATGTAGGAAATCATTTTAGATTTCTAATGAATAATCATAGTCCAAAATATAATTTATTTAGACAAAATTAAAAATATTTTACTTAGGTGATACATTCTTTGTCACATTTAACATTCTTTAAAAATAAAAAGATAAAAAGTCACTTTCTCACAAAAGTGATTCCATGGGGCCCCCAAGTTTGGCACAAGGCATCCCATGGTCGGCCATGAGACAACCCGTTGCCTTAGGACACATTTTGTGGTATTTTTGAATTATTATGATATCATTTTATTATCTTTAACTACCTGATTACTCCTTAATCAAGATAATTAATGCTAATTACCATCGTTATTATTCATAATGACCAGAAATAAAAGAGTCTTAATTACATAATTTGGACCTTATGATTACAAATATGTAATCCATTTTACCAAATTCCAAACACATAAATTCCAATAATTTATTTAAAAATAATTCCCGTTGTCAAAACAAATAGCGAGTTTTTTTGAAACAATATCTATGAAAAGTTTGGCATTAGTTTATGACCAATTCCAAAGTGAAATTAATCAATATGACCACAAATGGATTAAATTGTAAAAATATATTCAGATTAAACTTTAATACCAATTAAAAGGATAATCTAACCATATAATTAAATTAAATGAAAAAGGAGTTTTGATGTAAAATGCAGTATTTTTTCACTATTCATTAAAAAATGAACATTGTCAGAAAAATACCAAAAATTTATCCAATGTAAATTTCAATGTCCCAATCATAATTAATATGTTTATTTTGACAAATATAGATTATAAAATTGTCAAAAGTTTGATTTAAAAAGGGTTTTCCATCAAAAGGCAGTAAAACAATCTTTTAAGATTATTAGTGTATTCCATGCATAAGATTGTATTTATTTTTATTTTAAGCCTATAAAACACTATATTAATAATTAATAGACATAGATAAAAATATTTATTATTCATTACTTACTTGGGATGTTACATCCTTCCCCCCTTTAGAAAATTGGGCCCCCACAATTTATTTACTTCTCGAATAAATGGTGGTACTTATCCCTCATTGCATTTTCAGATTCCCATGTTGCATCTTCCATCATGTGGTTTTTCCTCAAAACCTTTACCTGATTAATCACCTTATTTCATAACACATGCTCCCTGTGGTCAAGAATCTGGACCAGTTGTTCCTCATAAGATAGGTTCTCTTCCAGCTAAACTACCTCTGGACTCAAAACATGAGATGGATCTGGCATACACTTTTTCAACATCGAAACGTGAAAAACATTATGTACCTGAGATAAACTCGGAGGTAAAGCCACCAGGTATGCAACTGATCAAACTCTCTCCAGAATTTCATATGGTTCAATGAACCTTGGACTCAGCTTTCCTTTCTTACCAAATCTCATCACACTTTTCCATGGTGAGACTTTGAGAAAAACATGATCACCTACCTCAAAAGTTAGATCCTTCCTCCTGTTGTCTGCATAACTCTTCTGCCGACTCTGAGCTGTTCTCATGTGTTTCTGAATCAGCTGAACTTTTTCTGCCATCTCTTCTACCAATTCTAGTCCCATCAACCTCCTTTACCCACTTCATCCCAGAAAGCTGGAGTTTGACACTGCTTCACATATAATGCCTCAAATGGTGCCATCTGTATACTGGAATGAAAACTGTTATTATATGAAAATTCAACCAAAGAAAGATGTTGGTCCCAACTTCCCTGATAATCCATGGAACAAGCTCTTATCATATCCTCCAAGGTCTGAATTGTTTGTTCTGACTGCCCATCTGATTGAGGATGAAATGCTGTACTAAAATTTAATTCAATAACCAACGACTTCTGAAGGCCTTTCCAAAAGATAGAAGTGAACCTGGGATCACGATCAGATACAATGGAGAGGGGAACTCCATGTAACCTGACTATCTCTTCGAGATACAAACAAGAATGTTGATCTAGGGAAAAAGTATCTCGTATAGCAAGGAAATGAGCAGATTTAGTCAAGCGAACAACAATAACCCAAATTGCATTATTACCTCGAGATGTCGTCGGTAATACCACAAAAAAGTCCATGGATATATTCTTCCATTTCCACTCTGGCACTGGTAAAGGCTGAAGCATCCCTTTCGGTAACTGCCACTCTGCTTTAACCTGTTGACATGTCAAACACTTCATAGAAAAATCAGCAATATCTCTTTTCATTCCATCCCACCAGTAATACTCCCGCAGATCTCTGTACATATTAGTACTGCCAAGATAAACTGAAAACGGAGAACTATGAGCTTCACATAACAACTCTCTCTTCAACTGTGAATCACAAGGCACACACAATCTCTTCCCAAATATCAAAACAGAATCATTATCAATGTTGACTTCAGGCAACTTACCTTTCTGAACCAGCTCTAACTTTTTCTGCAACTCACTATCTTTCTTATGTGCTTGCTTGATTCTATCTGATAGAGTTGATCTCACTGATACCTGAAACAAAACAGAAGAACTTCCTGCACCAACAACTTCTATGGAAAAGTTCATCAAATCCTTAACCAAAGGATCACGTTCCAAACGCAACATTGCTAATGAAGCATTACTTTTTCGACTCAAAGCATCAACCACTTTATTTGCTTTTCCTGGATGGTAATGAATTGTACAATCATAATCCTTGATTAATCCAGCCATCTCCTCTGTCTCATGTTTAACTCTTTCTGAGTGAATATACACTTTAAACTTTTTTGATCAGTATATATTTCACACTTTACTCCATACAAATGATGCCTCCAAATTTTTAAAGCTAAAACAACATCAGCTAATTCCAAATCATGTGTAGGGTAATTTACCTCATGAGTTTTCAACTGTCATGAAGCATAAGAAATTACCTGATCATTCTGCATTAGCACGCAACCAAGTCCTTTCAATGAAGCATCACTGTATATAACAAACTCACCATTCCTGAAGGTAGCACCAAAACTGGAGCATTCACCAATCTTCTTTTTAATTCATGAAAACAATCATCACATTCTTTTGTCCAGATAAACTTAACACCCTTCCGAGTTAGCTTAGTCATTGGACTAGATAATAGTGAAAAATTTCTAACAAACCTTTGGTAATATCCTTCCAAACCAATGAAGCTACGAATCTCAGTTACATTTGTGGGTCTTGGCCAGTCTTCCACAACTTGTGTTTTTGCAGGATCAACAGTTATCCCATCTTTAGAAACAATGTGACCAAGGAAAGAAATTTTTTGCAACAAAACTCACACTTTCTGAATTTCCCATACAATTTCTTTTCTTTTAAGGTTTGAAAATAACCCTTAATTGTCTTTCATTCTCCTCTTTACTTTTAGAAAACACCAAAATATCATTAATGAAAACCACCACAATCTTATCCAAGAACTCATGGAAAATTCTATTCATTAAGTCTTTGAATACAGCAGGTGCATTGGTTAGCAAAAAAGTCATTACTACAAATTCATAATGGCCATATCTTGTATGGAACGCGGTCTTCGGAACATCTACTTCTTTTACCTTCAGCTGAAGGTACCCCGATCTCAAGTCAATCATTGAAAAATACTGAGGTCCCTGGAGCTGATCAAACAAATCATCGATATGAGGCAAAGGATATTTGTTCTTAATAGTGATGTTATTCAAGGCTCTATAATCAATGCAAAGTCTCATATAACCATCTTTTTTTTATCAAATAAAACATGAGCACCCCATGGTGATGTGCTAGGTCGAATGAAACCTTTCTCTAATAAATCTTGCAATTGCTCCTTCAACTCTAAAAGTTAAATTTGAGTCATTCGATAAGGGGGGTTTGAAATTGTCTTAACATCAGGAACTAAGTCAACAATAAACTCAACTTATCGATCTGGTATTATTCCAGGCAACTCATCAGGAAAAACATCAGGATACTCATTTACCACTGGCACATCATTAATCTGAACAGATCCTTTTTTTTTCAACGATGTATTCAAGGTAACATTCATTTCCATGTATTACAAGTTTCATGTCCTCTTGATAAATTATCAACATTAAGGGTTCATTCTTGTACAAAATCTGAAAGTATTTTTGAAAAGAACCTTCTTTAGCTCTAAAGTCAATCTTAGCATGGTAAATAGAGAGCCAATCCATACCCAGGATAACATAAAACTCTACTAGAGGTAGAACAATACGGTTTGCAAGTAGGTTCTTTCCACAGATAAGTATAGGAAGATTCTTATAAATTCTTTTTTCCTCAACATTTCCCCCAGGTGTTTTTACCAAAAGTTCAGGAGTCATTTCTTGAGATGGTATTCCCATTTTACTAGAAAAGGTTTCAGAGATGAAAGAATGTGTGGACCCGGAATCAAACAACACACTGGCATAATTTGAAAAAAAACAATGTACCTGATAAAACGTCATTTGATGGCCCGACATCTGCTGAAGTAGTTTCACAGGATTTCACCACCCCTTTCTGCTTGTAGTCTAACTGCTTCCCATCACTCAAGCTCTTTGTCGGACACTTGTTTGCATAGTGACCCATCCCATTGCACTTAAAACATTTCACTAACTGTAAACCAAATTTGGTCTTACCTTCACCTTGATCTTTTTCAGTGCAATCACGAGCCTTATGTCCCATATTACCACATCGGTAGCGCTTTCCAGAATTCAGAAGAAATTCCCCAGCATGCCTTTTTCCACATTTATCACAAAATGGAAACTTAGATTTCTTACCATCAGACTTTTTTGAAGAATTCTTCCCTTTCTCCTACTACCTTGGTCTCTTCTTCTGTTGGTTGTTATAGAACACTTGATCATCGGCAAACTCCATTTCCACCTTCTCAGCATATCGAACAATATTTTCATAAATTTTAAACTCACGAGAAGCCAAAGCCCTTCGATATTTTGGCTTTAATCCTGAGTAAAAATGATTGATTTTACTATCAAGGTCTCGGATAAAATTTAGAGCATACCTTGCCAATCGAGTGAACCTATCTTCATAGGCAGCCACTGAGTCTTCCTCTTGCCTCAATTACAAGAATTGTTTTTCCATCCTAAGTCTAACAGCCTTAGGAAAATACTTTTCAAGAAAC
Source organism: Viscum album (assembly GCA_963277665.1). NCBI lineage: Eukaryota > Viridiplantae > Streptophyta > Magnoliopsida > Santalales > Viscaceae > Viscum > Viscum album. The sequence goes on along the minus strand of OY728119.1, from coordinate 1,424,997,039 downwards.
ATACATTTGAATTCATCCCAGTCGAGAGCATCAATATCATTAGTGTCCCTGATATTTTTAAACATCGACCACCACTGATATGCTTCACCCTCCAAACGGTAAATAGAAAGACTATCCTTTTGATTGTTTGAACACCCCATGACATCAAAAATCTTCTCCAGTGCTTTAATCCACCCTTCAGCTAGCACAGGGTCAAATGATCCTCTGAATGATGGGGGATGTTGCTTCATGAAATGTTCCACCACTGACATGTTCCTCTGCGGTTGATCTGGCTGATCTCATGTATGGATACCACCGCCATTTATCGCTTGAATCAACTGCACCATTACTGCAAAAAACTGTTCAATTCCAATTCTGACCATCTCAGGATGCTGATTCAAAAGGTTATTTCCTTCTGCATGCCTTCTGAGCACTGATTCCATGTTTCCTCTGTGGAAAACCATTCTGAACAAACATGTCTTAGATGAAGCAACATGGTAATATTCAAATACTATATCACTTCAGTTTGACCATAAAAGTTTTTTTGGATAATCATTTAATAGAATTCTAACTCCTAAAGTTATCTAAACCAACCCTTATTACCAACTATAAGGCCCCAGCCTTAAACCTTACTTAATCTTGAGTTATTACAAGATTACACATTGAGGATCTTTTCGGGTTTAGAGTTTTAGAGAATTAGACCATAAAACTTGCATTACATTCCACATATAAACAAAGTGGTTACATAAAGATAGTATTCTTATTTCCTATCAACGGAAACATATTTAAAATAAAACATGGATTCTTTCTTGACACTTCCTTGACACTATCATCATATCATGTACCTTTCCCTTGTCCTGTAAAAAGTATTTCAAGATAAACATGGGATGAGCATAAAAAGCTCAGTAAGGGATATAATAATATGGAAAGGAAACATGGGTACATATATACATAAGAATGAAATCATACTTTACCCATAAAACATAATCACTTTAACATACCTCATCAAATCATGAATGAATCATATAAATCATAAGACATAAAGGTAACTTGAGGCATTCATAACATTCTTACGTAGGAGGTAACCCTCTTGGTTACGTTTAGAATACCCATCACAGTATATTCCATAAATCTCTTCGGAGAAACCTTAACGTTTCACTCCTTCACGTTACCCAATGCATTGGAGAGCTATATCGAGCTCACCCTCCCTTAGTTTGTCACAGAACCACCCGTATTCATAATAATTCCCAAGAACCTCAACATAATCATATCACATAAAACATACACAAAGGAAACATAACATTTCCACCATTCAATCACTAGATATCAATACAACACATTGATATAAAAACATTATGAAAACCATTTTCAATACCAAAATAAAAGAAAAGTAAAACATGGTATTTATTTTTCTTTTAAAAAAATCTATGGCTTGTAGAGGAAGCCAAAACTCAAATAATGGTCACGGCGGCGGAGAATTTGTTGTCGCCGCATACATACGACAAAAACATTCCCTTTTGTCATTTAGTAAACGCATCGTATAAAAAATATTCCTTTTGAATAAATGTAAAAGTCAAAGGGGTTTATACACCATATAAAATAAGGTTGTGTATAAAACAAAATATGCCTCAATGAAAGGAGATTGAGACGAAGTCCCATACCTCGGGTCCAACTTGACTCAATTGTTCATTAATGTCCTGAATAATAAACTTGTGTTAATTTCTACTTTCTTAAGAACCTTTTTCAAGTTCATTATTCCTTTTATATCACTTATTTCCATGTCATGAACACTATGTAATTATTTAAGTTAATAACGGTCGTTTTAACGATCATTGGTACTTGAGTCAAAAATAAACCCATTATAATTACAAGTTGTTCATGTATCCATTATATCCAGAATTATAATAATGATGTATATATCATATATATCTAGTATATACATGAATTTTTAATATTACATAATCATTTATAGGTAAGAAATGAAATGCACCGTTCATGGAGACGGTAAGCCGTACGTACGCATGAATGCTACTTTCATTTCTATTTCGTATTTTATAGAAAGGAATCATAATGATATAACGGTATATTATAATTCCAGTATAATATCGTATATAATATCATAGTTCCATCCTTTTTACGTCCCATATATGGTACTTAACGAATCAAATCACTTTGAGGGGGTGGTAGTCCGCACTTCCTTAAATGAAGATATCACGTTAACCCATAATGGAAACCATAAAGGTATGCCCAAAATGAAAAATACAGAAGCATAAGGAAAACATAAACATATTATATATCATATATAAATATAGTTTCATCTTAATTTCCACCTTTGAAGGTGTTAAAATAATGTTGAACAATCATCATTTCGGGAGGCATAAATTCACCATCCACGGAGACAATATGTCCTTTAACCATTATATGTAGGTGTGTGTATGTGTAGCTCTAATACTTCTTATAACAACATCCTAGTATATAGAAGATACTGTAGTTGTTACAAAATAAAAGTATAAAAATATATTTGGTGGTTGGAGAAGCAAAATAAAACAAAAGGACTCAAGTGAAGACATTACTTTAAAATCGGGTAACTCCCTTTATTTTGAGCTCAAAGGCTTCCTTGGGAAGACATCTTCCCAAAGTGAGGCTTTAAGAAGTAAGAGATGGAAGTGGAGAGACAAAATTGGCAGGGTTTGGTGGAGCCAAATGCTTTGGGAGTGTGGGTAAGGAGGTAGAGGTGGGGGCCTTTTATAAGAGGAGAGGAGGGGCACTCTTGGAAAGTAAAGAAATGTTACATTATTTGAAAATGATTTTCGGATTCAAAAGGTCCCACATTGATATAATTCGAGGGTAAGGTTATAAGGGTTCGAAATCCACCCATCCAATAGGTTTTGGACATGTGTAGGTCGTAGATTTTACATTATCATTTCATTTTATTTAAATCCTTTATTAATGAGGTAATCGCTACATCATCATGATGTCATAAATAATTTAATTTATTTAAAGTCTAAAAATTATGAAAAAACTTCTATGATGTTGGAAAGAATTTTATATTTCTAATGAAGATTTATAGTCTAAAATATCATTTATTTAGACAAAATTAAAAATATTTTAGTTAGGTGATACATTCTTTGTCACATTTAACATTCTTTAAAAATAAAAAGATAAAAAGTCACTTTCTCACAAAAGTGAGTCCATGGGGCCCCCATGTTTGGCACAAGGAATCCCATGGTCGTCCATGAGACAACCAGTAGCCTTAGGACACATGTTGTGGTCTTTTTGTATTATTATGATATCATTTTATTATCTTTAACTACCTGATTACTCATTAATCAAGATAATTAAAGATAATTACCATCGTTACTATTCATAATGCCCAAAAATAAAAGAGCCTTAATTACATAATTTGGACCTTATGATTCCAAATATGTAATCAATTTTATCAAATTCAAAACACATAAATTGCAATAATTTATTAAAAAATATTTTCCGTTGTCAAAACAAATAGCGGGTTTTTTTGAAACAATATCTATGAAAAGTTTGCCATTAGTTTATGACAAATTCCAAACTGAAATTAATCCTAATGACCACCATTGGATTAAATGGTAAATATATATTCATATTAAACTTTAAGACCAATTAAAATGATAATCTATCCATATAATTAAATTAAATGAAAACGCAGTTTTGATGTAAAATGCAGTATTTTTTCACTATTCATTAAAAAATGAACATTGTCAGAAAAATACCAAAAATTTATCCAATGTAAATTTCAATGTCCCAATCATAAGGGATATGTTTATTTTGACAAATATAAATTATAAAATTGTCAAAAGTTTTATTTAAAAAGGGTTTTCCATCAAAAGGCAGTAAAACAATCTTTTAAGAATATTAGTGTATTCCATGAATAAGATTGTATTTATTTTCATTTTAAGCCTCTAAAACACTATCTTAATCATTAATAGACATAGATAAAAATATCTATTATTCATTACTTACTTGGTATGTTACACTTTTTCATTACATATTGGGAAAATAAACACTTCTCTAAAAACTCCTTCATTGTCCATTTTATCACAGGACACATAACCATAACCTTAAACCATGGTATATATTGGACACTCCTGGGTGTACCACAAAATGTGAGATACAAAACCTTGGAATGATTGTCTCAAAAATCATATTTAGATTAGATGGTCCCCACTAAAGAATTATCTGGTTCTTACCATCCTTTGACCATCCCTCTAGAGAATCACCTTGTATAACACGTTCTAGAATCACCTCTGCCCATGAGTCTCCCCACTGAGACTCCTCAAACATTCAAATCATATAACACTACTCCATTGTCTAAAACAAATATTCCCTACCATCATCCACCCCTAAATTTATGTGAAAGGAATCTAACACCACCATGGATCTCCATGCATCCCCAGACTCATGAACCACATCTGTCCATGAAAACCTACTCAAAGAATATGCCACAACATTATCTTATATAGGGTTTATGAGATCTCTAAATCACAATCCTAATGAAAAAACAGCTTCCAACACTACAAAATATTCTGATCATGTAGGGAAAATAAATACCTCAAGCTATTGTGATTCTTGAAGACCATAATGTGATCCCAGATGAGGTAATAATACCACAACATTAGCACCCAAACAATTGCTTCCAACTCTATATCAGGGGTACCATAGTTACACTCATGTGGTTGTAACTTCCTATATCTATAATATATCACTTCCCTCTAATTCATCGATATGCATCCCAAATCCTAAAACGTAAGAATCATAAAAAAACCTCAAATATTTCACCCTCCTTTGGAAATAGAAGCACTGGAGAAATTATCAACTCCCACTTCATGGAAATTAATTCTTCATATCATTTCTTAGTCTACAAAAAATTATATTTCTTCACATTCAAAATTGGAAATAGGTTACAAATCTAAATAAATTAGGCACAAACCTCTGATGAATTCTTACAAGACAAATAAGACTATAAACCAATACCTTGTTATTGGGTTATTCGCAAGAAACAAATACCTCAACCTTTGATGTGACCACTTACACACATTTTTGATATAGAACACTACCATATAGATTCACTTCTCATGTCTTAATCAAACACCATTAAAAGAATCCCAAGAGTAGGTGCAACTGAAGATCCTTCAAGAAAGCTCTGAGATGATCAACATGTTCCTCCTCTGACTTCAATTAAATCCATATATAATCGAATAATACAATGATTTACCGGTCAAAGAATTTTAAGAAAATGGATTTCATAAACACCATGAACACAAATGGTGATTTCATAAAACCGAATAGCATGACTTCAAACTCAAAGTTCCAATACCTACATCTAGAGATGGTCTTAGGATATCCCCCACCTTCACCAAAAATTGGCGATATCAATACCCTAGTACAATATTAGAAAATGAAATATCTACTCATAGATAGTTGAAAATATCTTCCATCCTTGTAATAGGGTTATAGTTCTTGACCATCACCTCATTCAACCTTTATATGTCTATACACAACCTCAGACTATTATCCACCTTCTTGAAGAACAACACTAGAGCAACCCATGGTGACACATTTGGTTGGATAAATCCCTTTTGCATCAAACCATCTATGATAATACTCTAATATCATAACATGAAAGATTTCATTAAATAATGATCGATAAAAATAAGAGAATCATCAGTCCTTAAGACTCTCTCCAATTGAACATAACATCGATGGGGTAACATTACAACCTTATGAGAAAAATCATCCATAAAATCCCCCAAATATCCTTCTGAGATCATTTATACCAGATTTAACTAATTCTATTTACAACACATCCCCCAAAAAATAATGGTCTCAACATGATTCTTTACCACATTGAAACCCCACTCACCAACAAAAACCAAAATTGTCCATCCACATTAGAGAACATGAGTCCCCTCTAGAAGCAGTCGATAATAGCACACATGGAATAAAAACAATCTCTATTTATGGTGACACATTATAGATACATGTATAGAAGAAAAATTATGTCCATGGGTCTGGTATAGCATTATCATCAGTTTATACCCCTGGAACACATCAAACACGATGGTCTGGCCTCTAACCGGTGTTGTCAACATAAGGGGAACTACAATACTCCCTGCATTTAGTACTAGAGAATAGACGTGAGTGGTTTTAAAAAATGATTTTGAATCCCCTGAATCAGATAAGGAAAAAATAAGGCAACTAAATATGTTTATATTGCCTCTGAAAATTTATATCCCTCTTACATTACAACCTCTATATCATGAAACTAACAATGCATTTCTCTTATACCTATATGTTAATGACCACATCTATGACCATGCTTGGGTCATGGTCATCCAACACACGGAACATCCTGAGGTTTTAATCTACCAACATCATCTCTCTTCATTGGGATATGCCTAATTACCCTACTATCGAAAGGACCTCACTGAAAACTAGATCAGAGGATAGGACTGAAACTATTTACCTCCAGCAAACTGAGCTTGGGGAACCATGGGTAATTCATTTTGGTGATTGCTACAAATTCCAAAACTAAAACACACAATCCTGATATCTCTAGGTAAATGATTGAAACCACTATCCCCAGAAGAATAGAATCCAAAAATAAAAGGATTAATCCCCACTAATCAAAACCTTGATGGTTCTAATGTCTGTGACCTGGTACTAAGGGACATTCTCCTTGAGGAACCCTATTAATTTCTCATTCATATTAAATATCCTTGTGATTTCAACTTTTTTATAATCGCTTCATAATTTTGAACCTATAAATACTTTGGAAACATAAAATCAATGACTACATACTATATAGATGGATGAAGTTCCTCATCATCACATATCACCTGAGACTCCTCCCCTAGAAAAAGATCATTGGAACACAAAGATGATCCATAAACATGATTACCAAATCGCATTCTAACATACTCCCCCAATTAAGAGAAATAGTATCCTACATCTTCAATAACTTTAGGGTCAATGAAAGGATTTATTCCTTGAAATTCTACCTAAAGTCGACTCATATAACATCTTACTCCATCCAATTTCCTAGATATAACATCAACTATTAATGTACAGATCCCTGCATCTAACTAACTTCCAAATAGACCTCGTACTCTATCCATAGCCATATCAAACTAAATTTGACCTCAAGCTCCCTTAGCTAGATCACTATCTCTGTATAAAAAAACTACCTTCATATTTCCCAAAATATTACCATTGGTAGGTACACATCATTCTCTTCCCATGATCATCCTTCTAAACTAGATCAAACCTCTGGAGATCAACTAGATAAGATAGTTGAACCCCAACTACCTGAGAAACATGTTCACAATGAAAAAGGATACATAGAAAAAAATAAAACAATAATTTTATATTCTCTATAGTATATAATTTTATTTTGATTCATTTTAATTCACTTTATTCATTTTAGACTTCTTAAATCATCACACCTCAAATAGGAACACAATTAATCATGATGCATGTTCCTATCCTAATTATCTACTATGTAAATTGGTATGTCTCACTTGGTCATTAAATAAGCTTAGTGTATGTGCAGTTGATCATAGGGCCCCCTAAAATCCAATGTATTATGAAGTCATCCTGGCCTAGTCACACAACAAGGTCATCTAGAACTATTTCCATACCAACCCATGAAATCCCTACTATTCATAACTCCAAACCCTATCTTATCTCTCAAAAATAACCTCTGATACCACTCTATCATGACCTCTTATATCCAAATATATCACATTGTGGGGATAACGATATAATGACCCTCTAGTGATGCCTCCAGTATGCCCTAGGAGGAGACTAGGACAAAGGGTGCAAAAATATCATGAAATGTATGATCTATATATAAGATTAATTATCAATAATAAACCACATGACACAATAAAAATATAAACCAAAACCATCACAGATGCATGTATAAATTATGCTTATATAGATAATATTCGCTAATGTAAAAACCAAAAATAAAATCTAAAGCAGTGACATCATAGCTACCCAAATATTGGAGCAAGTAATTTCCTACATGGTCATCATAGTCCTCCTAAAAACCATAAAACATATTTATATATGTAAGGTGAGAATACTTGGATACATAGAAGGAAAACAAAATTCACTCTTGCACATTTTAAAGAATTGTACTAATGCACCCATGAGAAAAAAAAGAACCAACAACACCTAAACTAGTCAATTATACATCCAAAATTCACTAAGTCACACTCAACAAATATTTCAATCCAAATATAGTAACATAATAAAAACTATATCGATAAAGTGTACCCCTCACCACAATCCCAAATATTTTTCAATCTCGCCTCCCAATGTTGTAAATCTCGAAAATAACATGTCTTATAAATAACATATACCACCACCCCAATGCACGACCATATCATATGTTGCCTAAAAAACTTTATAAACCCCCCCATAACACGATAACATCACATCTCACTTATAAAACACATGGCCATCCCATCCCAACTATAACCAATGTAATAGGGAATCAAAAACATGAATGACAACAACCTCATTACCCTATCCTAAAATGCACGAGCCCCACCATAAGCCACACCACAACGTGATCATATCACGTCTCACTCAAAAATAGTTAGGCCACCACCACACAACTTGGTCTTATGAAATATTTCCTAAAAACACATGGGCCAACTCGCCACAACATAGTCATATTACATCTATCCTGAAAACACCGGGGTTATCACCTAGTGCAATAAAAGACCTATTTCCATCATAACCTATGAATATCTACACACCTCGTAGATAGAGTGGGGAATTGTGTGTCTCCATCCATACAACTTCATCATTGAGATGTTTAACCCCCCCCCCACACAATATACCCATGTGAATATACAGTTATTAGAGTATAGTTCTTAACACGTGGGGGGGGGGAGCGTATAGAAAAAACAAGGGAAAAAATAAATTTATATACATATATCATCACACAATCCCATCCAATGTGTTCATAACCAAATGATAACTGGCTCAGAATAATGTCACTTTTTCTTCCACCTATAAATTCATTAACCCACACAAACCCCAAGTCACATCACACCACATACCAATTCCAATATTCAGCCCATTCATTATATTATTAACAAATAACCAAGTTTGATCACATAAACAATAAGTTATTTGTTCATTAATCATTTCTATCCCATTAATAAAAAAAATTAAATCTATTTTAAACATTATTAACATGTTATTCTATCCCAAGAAACTCATCATTCCCATAAAAATATCAGCTCACATCCCCAAAATTAGGGATAAGAAAACAACTACCTTTCCAGACCAAAATCACATCCATACAAACCACCAACTCACTACCCCAAATTCACATCCACATCTCACCCATCATCCCCACATCATGTCACAAACTCTTATCACATCCCCACTAGCATATCCACACATCAAAAGACATGGAATACCATTTTAAAATTTCAATAAATTTTTTTATCACATTAAAATACATTTTAGGGGTACTTTCTCACAAGTCATAATCTAGGGGAGACCATTTATTAAGAAAACATAAGTGGTCAACCAGTTTCAATTTTTGGGTGATCTCACAAAATTACCTGAGACACAACAGTCCGAAAATATATCATACGACACAATCAAAGCCCCCTAGCTACCATTATTTTTTACTGACACTTCAATTCGATATAATCTATTGTATCATAATAATATTAATGTTATAAAAATATGGGAATCATTATCCTTTACCCATTATATTTCAATTATCCAATTCTATATCTTTGGTTAAGATAACACAACCATCTTCCATTGATAAACAAGACTAGACCCCTCCCTTATGATACCTAATAGTGAGAAAATATAGATTACCTACCTCAAAGAATATTTTCCAACTCCTTGTACACCACAGGGAGAAAATAAATGCCCACAATCCATGACCAGACCATCAAAAACTATAGTTCAACCTACAAAAAACATAATGGTCATCAAAACCCAACCCAAACAAAAACCAAAACAAAAAAATTCCCTCCACATCAGATCTATAGAAAAAATGGTTTAAATCCCCCTGGATAAATGGGATAAATCACCATGTATTTCCATAGAAATATCCTCAAAAAATATAATGAAGGAGAATAGGGATTGAAGGTATACTTGGGGAAATTTGGGTTTTTCTGGGACAGGAGGGAGAGAATCCACTTCTGAATGAGATAAATTGTCAATGACAATAACTTGAAAGAATGAAAACTTCTAGTTTCACATCATGTAACAATCACAAGGTGCTTAATATTTCTGTTTCTAAAAATCTCCAGATTTTAATGAAAATTCAGTAAACTCAATATTTATTTAATACAGGTCATGAATTCAACTTACGTGATGTGTAATCCATCTCATAGGTTATCCCTCTTTTATCATAAAATCCTGTAACTAGCCTCCCATACATTATTTTAACCACCATTACATGTCATGTAAATAATACACAATATGAAATTCATATAGCAGCATTATTGTAGCTACAAACTCCACAAAAAACACATGAAACCTCCCACAAATAGCACTGATAACCGAAATAATAAATGTAATGTTACATTAAGTAACAAAACATCACAAATACATATAATTTTTTTTAAATCATTTGAAAACATTACATTTTAAAATTTTAAATTCTAAAACATCAATTGAAAATAATTTCAAAATCCATAGATTAATTTAAAACTTTGATCCACCCCAACATGAAGTCATTTTTATATCACAAATTTTTTATCTATAAAACATTTTAGGTTATCATCCTTAAACTCCATCTAATTAGTTTTAAGAAACACACCTTTCTAATTTTGAATCCACTATTTTACTTTTGAAAAATAATAGTATATTTAATAATATTAAGAATATCAAACCAAATATTAGCAATATACCATGAAAATATTTTTTAAATTATATAAATATCATCCATGTAAAACACAATAATATAAACGAGACTGATAAAATCATTCGTGGGAGGATATTATTAGTGTATGTTATGGTCGAACGATTTTTCTGACTATGCAGTAATAGTGAAGAATTTAGCGAAATAGAAACATAAATATTCATAAAATCTACAAATGGATATCTAGACCATGTAGTGTAACATTTTCCCTCTGATTCTCCCATCCCATTCACCTCAAAATCATGGAAAACATATGAATCACCCATACATATTTTATGTAATCCAAAATCCCATCAACACATATATAAATAAAATAGTAATGAATAAAAAATCCTATATTTCAAAACTGACCACCTGAAAAACCTTGGAATCTTGAGGCTTATGCTGTGTAAGATACTAAGAAACTTAATTTTTTTATTGTATCTCAATTTTAAATAGGCCTAAATATAATCTATAAAACAACACAAATAATATAGGGAACTCCAATATCTTAGATATTCACAAACTCTTAGTCACTTATAAACTTTTTTTCAGGAACCAACCTTGGCCAAACCATGAATCCAGCACCTGGTACAACCCATGGCATACCCAAGGGGTGTTCCTAATCTCCAGGTTCTGGAAACTAGTGGCGTGGCACCAAATATAGTCAAATTGGAATGATTTCTCTAAATAATAACAAATCACATCAATATTCTACTCAAAATTCTAACATGACCATTTCATTTGTAAGATTATATGTGCAAAAAAATAGATAAATACAAATAAAAATAGTAATATACTTAAAAATAAAATTCATATACAGCTTAGGATAAAATAAAATTTGAGCGGAACATATATAAAATCCAAATTATAGACGTTTTTCATGGCTGATACAACCACGATGAAAACAATTCTCCCCAATAACCCAACATGATCTTTGAGTGAGATCTTGGTCACCATCCATCTATAAAAAAGCTCAATAATAGAACAATAATTAAATATAGAATAACCAGTAAAACATACTCACGTCATATGATTATAAGAGGTATATGTATGTATTTTGAATATACCAGCTCAATAAGAAATCACAACGGGTCCATTTCCTTTAATTTTCTAGAGAAGGCCACATGTGCTCTTTGAAATATAGATAAAAAATATGTTTTAATATTTTAAGAAACAATAATCAAAAAAAATTCCACCAACCAAATTTAAAACTCAAAATATGATTTCAAGAGACATTTGGGAATAATTTTTTACATGATAATTTTTCCAAACACACCTTTAAATAATATTTGAAAAAATTAACACCATACCAAGGAATCTAATAACGACCAAAAAAGTTTCATTAATATATTAGTAAGCTAAATAAATAGATGTTGGAATATAATGTAACAATGGATCTAATTAATCATGTCACAAAACTAATATAATAAAGTAAAGTCATAATGAAACAAAAAATAGTTAGTTGAAAAAAGGTAAGGATAGATAATCAAGGATGATTCTTAAACATCATGTGATTATACCCTAGAAATTATTAGGTTGAAACTATCTACATTATTTTAGATGAATTCCAAGGTCAATAACCAACATGATACCCTTAAGTAGCCTCACTTTTTCATACCATACGGGCTCCAGTTAATCTAATTTAGAATAGGATGTAACTATCTATCATCCACCTCTATGAAGCCTAGGATCCCAATGAATAGTAGCAGTATTATGTGGGATATTATAAAACATTTTTTATCCATAATCTACTTATCAAAATAACATTACCAAGTCTCATCTCCATACACTTATCAATATGAAGCCCCTCTAAATCAAATCTATTATGATCACATAAACAAATGGGGGATTTAATGGGGTGTAACACATTCGTAAAAACATTCCAATAGTTCCAACCAATACTTATAATTTATAACTACTGACTCATTTTTAAAATAAATTTCATAAACATTCATTATTTATTTACATTTGGAAAATTATTTTCAAGGTCCCAAGAAGGCCTTTAATTCATGAATTATGAAATAATTTTTGAAAGATCATTTTGAAATCATTTTGAAAGCAGAAGTGTTAATTGGGAATCCCAATATTAGATAAATGAATCATATGAAATCCAATATAAATACACATATACACATATATATGTATTCCTTAACATTAATATATTCATTCATTTTTATATGAATATATACATCGACATTCATAAAATTTACTAAAGAAACCGATAAGGAATCTCATTTCAGTTAATTTATTAAAATTAATAGATATAATAAGGAAAACCCATATAACCCCATAATAAATCATAAAAATAGTAAGGAAATAAATTAAAATATTAAAAAAATCATATAAAAGCATCTAAAATCTAAAATAATGGTTTAAAAAAATCTAAATCCTAATAAAATATCTTCTCGGAATTTTATCAATAACATGGAATATTCCTATACCCATTAAAACCTAATAATGTGTCTAAATTATATATAAATAAATTTATATTTTAATTTATATCTTTTAATCAGCAAAAATTCTAGGAAGAACACATTTTTAAATGTCTATCATGCATGGTATGGGAAGAAAAATCAATGGAATGTGACCACTGACCTCAAATGTAGTATATATGTGATGAAAAAGTTAATATGGTAAGAGGAATACACAAGAAATAATCCACACAAACTAATCTAGCAATAATCATTAATTTTTAGTGTCTACCCTCAGCCTAATTTTTTGACATGAAGAATCAAAGACAAGGTGAAGAATTAAAAGTGATAAATAAGGATGATGAGGGGAAAAAGATATTAACATAAAAGAACCACCAAAAATGAAATATAGAACCCCAACAAAACCCAAGGGGTAGAAAGGGGTCATTCCCTTGGCACTACTGGTGAGTTTTTTTCAATTGAGAAGATGGGGATGGTGTTTAAGGATTTATTTTATAGAGGAAGTTTGTGAATTTAAATTTTATAAAATATAGTATTGTCACATATGTTGGTCATATAGTTTTACAAACTAGATTCTTTCTATGTGCCCCTTAATAGACAAATCATGAAATCCACATAGTTTGGTCACACTGTTTGGGAAACCATGAATTTGTCCCAAAAAATATAACTATAGAAAAATTTATTCGTTCACATTTTTTTCTATATGGATACTAATAACTGTGGTTCCATTGTGAACCAATGTTGTATCTTAAAAAATTTAACATTTACACACTAGAACAACCTGAAACTAAAAAAAACATACCAAATACCAATAAATAAATAAAATAAAAGTTAAAATTATTATTATGGTCTGATATAATAGCTCAACTAGTTCTCCATCAAAATGATTTTTCTATAAATGACACGATATCTCAGAGTTGTAGCATGATACCATCTATTGTGACATGTTATAATATAATTGAGAAACAAGATCAACACTAATATTTCGTGGGATCCCCGTCATAGTGTAAAATCCAATTCTGTAGTGTAACACATATTTTTTAAATATATTTGCTTTAATAATTAATCTTATCTACCTTGGGTTTACTCTAATTTAATAATCATGGTATAACCACAATCTTTAATGTTCGTATTTTTATCCCTTTCCAAAATCTACTTCTTTATTTCCCTAAATTCATATATACTTGACCAAAAAAAATTTATTCCATAAAAACCTAGAATATAATTTTTTCTCATAATTACCTCGATAAAATCAATATATGTTCATAAATATTCCTGTATGCTCCAACCTCTATATGTTACAGGTCTTGTCATGTATGGACACATTCACATTTCTTATAACACCTTATAGTCATTGTAGTTAATTTAATACTTCCACTACTAGTATTTCAAACTCGTACTCGTGATTTAATTCTATAAATTTAAAATTCATGAAACATTCACTATTTATTGATTCCATTTATATAAAACCATCTTCATATTCATTCAAAAATCAGCAGATCTTTAATGTCTACCAATATACAAACAACTCCATGTTTTAAAAACTACCCTTTATCAATGGACTTACATCATATCACCTTTGGGTTTCTTTTTGAATCATAGTTATAATTTTTCCACCCATCACCAAGATTCAAACCATTTATCGTCAATAAATCCAATAAGGAAGCTCTTGGTTACAACATATTTAATTAAAATGGTATTCCATGTTGGGGGAAAACCATTGAGGGTGGGGTTCAAGTTTAACTTTCCCCTTGGGTGTGCGTGTTTTATATATTTTTAAATAAATTAATTACCTAATAAATATTGTTATTATTTTTATAAATGTATTTTGAAAATATAAATTCCATCTTTTTACCCTTGTGTTTTTTATTTGATAAATGATTAGTTTAAATTCTAAATTTTTACATGTGGTTAACAATGGTGATAATCTAAAGGTCAATTATGTTCTTCTTAGGGAATATTTTGGAATTTATTCTTACAATAATATCATGTTTGATGAATTTCCAAAAAAAATTAATGATACGATTTAACTCACATTAAATGTCAGATCATAACACGACCATTTAATTGGATACTTGAATCACCAAAGATGATGAAATTACTAAAAGATATTTTTAACATGATATCATATGTTGGATGTTTAATAAAATTTATGATAACTACAAAACATGGGAAAATATTTATTAAAAGAAATATTAATTTTATAATTATAATGATTTTTAATTATGGGTAATTGGGCATGGTTAGAGGGGTTAATTTTGATCTACCTGGTGGAAAGTATATACATCAGTTGGAAATTTTTTAGGTTGACAAAAGACAGTAAAAATTTGATATGATGAATTAAATTTGTATGAATAACTAAATAATATATAATTTTATTCCAACCCTATATAGTAAATGTAGTATTTATATAGATATAATATAAACACGATATAGTGGATAGTTTTTCTTTAATGTATTAATTAATCAATTTTTTTTTTCTTATTTCATAAATGTATTTTCTATACCTAATTTCTTTTAGACATAAAAATTAATATTAAAATATTTTTAACTCTATATATTATATCTATCAAAGGGTAATGTGATCATATTTTAGTTTCATTAGAGGTGAGTAAAAATCCAATGTTTTGTTGCATAACGAAGATATGATGATTTGTTTGCGATTGAGACGTGATTAATATTTCATGGACACATTTTTAAAACCATTAAGGTTGGTATGAAGAGTTATATTATCCATGAATTAAATTGTGATTATGTTATATATTACATATAATTATAATTAATCCATAGATTTGTATTGAGGTGTTTACATTAGTGAAGTATGGAGTATTCTTGTAAATTAGACAACCCATACATTTGATTGAAACCATACTGATAATACTAACTTAATTTGATGATAACTATAAACTGGTGGGTAATGAAGATTTATGTTAGTGTCTCTATTATAAATATGGTATAATATTAGATTCTACTTCTTATATCTATCATTAAATTTCAATTATGATAATACTATTTTTTGTGAAATAAAAAAATGAGGGAAATTGTATTGGGTGAGACTCAATATTCAAGTTGGGGAGTTGACCAATAAAATACAGATATAGAATACCCTATAGAAAACCATTTATTAGTTTTAATTGGTTATTTGTTGGTTATATATTGGTTATCTAAACTTTTTTTTCATGGATATGGGTTTAGAATTATTTTGGAATTATCTGGGTATTGAGATGGTTTTCATTAATGATATGAATACCGGTTTACAGGATCTGGTATATGGGGGATCCAAAATATTTTAATGGCATGCGATGTATCAAAAATATATTATTATTTTTGTGAGTGACGCCTCTGGTGATATTAGAGATGAAATACTTTAAAAATTTTGGTTTTCAAACTCCGATGTGTGTCATTATAGAAAGTGAATAGAATTTTTTATTTTACACTATGTGTTTTAATGGGGAAGATTAGTTTTCTATGTAATACTGACCTTGTTTACCCAAGGGTAGTTTTTCATTGTGAGGGTGAAACTATGTTTTATTATTTTACTTCATTGATCATTTTCATGAAGAATATTGATTTGGTCATTCTTCCCTAGGAGATGACCTAATTAGTATGCAGATATTCACACATAATGTTATTTTCATTCTTAAAGGATTACATTTATAGAGTTATAGGGAGATTCTAGATTATCGGACAAGGTGGATAGATGGATTGTATTATTTTTGGGGTTTTTTCAAACACCACTTGGATATATATGTTATTGGGTTTTTATTTTATTGTTGACGTTTTTGTATTTTTTTCTACTTATATAGATATATTTTATTTTAGTTAAATCTTATTATGTTTATGTATTGTAACTTTTTTATTATATTAGTTGACCATGGACTATTTATTTTTCAGGATTTTGTAGTTTTTATTTTTCAGCCTTCTTCTTTATTTCTCAGAGGGTAATTAATATAATTATTAGAAAAAAACCCTAAACTCTAGTCAATATCTAGTGTATTATTAGAGGTGGGATTTTTTATATCCAAGATCCATTAGAACTGTAGACGATTAAATCAATATCACAAATAAGTGAGATCACTTGTATCTCTTTTAATAGTCTAGGGGTAAACAACTATGGTTGAGGTATTCAGAAAATGGAAGGAGAGGCATAAACACTATGTAAAACTTTTCAACCTTTAAAATTAATCTCATTATATAATGAAATAAAATACATCATTATATAATGAAATTTATAGAATACATGTATATCAAAACATTAAAAAAATAATGATATTTAAAATCAAATATCATACATTATTATAGAGCTCATGTGAGACATGTGAGATATAATGAAAACTAATAAGGGAGAATTCGAAATAATCTCCTCTATAAGGACTCCACAATGTACACCACCAATATTATAGTAATCATCTACTATTAGATAACACCTTTAGTAACATAGTATCATTTATATAAATAAAAAAGAATAAAATAACAAGTTTATATAAAGGGGTGAGTTATGAAAATCATTGTGGTCCCCCCAAGAAATGATTTGACCCTCACATAAAACTAATTCATACTGAAGTTAATAACTACGTATAAAAAACAGACCATGATCAAACTAACCAAACCTAACAGAAAATATTTTTTATATTGTTAAATCTATATATGGATTAGTACATTCATTGTTACTAGATAATTCATGATTAATAAGTTAATTCTCTTTGTCCTAAAAAAATCATTTTAATATTGCAATTATACTGGTGGACATATGCCTCGCTCTGGAAATGTGCACAGATTGAAAATTACATACCTCATGGATGGAGGAACCACACTATAAAATGGGAATAAACATTGTTAACATGAGCATAAACCCCATAGATTGAGGTCCCACACCTTTTAAATTATTGATTGATCTGTGAAAAATCATGTAACATCCCCACATGACACATCAACCATCAATTTAACCTAATTCAAGATTTAATTCAACAAGAGCTTAGGTGTAGAACCTGAATCAATAATTAATATAAATTAATATTTAGGGTTGTCAAAATACTATTGGGTATGGCTTACTATAATGTCCTATAAATTCAATGATTTCTTTAAATAATATGGGATTATTTTGAGACCATGAGCATAGAAGGCACTTGACTCTGAGACCCAGTTATCCCGGAATAAATCATTGTACATTTTTTTTGTTTATTTGAAATATCATGTGTACCTGGTTTTGGAAACATCTAAAGGGGAACCTATATTAAGAATATGAGGACACCATTGTTTCGGAATGACTAGTTTACCTAATGAAATACCTAACCTCCAAAGGCACATGTCAAGGGAAAAAGTTATTTTTTAAGGAATTTTTAGGAAAAATATATTATCATTTTTCTTGTGTAAAATAAAAATAAATAATTAAATTCTTTTATTTGTATTTAAAATTTTGTGGAAACTTAATGATGTTACAACCCAATCAGAATAGAAATATTGTTTCATAAATGAAACAGTTTAATGATGTTGTGACTCAGCGTAATAGAAATGTTGGAACGTGTTTTCTCCATTTAACTGGTCAACACAATACATGATCATTTTAAAAATCCATTATTGCTCTAATGGATTGGATATTTAGAATTTTAGATTGACGATTGAACAACCACCACCAATAACGGATAGAGGAATGATGAATGAAAACAGTGCGATCTTTTCCGATGAATGATCCAACCTCGAGGTATGGGTTAAATTCTATGTAAATTTTCTTTTTTCCCCATTCACGGATTTGATCATCGAATGCGGGTAAACCCATGAACAGGTGACCCACAGATCAATTACTTATATGGGAGGGTTTTTTATCATTGAATTTGAATCAGTTTTATCCATGTTAGATTCTCAAATCTCCCAAACGTGTTTTTAAATTCTAATGTGGAGGGTTTGGGTAAACAAGAACAATGTATGGATCAACCCGTTGGGGGAGTTCTTGTGTTCTTCATGACCGGACCCCCAGGTTAATGGCGGGACGATATTTAAAAATATAGTAGTGAAAAAAACCAGAGGATCCTGAAGGTTCATGCAGATTGGAGAATGGACCTCATGTGAAATTTCAGTGGCCTGTAGAAGAAACAGTCGATGTACCAGCAGTGGCATGTAGCGGTGTCCGCGTACTGGAGGTGGCACGCATTGGCAACACACCTCAATAGTTGACTTCCTTGTAGTAGGTGATCCCCATGTGAACTTATGGTGCGGTCACGCTGCAAAACCACCATATTGACTGGGAGAAGAGGCATTGACCACCACCATGTCTGGCAGTTGCAGGCCGCCCCTCTCACAACGGGTGTGGCTGGAGAAGGTGGGTCAATCCAGGAGGCCAAGCTATGTGATCCATGCCTAGCTGGTCTGGGTTGGGTCGAACCCTGACCATTTCAGATCAGGGTCACGTAAGATTCGGGTGGTGTTGGTGGACCCCGGGTTGGGTATCATTGGGTCAATCCAACAGGGTCAGGCCAGACCTAGACCCCACAAGCCCCTTTTTAGTAAGATGGGAACAACATCCAAATCGTTCATTCAATTGAAAATATGTATACAGTTTTGGGACCCTCATGATGATATAGTTGTTTGAAAAAAATATATTTGATTTTTCAAGGATGTTGATATATGATCGATGGACTGAGGTGTAGATTCTCTTGTAATCAAGCATGGTATGAGTGGGAATCATGTTTAACTTTGTGGACCAGCAGACGAGCAGTCCTCAGTGGCCTCACAGATGAGTGCATCTCACTAGCCTAGAAGATGAGAAAACCTTTGTGGCCCAGAATATGCGGAGATCATAGTGGCCCATGAGAGGAATGGACCTCAGTGGCCCAACAGACGAGTAGACCTCAGTGTCATAGTAGTTGAGTGGACCTCAGTGGCCCAAAAAATGAGCAGAAATTACTGTCCCAGAAGATCATATTGACTAATCATGGATGAGTCCCTCATAATCACAAGATGTTCAACATTATGACAGATATCCCTACTTTTTATACACTAGGTTATAAATGTGTGAGCTGACTCTAGTTACTTCATATCATGATTGTACTTCTTAGATTATACAATTCTTTTACCTCTTTGGTAGTCTACATTCTGCACATTTTTCTTTGTTGTATTGCATTTGTGTTTTTGGATCCTTACGGATTACAATATTACTCACCCCTACACATGCTCCACCTACATGCGTTCTGTCATGTAAAGATGAAATATGCTTCGACAGAGACCTTGGTGGTCTAGAACCAGGGGTTCCCAATGAGATCTGACAGATGAGGCATAAATCTAAAACTTTATGCGGAACCCCCTACTCTTAACCTTCATGTAGGGTTTACCATATATGGTCTTCCAGAGCTTGTACATGTCTTTTTTGGGATTATATTCTGGCCCCTTTCCTTATTATTTTTAACTTTTACTCTCAATGGTTGTCATAGTTGCATGTTTATTTACTTTTCAGAAATATGGGTTTGGATGTGTGTGTGTGTATGTGCATACATGTACTAAAGAAAATACCTACCACACACAAGATAATGCCTTCGTCTCTATTCTCCAACCCCTAGCTGTTGGGAGGCGGGCTTGGGGTAGTCACGTCATGGGCCTTGAGGGATGGTTCGTGAAAATTTTATATTATATGATGTGGGTTAAACCTTAAAGACTGAGAATATGTTGATTTTTTGGGGAACAATGTTAAATTCTTTGAGTTTTACTTTCAGGCTCGGAGAGTCCAGTGGTGGTGCAGAGACAAAAATATCCATACAACCAGACCGTGAATCCTACTTTTAGACTTGGTAAATGATAAAATTGGTTCCATGCGTGATATAGGAATTGATATTATTCTCATTTGCTTCTTGAATCAGAATCATATAACCAAGTATAATCTATAGATCATGGTCCATCTTGATCAGTTTTAGGATGCCACCATGCAGACAGCCAGCAAATATTCTAGTGTCTGTCTACAAGGATCGTACACATATCTATGAGGAGTCAGTATAAGAAACATTAATAGTTATGGCGCAATTGAAAGTTTCACCAGTGTTTCCACCACTCATTGATAAACTATTTCTATGCGAACTACTAGTATAGGATGAAAGAAGGCTTAGTGCCTTACAAAAGTTCCAAAGGCCGATACCTCCTAGGTTCATGGATGAGACAGACCCCTAAGTGGCCGAGGATTGGCTTGAGGTGGTTACAGAAGTCTTCTTCTTAATGAGGATGCATCTTTAATAGATGGC
The DNA here is from genome assembly GCA_963277665.1 of Viscum album. NCBI lineage: Eukaryota > Viridiplantae > Streptophyta > Magnoliopsida > Santalales > Viscaceae > Viscum > Viscum album. The sequence goes on along the minus strand of OY728119.1, from coordinate 1,424,975,479 downwards.
GATCTTACCTGTGAGCATTTTTTAGGGGGTCAAAGAGGAGTTGGTAGAGGTTGATGATCCAAACACAGAAAGAGGTGACCCTTACCAAGATATACATTGAGAACCTCTTCAGGGAGAAGTTCTCCCCAGTGCCATTGGACATAGTGTGCATACATGAGGTAGTGCACCTACATTAGGGTAGCAACATAGTGGAAGAGTGCTCATCAATATTCCCTGAGATTTATCACTACTATATAGACATAGTGTGAGACCCATTCTTCTAGTAATGGTATTTTGAGTAGTAACTACACCGAGAGATTAGGGCATACATGGTATCTCTTAGCATCCCTACTAAGGATTGGACGCTAGAACGTTCTCTAATAGTAAAGATATTCCTGGAAGAGTGGCTCCAGTTATGGGAGCTACCTGTAGACATCAGGTGGAGGAGCCTTCAGTAGTGGGTATTAGGAAACTGAAGTAGATACCCAATCAGTTCATGTGTTTCAGAGGATTACCCCATGACATAGGATCGGTGATGTGAGGCCCCCTGTGTAGAGGGAGTCAGTATAGGAAAATGGTGTACTACTCATGAAGTAGTCAGGGACACATGGCTCATGACTGCTCGACTCAATAGGATAATGATCAACGGACGACTAAGGGACTACTGAGGTAGAGGTAAAGGGTCGCGAATGGTGGTTCATATAAAGGCGGACATTGAAGGTGACCATACAGAGTGTAAGGATGTGGACGGAGGTTTGAGGTGCTACCACCACCACCCTGAGGTGGTCCACCATGGGATCTGAGATATGGTGGACAAGAGAGAGCCTAAATTCAGTCGATGAAGTCTTATGACTCCAATGATCCAAAGATGTTTAGAGGTGTGATATGGGTCTACTACACCTTAGCAATAGTTCTTATGGACACCAGTGTCAATCAATCATTCCTATCTATGGACATTGTTTGGATTTTAGATATTATAGTGGTTATATTGGCTCAATATTTATTATTAGATACTCTTACATGAGGGGATTAAATGATCACACACTGGTGCCGATTGTTTGAGCTAACTCTTGGAGGAAATAACTTGGTTAGGATCTCCTAGTAGAAGAATCGAGACCTTATGACATCATTTTGGGTATGGACTGGTTATCCTCATTCCAGGCACAGATTGACTGTTTTTTGCATATAGTGCATTTTTTTCATGGATATGGGACTAGATTTTCCTTTACAGGAAAAATGCGTACGTGTTTGGAACATGAAAGACTTTCTCAGTGACAGATGTAGCAGATGACTCACTAGTTGGATATCCCCACCGTCGGTGCGGTGGACAAGAAGAGTCATGACCTTCCTATAGTGGTGGTGGAGTATGAAAACATATTTCCTTAGGATGTTATGGGATTACCCCTCATAGGTAGGTTGACTTCTGTATGGACCCGTACCCTGATACAACATCGATATCCACACCAGGATATTAGATGTCTTCCTAGGAGCTTCGGGAGCTGAGGGTGCAGCAGGAGGATAAGAAAAAGAAGTGCTTCATGACGCCCATTGATTGACCATGGGAAACCCCATTACTGTTTTCCTGGAAGGAAGATGTATGTTTGAGGTTGTGTGTAGACTTTTGGTACCTAAATCAGGTTATTTTGAAGAACAAGTATCAACTTACAAGGATTTATGACCTCTTCTTTTAGCTGTAGAGAGCTAGATGGTTCTCAAAGATAGACCCCAGATCAGGCTATCATCATCATCATGTATGGGATGAGGATGTATTGAAGATAAGCTTCATGTGTCGATATAGACACTATGAGTTCATGGTGATTTCTTTCAGAAGGACAAATTCCCCAACTATGTTTATGGGACTCATGAATAGGATCTTCTAACCATACCTTGACTAGTACATCGTGGTCTTCATTGATGACATCCTTGTGTACTCGACATCCAATGAGGATTAATCGACAGACCTGCAGATAGTCTTGGATACACTTTGAGAGAACCATCTTTATGGGAATCTCTCGAAGTATCAGTTCTGGATTTGGGATGTCCACTTTCTTGGACATGACATTTAGGAGGATAAAGTTGGAGTGGATCCAGAAAATATAGAGGTGGTTTTTTCTTGGGAGTCACCCAGGAGCGTGACTGAGGTGTAGAGTTTCTTAGGTTTGGCTGGATAATAACATAGGGTTGTTTCTAACTTTTACATGGTAGCAGAACAGTTATCAGCATTAAAATGGAAGGGATAGGCCTTTGTGTGGATGGAGAAGTGCCAATAGAGTTTTCAGGAGCTAAGGATGAGATCAAAAAGTGCCCCCAACTTGAGACTATTAGAGAAGGGAATTGGGTATGTATTATTCTACAACACTTCAGGGACTAGACTAGGTAATGTCTGGATACATGGAGCTAGAAGTAGTTGTCTGTTCTTTGAAGAATGGGTGATACTACGTCATGGGAGGCCATATTACCATATACTCCGCCCACAGATGTCCTAGGTGTATCTTCTCCTAGAAGGACCTGAACATGAAACACCATCTTGAAGTGCACTGTGTTGCATTTGTTGTCAATGAGGCATGATGTTGTCATGAAATGAATGGATGTCAAGGAATGTCAAGATGTGAATGACAAAGGATGTGATGGTGATGGTGATGAAGGAGAATGGCCATGGTACTAAGATGCATGTCACTTAGGAGATTCACTACGTGACATAGGATGTTGTGGTTGAAACATTCTCTATCAATATCAGACGATTGTAGAACTGATCTTAATGTTTCAATACTTGTATCAAGATGATACTAAGTTACACCACTTGAAGAATGAATGATGATGGAGCATCGTTAAATCAGATGATTGTTGAGCTGTTCTTAAAGTTCCAAGAACTTGTATCAACTGGATACAATGTTACAACAATGTTAGAAGACCATGCATTGTATTGACAATGCATGAGGAGTTGAAGATGATCCATACACAATCTCTAAGTGGATGAAGTGGTTTTAATGAAGTCTATGCACTAACTCTTAGTGCATGTGAATTGAAAAAGTTCCAATTGATCTCTGATTAGATCAATAAAGAACATTGAAGATTATAAGTGATTCAGGAGTTCGGTTGACGAAGATGAACCTTTTGAATTCCATATCCTAAGTGAAGATCATATGAGGAGAAGTAATGGAATTCTTAAGAAGAAGATGAGAAGAAATGAAGAAGAAGAATGGCTTGGAAGAAGTGGCATTCGGCATTTGAACTTGGGTTACATTGTTTTTATACAAAGTCCCTAAGTCTCTACTAAGGCAAAAAATTAGCCACCAAGGGCCAGCCTTAAGGGTTCAACCACAAGGCACATGTGGGACTCGAGGTCGCCACGTCCAAGGGGGATCCCATGGGGCCAGCCCGAGAGGCCGCAGCCGTGTGTAAGCCGAGGCCACACAGGGGATCAGGTCCGGCGCAGCATGGGCGCCAGAGCGCGCCCCGATGGTGCATAGTGGGCGCCAATGGCACGCCCGAGTGGCGTGAGTGGGCGCAGAGTGCGCCCGCAGAGAGAACACGGTGCGGGGCGGCACCGTGGAGGGGGAAGTGCAATTGAGCGTTGAAAGGGAGCGCTAGGTTGATAAGCCGCGGAAAAACCGCGCTCCGTTTCGATGTGGGACGCGGAAAAATCTCCAGGAGAGAATCCTGGCCGCACGATTGATCGCGCGTGCGATCCGAGCCGCTCATCGCATCTGTCGCGCGCCGCGATCTAATCCAGCCGTCCAATTTATTTCAAACTCCGGATCCGACAGCTCCTCGTCCGTCCTCAACCTTGAGCTCGCCTGAAGCTCCCCGACGTCTCCCGCTGAACCAGAGGCATCCTGATGACGGATTTTGAGTTCTCAGCTGTCTCTCTCGAAGCCTAAGGCACCCTCGTGCTCGTCTGGCCATAACGAATAGTACCATTCACAAAAAGAGACTTGAATGCAACAAATGAGAAAATTCGATGAAGGCCGAAGGCAAACGAAGTGCCGAGGCCTCGAGGTGTTCGTGTTTTGCATGGGATGGCCAAAACAGAGGTCGTGCATGCGTTCTATGTCGCATGCACGTAGAGGAGAAAAATATAGAAGGAGAACCCGCGGTGAACCGAGGAGAAAATCAAGATTTGCAAAATCTTGAAATACCCGAAAACTTCGGGGATTCAAATGTTTATCCACGCAGATGAACCGAGGCCCTCTGCCTATATAAAGAGAGGCCGAGACCTCTGTATTGCTTGCTGAAGTTTTATTGAAAACCCTATGTCCCGCGGAGCACTTTCTGCCTCGCGAAGCTGAAGCCCCGCGCAACCCACTTGCGCGGCTGTGTTCCTTTTGTGCATACCGGCACGAAAGAAGTTGGAGGAGTCCCTTTCGTGCGACTCCTTTGCGCGACAAGAAGAAGGAGGTGAAGAGTCCCCTGCACGCCTACTCCTTGCGCGGCAAGAAGTACCCGGGGCAGTAGCACTTGCGCGCCCCGTGGTTGAGGTGCCTTGCACCCGAGGCCTTGCGCGGCCCTTGTGCCCTTGCACCTGCGCGCCCCTGATTGCACCTTGTGTTCCTTCATATTGGAAGGAGCTCAAGTGAAGAGGATTCCACGCCTCTTGTGTGTGTGAAGTGAAGAAGTGAAGGCCGAAACTTGCATGCCTTGTGTGAAAAGTGAAGACCCTACGGTATTGTGTGTGAAAGGAGAACCCGAGGCCATATCTTGTGTGTGTGCCAAGTGAAGACACCCTACGGGTGGTTTATGTGCAAAGCAACAAGAGGTCGTAGCCTTGTGTGGGTGAAAAGTAAAGAGCACACTTTGTGGTTGTGTGTGCAAGACAAGTGGAAGTGACTTTGTGATTTGTGTGCACAAAGAATAAAGGAAGGCCGAGGCATAGCTTGGGGGTGTGCAAAAAGAGTGGAGGACAAATACACACTCATTGTGTGTGTGAAAATCAAAGAACAAAGTTGTGTGTGCAAAACAACAAAGTGAAGTGGCCGAACCTATGTGTGTGCTCTAAGTGGAGTGGACACACTTAGAAGAAGAAGAAGACTCACACAAAGTATGACACACATTTAAGTGTGTAAACACATTGAACAAAGTGTGAAGTTCAAGTGAGGAGGTGTGTGCTATAGTTGACTACACCCTCTGAAGGTTTACTGCACCAAGAAGAGAATAAGGGGAGTGCATGCATGCATGCATGCACATGAACGCGTGAACAAAGCCAAATCTGGTTGTGTGCATTTGAGGAGTCCAAGACCAGGAGATCTTGATGATGTTGTGATGCCATGCATTCAGTGCATGAAGTTGATGTGAAGTGAGACTGGAGCCAGACTGAAGTTAAAGACATCAATTGTCTGAGTATTCAGTAATTGGAGAGAGAAGCCAGGTCATCCTTAGAAGAAAGAGATAAGTCCTAAGAAAGACGAGAAGACCTGATCAACTCAAGTGATTAGAGGTACAGAGCAAAGCCAGCTGTCTTTATCCCAGACTGCTGAAGATACTTGAAGAAGCTTAAAGTGAAGAAGAGCTACTCGTGCGACTCGAGGAGCCAAGAGAAGACCCTATGGGACTCAGGGAGAAGAAGTCTTCAGTGGGATTCTGGAGCAGGCCAGTGGGACTCTGGTAACACAGTGGGACGCAGTATAAAGACCCTCCTGTGGGACTCAGGAGAGATACAGTGGGATGCTGTATCGACCATTGTAATACTAACCGATTATAATGGAGAAACCATGTTGGGGTGTATAACCAACATGGCAAGGACGTAGGCCTTTGGTACCGAACCTTGTAAATCCTTGTGTCCAGTGCCTTTACATTTACTGCATCATTCGTGGAAAGGTGAGAGATACAAGAAGAGTGGATCGAGGCTTTAACCAGCCATAGAGGTTTAATTGATAAGGAATCAATTAGTAAAATGTTTTAAAGGATCACTGATTCACCCCCTCCCCCTCTCAGTTATTCACACTAATCTGGGCACTTCATTTGGTATCATAGGGAAGGTTACCTCTAAAAGATCCAAGGGAGTCTTTATGAAGTGCAGATTTGTGGAAATGAGCAACCAACCTCAAATGGAGATATCTGCCAAGACTCAGAAAAATAGAAAGAAGAAATAGGCCAAGAAGATGAAGAAAGCCTGTCCTAGCTGTGATGAAGTTGGAACAATGAAAGATCTTCAAAGTGCAATCGAATATCTTCAGAATACAGTCCCCAAGGAAGTGGCAATGTGTATAGCTACAGGCATCCTTGATCTTCAAGAAGAAAAATTACAGCTAGAAGATGAAGCCAATACAATGGAAGATCATTTGGCTAAAAGGGCTGGCATAACCAACACTCTCAGAAAGCTGGTGAAGGCTAAAGATGAAACCGTTTCCCATTGCAATGAAAGATAAGAAGACACTACTGAAGAATTGCAAAGAAGTCTTTCTGAGAAAGAATTCTTTAAGACAGCTGTCAAAGATGTTTTCCATGCACTGGAAAAGAGGCACAAAGTTTCAATGAATGTCAGAGATCCTCAACTTGAAGACAAAGTAAACAGGGTAAAGGAGCATGACAATTCATTACAAGAAATGAAGAAGGTGCATGAAGACCAGTTAGAACAGCTGAAAGACAGTTGGGAAGGAAGGCTAAGAACTGTTGAGGATGAGAAGAACTCCCTTAACATGAAATGCTTAGAACTGGAGGTGATATTGAACAATCAGCAATCACCCAAAGCTAAATCCTCCCAGTCAGCTGAAAGAAGAAATGTTTCTACTCAAGTATGCTTTGAGAAGGATGATTCTAAAAGAAAGACATCCTATAATGATAGGGCAACATCTTCTATAAAGAAGGTACCATCCATACCATCTTGTACAGATGCTTCTAATTGTGTTTCCACAAAAAGTGCAGGATGGAAAAATAATTCCAAACAAGTATGGATGAAGAAAATGAAGAAGCAGAGCTCTCCTGAAACAACACATCAGCTCCAGAAAAGTACCCTAAAATCAGAAGGACTGAAGAAGTCAAGATTTTTGGGTCAATGTTGGTGTTGTAATAAGTATGGGCACTGTGCAAAGGATTGTTGGTACAATCCACTAAATGTCAAAGCACAAAGGAAGCCCATGCCAAGGGGGAGAAAGCCAGAAGGAAATAAGCAACATCCACAGGTCCAGAGACATCTGTTTACTGCTAACCGATTTTTATTTCTTGACAACATCTGGGATGGTTGCAAAAGTGGTCAAAAGAATGATACATGTCAATCTCCAACAGTATCCAAAGCTGGAAAGAAGAAAAGATCCCAGAACCTGGCTCAGAAAGAATCCTTGGGAAGCAAGCATAAGAAATTGGAAGATTCTCCCAAGAAGATTATGAAAAAGGAAGAGAAGACCTTGGAGTATAAATCCAAGAAGGGTGATGCATCCAGAAGGACCACCAAGAATAAATGCTTCTACTGTGGAAAGAAAGGACATATCATGGATCTTTGTAAAGAAGCCATGAAATTCAATAGAGGCAGACTGGACTCAAACAGACAATCAATCCAGAAGAAGCAGAAGGGATTTATTTAAAACAAGTTGCCTAAGAAAGGTATCTTGACAGCATCAAAAGAACCATGTGGAACTTCCAGAACTGAGGCCACACTTCCAAACAATTTGTTAGTCATATGGCCAAATCAGTTGCAACTTGCCAAAGATCTGCAGAGAGCTGAAGATGAAGTTCTGGCAATTGCTAAGGAAAAAGGGAAGAAGAAGATTTCACATGAAGATGTGGTGAGATCCACACCAGCACAAACATCATTAAAGATCAAATGTGGAAGTGTGAAGAATGGTGAAAATGGGACATGTCGGTTGAGAGAATCATCTCAACCTTGTTGTTCACATTGATGAACCAAGGAGGTTCCATATTATTCCCTAATCACTTGTATTTACATGTGATAACATTGTAGGGAATTGAAGATGATGATCATTCTCAACTAGAGGATGGTTTGGACAGAATGGAGTGCACCCCTTTAGGGGGAGCCAATCTGAAGAAGATGGGATTCTGAGATTAATACCATCTTGAGAAAAGTGAAGGTATTCCAATCATACTTTCATCCCTTGTTTCATAATTGAGTTTATCTTGTCAATTAAGGGGGAGTATGGATTTAAGACAAATGGATGAAAGGGGGAGCTTTATCTTTGCACCTGAACTTTCTAATGAGTTTTGTGAAGTATGTGCAGGATTTAGCAATTCATTGTTATATCTGAAAAATTTCAAACCCCTAAGCATGATCTCACATGTGTAGAGAAATGTGGACAGCTTTGAATTCCTTGGTCATATCACTCTTGTTTTCTACACCGGGTTAGCCCAAGTAGACTTAGAGTTGATTTACTAAAGGTTCTTTGCTAAAGAGAACATGTGACATCATCCCTCTCTCAGTGTTTTTCAAGAAAATACTTTTCAAAGGGAGGAAGTGATATTTTGAAAAAGAACCAAACTACACCTTTTCATTTGATTGCCAATAAGGGGGAGAAAATATTGGCACACATATTGACCCATTCATATGTGCTCTAGTGTATTGCCAACAAATACAAAGGGGGAGATTGAAGTGCACTGTGTTGCATTTGTTGTCAATGAGGCATGATGTTGTCATGAAATGAATGGATGTCAAGGAATGTCAAGATGTGAATGACAAAGGATGTGATGGTGATGGTGATGAAGGGGAATGGCCATGGTACTAAGATGCATGTCACTTAGGAGATTCACTACGTGACATAGGATGTTGTGGTTGAAACATTCTCTATCAATATCAGACGATTGTAGAACTGATCTTAATGTTTCAATACTTGTATCAAGATGATACTAAGTTACACCACTTGAAGAATGAATGATGATGGGGCATCATTAAATCAGATGATTGTTGCGCTGTTCTTAAAGTTCCAAGAACTTGTATCAACTGGATACAATGTTACAACAATGTTAGAAGACCATGCATTGTATTGACAATGCATGAGGTGTTGAAGATGATCCATCCACAATCTCTAAGTGGATGAAGTGGTTTTAATGAAGTCCATGCACTAACTCTTAGTGCATGTGAATTGAAAAAGTTCCAATTGATCTCTGATTAGATCAATAAAGAACATTGATGATTATAAGTGATTCAGGAGTTCGGTTGATGAAGATGAACCTTTTGAATTCCATATCCTAAGTGAAGATCATATGAGGAGAAGTAATGGAATTCTTAAGAAGAAGATGAGAAGAAATGAAGAATAAGAATGGCTTGGAAGAAGTGGCATTCAGAATTTGAACTTGGGTTACTTTGTTTTTATACAAAGTCCCTAAGTCTCTACTTAGGAAAAACATTAGCCGCCAAGGGCCAGCCTTAATGGTTCAACCCCAAGGCACATTTGGGACTCGAGGTCACCACGCCCAAGGGGGATCCCATGGGGCCAGCCCGAGAGGCCGCGACCGTGTGTAAGTCGGGGCCACGCAGGGGATCAGGTCCTGTGCAGCATGGGCGCCAGATCGCGCCCCGAAGGTGCATAGTGGGCGCCAATGGCGCGCCCGAGTGGCGTGAGTGGGCGCAGAGCGCGCCCGTAGAGAGAACACGGTGCGGGGCAGCACCGTGGAGGGGGAAGTGCAACTGAGCATTGAAAGGGAGCGCTAGGTTGATATGCCGCGGAAAAACCGCGCTCCATTTCGATGTGGGATGCGGAAAAATCTCCAGGAGCGAATCTTGGCCGCACGATTGATCGCGCGTGCGATCCGAGCTGCTCATCTCATCTGCTGCGCGCCGCGATCTAACCCAGCCGTCCGATGTATTTCAAACTCCGGATCCGACGGCTCCTCGTCCGTCCTCAACCTTGAGCTCGCCCTAAGCTCCCCAACGTCTCCCGCTGAACCAGAGGCATCCCGGCGACGGATTTTGAGTTCTCGGCTGTCTCTCTCGAAGCCGAAGGCACCCTCGTGCTCGTCTGGCCATAACGAACAGTACCATGCACAAAAAGAGACTTTCATGCAACAAATGAGAAAATTCGATGAAGGCCGAAGGCAAACGAAGTGCCGAGGCCTCGGGGTGTTCGTTTTTTGCATGGGATGGCCAAAACAGAGGCCGTACATGCGTTCTAAGTTGCATGCACGTAGAGGAGAAAAATATAGAAGGAGAACCCGCGGTGAACCGAGGAGAAAATCAAGATTTGCAAAATCTTGAAATACCCGAAAACTTCGGGGATTCAAATGTTTATCCACGCGGATGAACCGAGGCCCTCTGCCTATATAAAGAGAGGCCAAGACCTCTAGATTGCTTGCTGAAGTTTTATTGAAAACCCGAAGTCCCGCGGAGCACTTTGTACCTCGCGAAGCTGAAGCCCCGCGCCACCCACTTGCGCGGCTGTGTGCCTTTTGTGCATACCTGCACGAAAGAAGTTGGAGGAGTCCCTTGCGTGCAACTCCTTTGCGTGACAAGAAGAAGGAGGTGAAGAGTCCCATGTGCGCCTACTCCTTGCGCGGCAGGAAGTACCCGGGGCAGTAGCACTTGCGAGCCCCGTGGTTGAGGTGCCTTGCACCCGAGGCCTTGCGCGGCCCTTGTGCCCTTGCACCTGCGCACCCCTGATTGCACCTTGTGTGCCTTCATATTGGAAGGAGCTCAAGTGAAGAGGATTCCACGCCTCTTGTGTGTGTGAAGTGAAGAAGTGAAGGCCGAAACTTGCATGCCTTGTGTGAAAAGTGAAGACCCTACGGTATTGTGTGTGCAAGGAGAACCCGAGGCCATATCTTGTGTGTGTGCCAAGTGAAGACACCCTACGGGTGGTTTATGTGCAAAGCAACAAGAGGTCGTTGCCTTGTGTGGGTGAAAAGTAAAGAGCACACATTGTGGTTGTGTGTGCAAGACAAGTGGAAGTGACTTTGTGCTTTGTGTACACAAAGAATAAAGGAAGGCTGAGGCATATCTTGGGGGTGTGAAAAAAGAGTGGAGGCCAAATACACACTCATTGTGTGTGTGAAAATAAAAGAACAAAGTTGTGTGTGCAAAATAACAAGTTAAGTGGCCGAACCTATGTGTGTGCTCTAAGTGGAGTGGAAACACTTAGAAGAAGAAGACGACTCACACAAAGTATGACACACATTTAAGTGTGTAAACACATTGAACAAAGTGTGAAGATCAAGTGAGGAGGTGTGTGCTATAGTTGACTACACCCTCTGAGGGTTTACTTCACCAAGAAGAGAAGAAGGGGAGTGCATGCATGCATGCATGCACATGCACGCGTGAACAAAGCCAAATCTGGTTGTGTGCATTTGAGGAGTCCAAGACCAAGAGATCTTGAAGATGTTGTGATGCCATGCATTCAGTGCATGAAGTTGATGTGAAGTGAGACTGGATCCAGACTGAAGTTAAAGACATCAATTGTCTGAGTATTCAGTAATTGGAGAGAGAAGCCAGGTCATCCTTAGAAGAAGGAGATAAGTCCTGAGCAAGACGAGAAGACCTGATCAACTCAAGTGATCAGAGGTACAGAGCAAGGCCAATAGTCTTTTTCCCAGACTGCTGAAGATACTTAAAGAAGCTTAAAGTGAAGAAGAGCTACTCGTGCGACTCGAGGAGCCAAGAGAAGACCCTGTGGGACTCAGGGAGAAGAAGTCATCAGTGGGATTCTGGAGCAGGCCAGTGGGACTTTGGTAACACTGTGGGACGCAGTATAAAGACCCTCCTGTGGGACTCAGGAGAGATACAGTGGGATGCTGTATCGACCATTGTAATACTAACCGATTATAATGGAGAAACCATGTTGGGGTGTATAACCAACATGGCAAGGACGTAGGCCTTTGGTGCCGAACCTTGTAAATCCTTGTGTCTAGTGCCTTTACATTTACTACATCATTCGTGGAAAGGTGAGAGATACAAGAAGAGTGGATCGAGGCTTTAACCAGCCATAGAGGTTTAATTGATAAGGAATCAATTAGTAAAAAGTTTTAAAGGATCACTGATTCACCCCCTCCCCCTCTCAGTGATTCACACTGATCTGGGCACTTCACATATGTGGCTAGAGTTCATCCAGGACTATGAGTTCGAGATAGTCTATACTCGTGGGAAGGGAAATATGGTGGAGGATGCGTTCAGTAGGAGATCCGGTTTGTAGTTGTTGAGTGAACGATTATAGTAGTTATCCGTGATGTCGATATCCTTCATGGATGGAGATGGAGCAGCTTATCTTTTATGGATGGCTATCACTCCCCCACTCTTACAGCGAGTTAGGGAGGCATAACTTATTGATGTTAACTATGTGGCACGATGGGTTCAGTTATCCTTAGGACAAAATCATTATGGATATTTGATAGCTGGGTAACACATCATCCTTTTCATAGTGTTTACCATTGTACAATTATCATTGTGAGAGCATATTGTGAGGGAGTTCCAAAACTACCCTTTAGCGGTACATGCAGAAGTGACAAAGATGTTCTAGGATATCTGACATCAACACTAGTGACTGGGAATGAATAAGTCAATGAAAGAGTTTATTTCGTGGTGCTTCACTTTTCAACAAGTGATGGCTGAGTACTAGGTTCTTGCAGGCTTAGCTTAGCCACTCGAGGCACCATAGTGAATGTTAGATGGTTTCTCAATGGACTTCATGAAGGGTTTACCATGGAAATCCAGCGGGCATGATACCAACTAGGTAATTGTTGACCGACTCACCATGTTGGCCCACTTCCTACCCATTCGAGAGTAGGGTTTATTAGAGATCTTGGGAAACCTATCAATTCAGGTGGTAGTTGACCTTCATGGAGTGCCAAAGACATTCATTTCATCCCATGATACGAAATTCACATACTAGCTATGGAAGAGATTACAAGAAGCATTCGGGACTCATCGGCGTTTGAGAACGACATTTCATCCCCAGATGTATGGTAAGACAGAGAGCACTATTTAGGTTTTAGAGGACATGCTTTGTACTTGTATCATGAACAACCTTTGTATTTTAGAGGATAACCTACTATTGGTGGAGTTCGCATAAAAAAATAGATACCACTCTACCATTGGTATGGCACTGTTCGAGGAATCATATGGGAGACCTTTCATATCACTGTTATGTAGTACATACTGAGGAGGGTTAACACTAATGCATCCTGACTTAGTACGAGAATCCACTAAGAAGGTTCAGATCATCTAGGAGTGTATGAGGATAGTATATAGTAGGAAGAAGTCTTGTGATGATAGGATATGAAGGACCTTGGAGTTTGAGGAATGAGACCATTTGTTTCTTTGAGTCTCACCTTGATGGGGATTATTGAGATTCATTTGGGGTGTCAAGTTGTCCCCAATATTCATCGGCCCATTTCAGGTTCTGGGCATAGTTAGAGAAGAGGAATACCACCTAGCTCTTCCCCCATAGACTCACCAAGTGAATAATGTCTTTAACGTATCGCAACCTAGGAGGTACGTACATGATCCATCATACATCATCGACTGGGGTGAGTTGGACATTGATGATGGGGTAAAATTTGAGGGGTTCTTGGTGGAGATTGAGGATTGACAAGGGAGGGTTATTTTTGGATTGTCGATTCCTATGGTTCACATTCGGTATAAGCACTAAAATATCCAGCAGAGAACATGGGAGAGGGAGTCTCAGATTTGTGCTCAGTACCCCCATTTTTTATTTTAGTACTTGTTTTTTCTTCCAAGGACATAGAGCCTTAAGGTTTGGAGAATTTAATACCCCAAAAATTCATGTATTTTTTTTCATTATATGGTTTTATTTTGAGACCAAGAGCTCAAATGACACTTGATTCAGGTGCACGGTGAATCCCAAATAAGTGTTTAGACTTTTTTTAATTTTTATTTAAAATTGTGCAGGTACATAGTTTTGGATGCTTCTAAACAGGTGCCCAGATAAAATATCTGAGGGAATCATTGTGTCATAAATGATGACTTTACCTAAGGAAGTACATAACCTCAATTGGCACAGGTCGAGGTAGATATTTATTTTTACGATGTTTTAAGAAAAAATAAATTAAAAATTTCTTAAGGGGAAAATAAATAAATATTTTTGTTTGTTTTATTTTAAATTTAAATTTCCCTACAATATAAGTATGTTTCACACTGAGTGTAAAATAAATGTTTCATAAAGGAAACAACGTAACAATACTACAACTTAGTGTAACAGAAATGATTATATGTGTTTTCTCCATTTAATGGGTTAACCGAATATGGGATCATTCGGACAATCCCTTATTCCTCTGAACCCTTAGAGATTTGGTGTTGGTGAGTGATGATCGGTGAACCACCACCAAGGATGGTTTGAGGAATGAAAAACGATAGTAGTTCAATCTTCACCAACGAACGATCTAAACTCACGGTAGGGGTTTGATTCATTGTGAATTTTATTTTTCCACAATTCATGGATTGGAGAAACAAATGCAACTCGGCCAATGAATAGGTGACCTATGAATTGATCAATTATGTGGGATGGTTTTTGATCTCTTGGTTCAGAATCTTATTTATCCATATTAGAGTCTTAAATATCATACCAACATTTTTTAAAATTCTAACACGGATGGATCGAGCTTACACAAACAAGTCTCAGATCCCTCCATTGGGGGTGTTCTTGTGTTTTTTTGTGACTGGAAACCCAGATAGATGGTGAGACAATATTGGAACACTTATCAGGGACAACGATGACCTAAGGATCCGGAACATGCTCGTGGATCAGAGAACATACCAACATATTAATTCTGGTATCTCGCGAAAGAAACCACTGGCATGTCTGCAATGTCAGCGGCGACCACAAAATCAAGTAGTAACACACAATGACCGCTATGTGTGGGACGTGGTGCAAATAGACAGCCTGGTGTGGTGGTGGAGTTCGCCATGTCCCCTATCGCAGGACTGTGATAGGGGATGATGACAACTAACGGTGGTGGGTTCTCAGTGGATACGGAAAAGAGACGTGTCAAGCTGCCGAAGGTCCGTGGTCCAATGGGACCGTGGTAGGTGGGCCCTATAGCGCCTCGTGAGGCAGTCACATAATGAAAACACCACATTGTCCCAGAGAGGATGTGGCAACCACCAACATTTCTGGGCATGGAATGCTAGCCCACTCAAGGCCATCAGGGCTGGAGAAGGCAAGCCATCCCGGGTGGCCCAGAGGGTTTGACCCGTAGCCCAACAGGCTAGACTCGTGGCATAACAAGCCCAATCAGTGTTGGATAGGGCCCATGGGCTTGGTCGGACCTATACAGCGTCAGATAAAGGTGGGTTTGGTGGACACCAGGTGGGGTTAGGTCGGTCAAAGAGGGTATGATCGTACTTAGACCCCACTGACCCTTTTTAGTAAAATATGCAAAACATCCCAACCATCTGTCCGATTTATGAGCCATTTACTAAGTATGAACCCTTGTGATGAGGTGGTCCTTTTTAAATACTCAATATGAGTTTTAGTTCTAGTTTAAATGAGAAAAATTTCTTGAGGAGTAGATTCTCCAGGAATCAAGCACGATATGAGTGAGAATTGAGCAGATATCAGTGGCCCGCCAGATGATAAAACCTCAGTGGCCTAGAGGAAACGAACACCTCAGTGGTTCAAAAGATGAGGGGACCTCAGTGGACTATAACATGAGCAGCCCCAGTGTCCCACTAGATGAGTGGACCTCACTGGCATTGAAGACTAGAAAAGCATAGTGACCTAGAAGTCGAGCAGACCTTAGTGGCCTAGAAGATGAGCAGACCTCAATGGCCCTTCAGAAAACCGGACCTCAGTGGATAAATAAAAAAGATAACCTTAGTGGCATAGTAGACAAGTGGACCTCAGTGAGTTTGTAGACGAGTGGACCTTAGTGGCCTAATAGACAAGCGAACCCTAGTGGCCCTATAAATGAGCGGACCTCAATAGCCCAACAGATGAGGAGAACTCAGTGTCCTATAAAACCAGGTGACTCATCATGGATGAGTCCCTTAGTTTCACAATATTTTTAATTATTATGACATGTAGTCCTACTTTCTATAACCTGGGTTATACCTATTGGAGCTAACTCTAGTGACTCTCTCTCCTGACTGTACTTCCTAGAGGCTACACATTGTGTACCTCTTTATTAGTCTACATTGTGAATAATTTCTTTTGTTGTATTACCTTTTCCTTTTGGGGTCCTTATTGAGTTTTGTGTTACTCACCCATACACGTGCTCTGCTCGCACATGTTGTGTCTTGTGCAGATGACAGATGCTTTGACAGAGTCCTTGGTGGTCTAGAACAAGGTTGTGACTAGTGAGATCTGACAAATGTGGCATACTTCTGTGACATCAGGCGGCATCCCCCTTCACCTACCCTTATGGTAGGTTCTAAAACAGATGGACTTCATGATATTGTACATATAATTTTTTTTGGGATTGTATTGTGGCCCCCTTACTCCAGATTTGTACTTTAACTCTTAGTGGTTTTTTTAGTGGCATGCTTGTTTAATTTTTAGCATTATGGATTTTGATGTGTGTGTGTGTGTGGGCATAGTAGTACTCAGGAAAATTCCTCCCACTTATGGGATAATGCCTTCTGTACTAGTCACCAGCCCCTAGCCATTAGAAGGCGGGATTTGGGAAGTCACGACAGGAGCCCAGGGGAATGGGTCGTGACATTTACCCTCATATAAAATTTCTCTCTCATGCTAACCACTTTCTAAAATTATAGTATAATAGGTCCATTACATGGAAATTTCTCACCTGTAGGAAATACACCAATTAAATAGAAATACAAAATTCAAACTAGGATCATATGACGCATTGTAAAACCATTCTAAATTTTTCTAATCAAATACAACGCAAATACTATGCTATGAATGTGTATAAAACTAAAAAGTGAATCCTGTAATATGATAGAATATAACTGCCGAACATGCTATTCCACTAAATCATCTATGCCACCCTAAAAATCTATGATTCACCTCACTAATGGAATGAATCTTCCTCTATAGATCTCATGATATTATTATATACCACCACACAAGATATAGGATACACAATAGTAAACATTAAAAAATGATGCCTAGGGTTTGCACAAAACATCCTAAATAAACTATCATGATAAAAATTTATTGGATAATCACTTCTACTCTCATCAATAATATCACAATTCATCAATAATAAAATGTAACAAAAAAAACACCACTTAAATATTATTTCTATTAAACACTCGTGAAGTTGAAAAATCAACCATTTCATTTTTTCTCCCAAAAACCATAATTTAATTCAAATATGTTTTCAAAACCAAATACCATAAAAAATCATTCTTTATACAATAAGACATCCATATGATAACATCACATTCAAGAACAATAATGTTCCCACAAAATCCAATGAATACGTAGTCTCCCACTTCATTCTAGTGATGCCATATAATCATACCTCCATACTCAATATCATATCCCATCCTTTCCTTATCAAATAAATAGAAGAAAAGCATAATTTTTATCAGAAACCCAAAAAAATTTTCCAAACTCTATGTGGATTATGTTTTTTCTAATAGGGGAACATGAATGGAGGAAAATGACGAGCTCTAGTGTGCCTTAGCTTAGATTTGATGATAATTGACCACATGATCCTATATAAATTTTTTCACGGGGGATTGAAATTATATAAATAACCTAAATATAAATTAAATTGCGTGAAAGGGGGATAATGAGAGTGAAACCCTTAAAATAAATATAAATTCAATGTACTGGTATAGTTTTCAATGGTCAAATGTTCTAATTATATGGTCTATACTGCCATTCAAAGATCATGAAATAACTATGATTTCACTTCATTTGGGTCCCACAAGATCATATTCCATTTCATCATGAAAATCTGTCTCGACCGTGAAGATCCCATTGTCTCACCCTATAATCCTTGCATTATCTTTTAGAGAATATCACACGGTCCCGATGTCCATGGATATATCATTAGTAGTCCAAAAACCCATCAAATAATAAATTTTTTAACATCCAAACCATAAAAAAACTAAAACATATTTTATATTTATATATATATTATCCCTCAAATGAGCCCCTCCAATACTTCCCACCATAGATGTTCCCATCATTATTAAGTTAAATTATGTCCTTGTTAAAAAATATATAAAGCTACTATTGAATCATAAAGTCCTACCTCTCCCATGTGTCTTCATTTATGATATAATGGTTCAAAAGAACCCATATTAATGGAATTAATTAACCCTAAACACCTTCTCACAATGTTCCTTCATATTAAAGAGAACTTCAAAGATATTCTCATCTAAGACAAACTCCACTTGATCCCATCTAACGATGAGTGATGTTTGTGGTTAATAAATTTGCAACTAAAAGATATGTAACCTATCACTGATATCATTGTAATAGAGATATAATTCCAACCAATATAATATATCCCCGACATGATTAATAATCTCAAAGGGCACCATATATATAGAGATAATTTTTTCCATTATCCCCGTCATTCAATGCCACATTTTTTACAACACCATTATAAATACTCGATCAGAAAGAAATTACTCTGATTGATATCAATGCTGATCAACATATGACTTTCTTTGAATTTGATCTATATCCTTTCACTTCTGAATCAATTGAATCATTTTCATTGTATCATGTAAAATACATCATCCCATAAAGAAGATTCTCCTGATTCCACCTAAAACAAAGGATAATGGTGCTTCCTCTTATTGATCACCATAAATGGATCCATATAATTTATGACCTAAAAACATTTATTTTATGATAATTCCACCAGAGGGATAAATTCCTCCCAAGAACCACCAAAATACATGATAAATTTTCAAAGCATGTCCTCATATATTTTAATTGTTCACTCAAACAAGATATTTATACTAGGATGTTAATTTTTACTATACTTCAATATTGTATCAATTGTCCACTAAAATGATTCCCAAAACCTTGAAATGAACCAAGGATATCTTTTACAGACAGTTTATGTTGTCACCCCATGAATCTTAAACCCTTACCATACATATTTCTTTATTAACTTCTCTATTGTATTCATCATAATAAATAGTATTTTATGATCATATTTGGTTAGTCTATCCCCCAATGCCCAAATGGAATCATGACTTTTCATCATTTTTTCAAAATCTATCATAAAGTCCATTGAATTCTGGTCCAACTTATAAATAGGGATTAGAAATTATTGAAAATCATGACATGAATGGGACTCTTTCTCATTACCTATTGATATGTAATACTTTTACCAAACTATTTCAATAGATCCATTTTCATTCTAAATATCCAAAATTTTAATTTTATATTCCTGTACATATTATTGGAATTTGGGTTAATTTCCCAAATAAAATAATGAAAAACATGTAGCATCACTTCCCTCAAAGAGTTTGGGAATACTCTTTTCCACTGGAAACCTATTGTAACATCAACTCCCTATATCAATTCATTGGGGATGCACAACCATTTTAGGGTCCATTATAGAAAGACATTTTGAATCTACAAATTGAGTTTCATGAACCTACTACTGTAAGTTCATCAAAACCATAATGTTTGATAAGATAATACATTCATCCTACCTAGAACAAACAGTCACATCTCATTAAATAATCAAATAAATTTTACATTGGTATATAAATTCCTAGAGCACTTCCTCATATATGTAATGATTGAATTCAATGGTTATCATATTACCATTCATAGATATATATGATATATTTATTTTGAAATCCAAAAAATACCCAATCCATCATCGTTTCTTAAGATTTAGATATGTTCTACGAAAAACATTATTCTTGTAATTATGATCCAAATAAACACAATATGTCTCACCAAACAGATAGTGACACAATATTTTCAATTAATTAACAACAAATTGAGATATTTATGTTCTATATCAGGTAATTCCTTTTATTCACAAATAACTATTATGGTTTATAAAAAATATCAATATCACCATACATCAATAAACTATTAATTTATTTACTTCAGGAATAAAAATACAAAACATATATATCACCTAGTTCTTGTAATACCTAGGTATGTGTCATTTTCATCACATGATTTAATTCCTCATAAGACTTATGGATTTATATAATACACAACATTGACGAGATTTTATTATAATATCCATCATCGATTTCATTGTGTGTGAAAAAATTAGAATGATGCATTGGTAATAACTGAATGTTGTTAAAAAAACTACACAACTAAAAGATGTTATTCAAGATTTTCTATGACATGATTGCTTTAATATTCTCAAGATATATTGGTAAAACTTTATCTAATACAATATTATATAGGAATTTCACCACCAAAATATAAAATGTGTGTTTAATGAATCTTTCATAGAGATTATGACTATTTAATGTACTCAAAAAAACATCCTAATTTCATTCATTAAAATCCCATGATGTAAAAATGGAAAATTATGGTTTCAATTAATTCCACAACTAAATAGGTGATCTATCAATTAAATATGAAATTAATCATTCCAATAAATATCATTAGATAATTAATATAACCAAATTTAATAACTAAATACTCATAGTGGATATTCCATCCTCAAAAAATATGTTTTTAATATATCCTTTGTCTTCAGTTATAGTTGATAGTATATCATCCTCAATCAATATTAAATAACCATTGATCAAATTTACATTTATTAAAAAATATTCAGTTATAAGAAAATGATATTAATTATTGATAGTGACTTGATTGAACATCCTTAAATAAGTAAAAATTATAATGTTTCATCCACCATTTTAACAAAGTACATTGAAGCAGCCCCAGGAGATGTTATAATCCTAATGAAACAATTTATATCCATATCCTCGAACTAAAATTTCATATCCATTAACATTTTATGTGTCATAATATAATTATTAAGAGATATAAGAACCTCACTCAGTAATAAGTCACTAGAAAATTCATCCTCATTCCCTAGAGTTTGTCCATAAAAATCACCAAGAGAGATAATTGGGTAATATATAACTCTCTATGGAAATCTAACAAATATAACCACTTTTATTTCCCCTATTAACATAATTTCCACTAAATGACATTTAATTTTTAAGGAAATTACTATAATATAAATAATGGATTCATTAATTTGTAAAATCACAACACACTAAATGCATTAGTTGCACATACTTTTTAGGTTTGTTTGCATATAGATTATAAATTCTCTTTTACTTGTTCTAGTAAACTAATTTTGATACATATATGTTCTAAAACATTATGAAGTAATAATTAAATACTTTGATTGAATGTTAGAACTTCTTAGGATATTGTTATTACTGAAACCAAATATCATATATGTTATTGTTCAAGATTAATACACTGATGTTAAACAATTGATGATGATTTTTAGGGATGGTATTATACTTAGATACATGTAACACTAATTTCATCATGATTATATTTATATGGTTTGATTACATATGAGAGCGGAACTACATTATTATTTTAAGATATTCTCTGGTAATTTTTTTTCAATGTTTTTTCTTATAGAAGAATTTTTTAAGTACTTATTGTAAAATATCTATATATTTCTTCTTATAGTCATTTATTTATATATGAATACATGACATATTTTCCTAGGATAGGAATTTGGGTTACTTTTGAATTTTAATTTATGAATTCTATGATTTATAAATGTTGTTGATTGTACTAATCTAAGTGGGTATTGGGGATACATTTTCCTCATACTGATGGTTTTTTAGAATATGTTCCTACTGTGAATCTTATATCTTCCAATCAGGTAGTTTGAAGAAGTTTTAGGATTAGTACTTATTTCCATTTGGTTTGAGTATTGACCTTATTTCTTATTTGGGATAAAAGTGAATATTTTACTCGATATAAATTGTTATATCTTCTATAGTACTATTAAATGAGATGGAGGATTGTTATCCTAAAATCAATTTCATTTTTTTATATTTATTATTTCTATTGTGATTGGTTTTTTTATATCCCTTGTTTTTATAAAAATTAATTTTTTATTAGGTGATATGTTTATAATATGATTTTATATTATAATCTATGACATTTATATTTTATAAGTTTAAAATATTCTACATTATTGAGTCAAAAAAATTCATTTTTTCTTTGAAATGTGTATTCTCCCCCACTTTAAGCTAGCAAATCTTGTGACCAAATGAATACGTCTAAAATCCATTTTCAAATGATCATACCTACTATAATTCAGTTCTAGTACACCCTTATATGTATATAATAACTGTTAATAGTGTATAACATCACCTTCTAACCATAACAATCGATGTGAGTGTTATGAGTTATCAACCAATTCATACCCATGACCAGATCAAACATTCCCATGTCAATGACGTTAAATTATGATAAGAATTTAATATTAAAAAACATAATAGTGAATTATAAAAACATAAATCCATAACTATCATAATCCCCAATATGTGTTTGTACGAGCATGACATGGAACATCATATATACCGATAACCATATTTATTTTACCACACATGAAAAAATAAAAGAAATATTAGAACTAGTATCAAATAGTGTGGAAATGAAAGTAACATCACTAAACAATCTGCCTATAACATTTTGAATATCTTTCATGATCCTTAGGTGGATCATCCTATATAATAGATAAATGGATCTAAATTTATTCTGAATTGGTTCCACCATTCTACTATGATAACTAAGATCCATGATTATTCATGGAGTTAGTCGTCATTGTTTGAGATTAAAAACATGGAATATCCTATCAATATATCCAAATATAAACAGTGGGTACCTATTCTTGATTTTATACTTATATTATATGTAGAATTTTGTGGATTTATTTATTTTTAATATTTTTCCAATATTCCAGAATAATGAATGGATATGAATCTATCAAGTAAAATAATTCTTCAAGTGATTAATGGAACCACTCTAAATGAATACTGATGAGACATACCGTTGTATAATAGAATAATATGTTTTTATATCATGACTATATTTCTCCTCTAGTATGATAAAAATCATTATTCATTTTCTATTTCACAAGACATGAACTACTAATTCAACTCGGATAAATCAAAATACTATAAGTGGGTGGTTTTCCAAAAACTATACCTTAAATCACATGATACCTTATTAAATATATCCATATATATATATATATATATATTAAGGGTACATATCATCACCCTTGAGAATATAATTGTGACTAATATAAATTAAAACCTATTATTATTTAGAGAGTCAATTTAGACAATTTCTAGTGAAATTTGATAAAACATAGTAATCTAGGTTATATACTAAAAAATAATCATATTAACCTACATCAAATAAAATAACTCCTTTTTCATCAATAATTGGTACATATGTTGTAATAAATATTGGCTTAACATATTCTCAAAATCCTTCCCATGTAATCTATTCATGTAGTTTGGCTTCGTCTCCTAATTTCCACCACATAGCCTCAAATCCATTAAAAATTTACGTTTCCAACTTGAATTTGATATCATTCAAGGTATGAAATTAAGTGAATATGTTATTAATAATTTTTATCCATTATTACAATAATTTTATTTTGGTGTCCCTATGAAAAACTACAGGTCTTACCATAGAAACTATAATGATATATCCACATGATCTTATAGAGGTGTCCTGATCCACCCAAAAATCTGAAAATATCATTCCCAAAAATGTAAAAATTATAGGTCTATAAGTTGATCATTTTATAAAAAATTCTCAGAATCTACTTAGGGTTTATTTATAAATGGAATCTTTAGTGTTATTTTTCTACAATGGCCAAGGAATAACAATCAATTACAACTCTAAAAAACTTGTATTGTTCCCCCAAAACATAAAAACATTTCTATATTAAAACTAGAGATAAAAAATATTTCAATAACACACAATTCCACAAAGATTACATTAGTTCTCAATATTTCTTTAAGAAGGAAAACAATGATAAGAAATTAAATGCATTAAACTAAGAAAACCATTTTGACCTACATTTAAAAACACAATTTCCAAACAACCACAATTCAAATCCTGTTTCACAATGGGAAAAATATTTTTCACATAACCATGAAACCATGATGTGTTTTCTTCCCATTAATACCTAAATAGTTGAAGATGACCACTCATTTTCATGACATAATAAAAATAAATACTGTGGCCTCGATAAGTCTCTACGAGTGGTTCTACGAACACTCTATCAAGAAGAACGTTCTAATGAATGATTTAATGTTTTAAAGAGGTTAAATATATATTTTTAGAACAATTTAATGAGTGCTAACTTGATCGTTTTCAATTAGTACCACCCAAATGAAAACCTGGATTCCATTAGTAGCATCATGACCCAACCCATCAACCCTCAACTATAGCTGAGTCAATTAAGAATGCTAATGGGATTTAGGGGTTCCCCTGAACCACTAGAGGATTTCAATAAATATCAAGGATATATAAAATAAAAATTGGTGATGGTTTTCCCTCAAATGATACACCTCTGTCATTCTAATATATTAATAAAATTTTGATATGAGGTTTCTATAACTCAAAAATTTCACCTATGTAGTCAATATACCTATGTAGTAAAAATATAAAATGTTAACCATGATCATATGATGCATGATAAAAAAATGAATTTTTTATTAATATATCAGTAAAATACACCATAGATTCATGTGTATTCAACTCAAAAATAATTCATATAAGCTAATAGAATATAACTTCTTTAAATTTGCATCCATAAACACATCCATGCCTCCCAAAAAAACTCCATCAATTATTATAACAACGAGACTCATCCTCCCCTAGATATATCATTATGTGGATACAAAAAAAACATGATAGGAACGAATCCATTCTAGTATCTGGGTAAAAATTTATAGCATCTACCCATCGACTAATGTGGGTCAATAAGGGTAGAGTTCTTGGCCTAGTAGAGTTTCCCCATGAATTCCCCCATGCACCCCATATATGTGAAAAGAAATTAATCATAAATGATATTTATATTACATTTTTAGACCAAAAATATTTTATAAAACCTATATAATGAATTTAATTTTTCAAACATAATAACTTTCTTATCAACCAATCCAACTAGAGAAATAAAATCCTTCCAAAGTACACACACAAAAACTAGTTCTTAAAAGTCTGAGTGAAATAAATAAAGTATAAATATATAAACTAAAGATAGGGGTAACTATTACTTGTGATTAGTCCACTACACAAAAAACATCAAATATCCATATCAATCCCGCTGAGGCACTCACATGTATGTTGGAATTAAGATCTTGTCTATAAATACCAAGGGACATACACAAAAGTTGGATTTCCAAAACCCATACACAAACCCAGATCCAAATATCCTAAAGAAATCATAATGATAAAAAAACAACTCAAGTAAATAATCCTCTATAATAAAAAAATTCATCAATAATAACATGTTAGTTTGAATTTCACATGTTCTTTATCAATTCATGAAAACAATCAGACACCTAGAAAACTAACCATTTTCTCCCAAAACAATATTGACTCCAAAACCATTATCCACTATACAAAAACCCTCATCAAAAATAAATCTTAAAAATTATAAAACATAAAAATGAAAAGATAACATTCAATATTAATACATTTATCACAATATCATTTGAATAAAAAGACACCTACCTTGGTCTTAAGATACCATAGAATTACACCTCTAAATTATATATCCCAATAACCTATTTTTGAAAAACATATCATGAATCAATGTAAAATTGTTATCAATATAGTAAAATCCAACAACAATAAAAAACCTATTACGATTGGGATTTCAATTATAGGGGAAAACAATAAGATCCAATGATCCATACATTATAAATTAACTTTAATCACACCGAAATATAAGATAAAAGATATTTAGAGGAAGGTAATCAACCAAATAGAATATAAATTGAGATGTTCAGTTGAGAGGTGAATAATGGGACATGAACCACAAAAAAAGTGTTAAAATGTTGTTTTGGCATGGATTTTATGTGATTATATGGCCCGAAAGCATAATCCATCTAACAATGAAATAGGAACTACCTTCATTCTTTTAGGGTCTACAAAAATCCCATTTCATGGTATGGAGTAACCCTGTACTGTTATTATAGACTCATCTATCTAACCATGGGACCCATTCATGATGCTATAAATTATATATACTCCAAATAATCATACATAAATAATGAAGGTTCCAATAATGCTTCAAAAAACTCATTATATAACTCCCAAATGTCCAAACACTATTATTTAAGAAAAATATACTCGACATAACTAAAATAGGTCCACAAAAATAGATAACCACTTCTCAGGATGAAGGTCCACTTCCCAAAACATTATGTGTATTATCAACTATATTAACTGTATTGGGGACCCACACCGTGTCAATGATTAGTTGAAAAATGGAGTAACTAAACCTATGTATAATTTAAATACAATACCCCCCACTATGTTCATGAGAATGAGTTAGATGTGTGTGAGAGTAATTGCTCAATTTTTTTTTCATCCTCAACCATTTCTAAAAGGGTATAATATTAAGAGTTACTCAGAAGTCATCATCATCTTCCAACTCTGATTAATGTGTGTAGATAATCATTTATAAACCACTAAAATTTCACCAAAAAAATATTTTATCCACAGAGTTACATCACACATGTCTTGAGAGTCATGTAACATATCCCGGAATATGTAACACTTATTAGAGTTGAGGTTCTCTTGCACATGTAATCACTAGAAGATCCCTATATTAATCTTGGAATACAGTATCCTCACAATTCGTTGTTAGAATAAACCCCTAGGAAGAACACAACGCACATTTTTATCATTACGAACATTCTCATCATCATTGTGTTGTAAAATTAAATAACCAAAATATCATTAATCTTTCCCATTTCATCAATTTTGAATGTTCACATCCTCCCTCTCACATTATACCAACATCATATGATTATAATTTTACCCAATTGGTCTTATATGAAACAATCATATGGATTATGTTTGTTGTTGTCTTTTACATCCCATAATTATTTTCAGGTCATCATGAGTTTTTTAGAAACTTATTCTCACATTCTTTCCATATTTATTCATATTACCAAGGATTGAATTCCAACACCCCAATTAATTAATTTTATTTCTCACTTCCACATTACATATAATTTATATCATTCTACAATAATGTATCATGATGATACCAAGTATATACTATTCCATTTCTAGCTAGTAAATTGCCCCACTCTTCATAATTATTTTCTTTTTCAATCATTCTATTGTATATTCATCACAAATCATTATCGTATTGTGATTTGTTTTTACTTATGTAATTCAAAGCTTTAATAAGAAATATAATATATATAATTATATATAATTTTATTTAAAACATATTTTTAAATAATGATTTTATTATACCATATATATCAATTAATGTAACATCGTTGATATCCAAACATGTAAATATACCTAATATAATCTCTCTTAGAGTAGCTCTACATAATTTCATAAGATAAATCGTTATTACTAAATAAACAACTCTAATTAAAATATAAAAATTTAAAAGTTTTAAATAATTCATCCTGAAATAATATATTTTTTAAATTCGTAATCATAAATCACTTAATTACCATTATAAATAAAATTTTTATTTAGATTCATTTACCAAATAATTATAACTATGAAATAACAATGAAATTATTAATTTCATTTTTAATTATTCTATAAAAACTTGTGAAAATTCATTGACAATTTAATTATTAACAACATATTTAATTTTATCGTATCATAAATATTATTTAAAAAGGTAAAATAATTCAAAAAACCACTCTAAATAACATGACTATATATTATACTTATACCAATGATCCTAAATAGTTGGCGTAGTATTTGGAATCAATGGGAAATCCTCAACTATGATTTTCCCAAACTATTAAATCAGGATATGGGGAAAAGTTTATACCAATGGTTCTCAGCTACTATTAGTACCAATGGTTCCATGGAATATTTGTATAGGTCCACTTAATATCTAAATCAATTATTAATATAAACCATTAGTATAGGTCACATCACTAGAAAACAAAACCCACACTTCCTTTAACCCCTCCCCCATAAAAACCTAAAAACAATATAAAAAACTCAAAAAGAAAAAAAAATTCATAATAAAAATTGAAAATTGAAAATTATATATATTTTATATTCAACCAATTTATAACCTAGAAAATTAAGTGATAACACATTTATACCATCATTTTTTTCATAAATCTCCAGCAACAAGCTTGTAAATGTCATAAATATAAATCTAGAAATATTTTGAATTAATATTTCACTCTAAGGAAACCTCATCAGAATCACTACTATCATTGTAGTCACCACTACCATCAAGATCATATTGAAACTTATCATAAGAATCATCATGCTGAGAAAAATCAGCAATGCCATCACCTTAAAGGGCATCACCTTTTTCACCACACGTTCATCACCAAAATTTCTTAAACCATTATAAAAAAAGATTCTATAAAAACATTGAATACTTTGGTTTATGTGATTGACCAACATCAATAATTTGTCTCTTGAACAAGTCAGAGACTTTTTCCTATCTTCCACACTCATATAATTCTAAATTGTTTTCTCTGTTAATTCTGCATGATCCTCTTACAACTACTTCTCATTACTAGTATAGTGTCTTCATTTAGTAAAGTGGGATGATAACCAATGTGATTTATAGAGATCCTAGTTATACAGTGGACCCTTACTCGATTCTCCTCACGAAATACCAATCAAAAATAATTTTTGTGGAAAAATTTTTCATCTTAATTCTACAAATGAACCTAAGATAACATTATTGTCATTATAAAATAGATAAATTTATTTTAAATTTATGTTATATTTTAAAATATGATAATTAATTAGAGAGTATTTTCTTGTATATCAATAATTAATTTGACTCATTTTTTTTCTACACTAGGAAAATAGTTTTTATTTGGGTTAAAAACCTTCAATGTTCAATATAACTCACAAAAAAGTCATTTCATATAAGAAGATAATATCGATATTTTTATTAATTATCCCATGTTAAAAAAATATAGTTTTAATATGATATTTCTTACACACTAAATCTTAATCATTTTAATAATTTGTAGTCATACTTACAAATTAATAACTCTCCATCAACTTATATAATGGTCATTTATCCTAGAGTGTGTACATACTTCATTATACTCTTTCTTTTCTGAAAAATACAGAAAAGGGTAAATATTATTTGAAGGATTAAATTATGAATAAAAATTTTCAACATTTTAATTAGAACATTAAAATTTCAATTATATCTTAAATTTATAACTCCCCAAATAATAAATAATTTCTTGGTACTATGTTACTTTATAATCTTTGATTTCCAGTATAACCTGTAATATTTTAAAAATATACTATAATAGAATATATATAACACATGTTTATGTTTTATCCATACCTTACCTAATTTTCATTATTCATTCAATCCTCATAGCTTTATAATTATGAAAAAGAATATAAAACATTATTCCAAAATTATAATTCACATAAATTAAAATATAATATAAAATTTAATCTAAACATTTTTCTTTCCTGTATAGGAACACTATATATTATCCTTGATATTATCTCTAATTTTTCATTAGGATACTTGTTTCATGAGAGTAATGTCCCTATATTTAGAAATAATCACTACAAAACTCATATATTGTCTTCCAAGTATATCAATAATTTTATTATATTCATTATAATCAACAATTACTTTAGTCTAAAGGTTCTATACATTCCTAATTTGAGTACACTCACAACTTTTAATAGTAGAGGTTCTAGTTTTAAAAAACAATGAAATTTTTTAAATCAATATATTTCATACTAAATATAAATTATGTTTAAAATATTTAATAACATTTTATACATGTATACTACTCTAGATAAATAGTTTAATTTAATATACCAATAATAAATAAAGTATTGGTATAATATATTGTTCCACTGGGCACTAATGTTTTATTTCCATGATTAGTATGATCTATATGATCAGAATATATTGTGGGATATGTCTAAGGATTATGAAAATAAAATCCTTGAGATAATAGAGAAGTAGGAAATAAATACATTACATAAGTTAGTAGAAAATTTTAATAGTGATGAGAAGTAGGAACAATCAATAAATTATAAAATGGTATATAAGAATCATTAATTGAAAAAAATGGTGGTGATAATATAAGAAATATGAATATCCTTGGTGCTCCAATAGGTACAATGTGATGGGAAAGTATGATATATTGGACATCATTTTTAGTGATCCTATTCATACATGTCTCTTGAAAAGATTCACTTCATAATTTGGAAAATAAATAAAATTTTAATTTTAAATCCATTGTTAATGTTTAGTCAAAAAAAGATATTATATATGACATGATATATTTAATGAATGTTAACTTCCAAGAAAAATAAGATATATGTAGTGAAATAAATTACTCATGTTCAATTTAGTGTATATAAAAACAAATCCTAAAAGGAGTGTCAAAACATAACCAACACATAATAATTAGTTTTCCAAACATGTGTAAGATATGTTTTTCTTCTAGTATGGATAATTAATTCCAATTCATTATTTCTTATACTAATTAAATTTTGATTATTTAAGGTTGGTTTATTTCTCTTTTATTTATCCATGAGTTTGGTGTAGTTCATATTTTTTATATTTATGATTTTTCTTGTATAGTCTATATGATTTTAGGAAAATTTGGATAATATTTATTTGATTCAACATCATTTTTTGTTATATTTAGACGGTTTAGATATATTATTTTCAAGTATAATGATGTTATTATTCATTTAATTTCATATATCTGAAATTATTTTGATTGATTAGATGTCTATATATAAATTTTCAATGATTCTAGAATCAATATTGATGGTAATATGATAGATTTTTTATTTATTCTCACTTGATATGAAAATTTATTGATATGATTTATTTATTATATGTTATATTATATTAAAAGTTTGATGTTATTGTGAATTAAAAAGTAAATTTGTTGTATTATTTTTAGATCTTTATTTTTTTTCCTTTTTAATTTTTCCATTGTTCTTTTATTATTTTTTATGTTCTTATAATGTTTACATTTGCATTATTTTTTTCTTATTATATTCATACTTTACATACTTTTTTTCTATTTTATTTGTTTATATATTTGTTCTTTATGTATTTTTTATATCTTTTTTCATTATATATTTTTACATACATTTCTCTATTTTTTCTTCTTGTTGATTAATTTGTGTTTTAATTTGATTATTTTTTTATTTGTGCATCATGTATTTTTTCTTTATAGATGTTGATTAATTAATTTATTTTTATAAATATTTGTTTCATTTTAATTGTATCTTTTTTTATAACTTTTTTCACTAATTTTTTTATATTTTATTATTTTTTATTTATTCTTTTATAATTTATCCTTTATGTTTATTTTTTTTCAATTGGTGATGGATTATTTTTTATTAAATTTTATTTCATTTATTTATTTATTTATTTATTTTATTTTTTGTTTATTCCATTTGTTTTTCCCTTTGATTATTATAATGAATTTGACAGATTTCCTAATTACATTGACCAAATTGTTAAAAATACATTGATACATATAATTAATAAATACCCATACTTATAACAACCATTATGAATGTAAAAGAGTTTTTTAATTTAAATGAATCTTTCTAGGAAAAACTATAATGAAATGACAATTACATTCTCATTATTGGAAAGATAATCAATATTCTTAGCCACCAAATATAATTCACACATAAAACAAAATAGGGTCGAAAATTATAAATATATATATATATATATAGTAAAGGGTATATATAATTACAATGAAATATAACCATTTTATATATCCCAAATATTTACTATTAATGTTATATTATTATAAATTTCACCAACATTTAGAAAAAAATTCGTAAATCACAAGGATACGGTACATGGAAAAGTTTTTGCCCAAACTGGACAAATGTCATATGATATTTTGAAATTGTGCTGCATTTTTATCATAAATTGACCTATAGACTACATAATTTCATGATTTTGGGGAATTAGTTAGAATATAAGAATATCTAAATTTTCTTTATATGAATTGAAGGATGAAAAAATTCATTAAATATTCTCAATTTAGTATGAAATTAATGAAAAATTCATAACAAAATTCAATATATTTTACATTTTTTGGATATAATTTTTAAAAGATAAATTGATATAAAAAAGTATATTTGAAGAGATCCTTGATGCATTTGAATGAAAAATAATTTTTATAAGTATTACATAACAATATTAAAATCTAAATATTAATTTTAGAGGCTCTAATATTGGCATGAAAGTGCTACTGGTTTGTTTTCATAGAATATCAAAACAATATTTTTACATCAGGGTTTACATTATTTTTTGATGATATATATATATATATATATATATATATTCATAGATTCAATTATGTATTTTGGTGAGTTACATTATCTTTATTTGTGTACATATTTTTTCTCTCATTATAATATTTCATGATACTTGTTTGCTTGTTCTCTGTTTATTTTCTCACTATTTATTTTTTCTTATACTATATTCTTGTTCTTTATTTATTTGTTTATAATGTATATTTTTAATTTTTACATTTTTATTTAGATTTTATTTATTCATTTTTTATACCTTTATTACATATATATATATATATTATATTAATATCCTTTTTTTTATTTTCTTTCTTTCTTTTGTTGATTGCTTTGTGTTTCAATTAACTTATGTTTTCTTTCTTTATTTGTTATTTGTTTTTGCATAATTTTTTTTATATATGCAATTTTGTTAATTAAGGTGTTTGTTTATATGATTAGTTCACTAAAATTACAGTTTCCATCGTGGGAAATCCCAAAAGCAGATTTAACATTTCAACATTTTATACATTTTAAAAATTAATCTACTACTATAAAACTATTAATTCATAGCAATTTAATAATTTTTTCATAGATTTTAATTCTTGATGCACATTTGTTGAGTCTAAAAAATCATTAAAATTTATTATTTACTCATTTTGAAAATATCATATATTTTATTAGTGAACCAGTTATTCAAAAATGTCAAAAATACATCAATGAAAAATTTAAATTGACTTCATATCAATCCATGGTTGTTTAATAGGTTTGGGATGTAACAAGTATTATTTAGCGTAAAGTCCTAGAATTTTCAAGGAATTTATTTCTTAATTATTTTGAATTTGATGAGTCTGTGGCTTTGGACGACACTTGATTCTGAGGCCCGGTGTGCCCAGAATCAATTTCTGAAGATTTGTTCGGGTATGTTTAGTAAAGGTACGTGCAGGTTTTTCTATCTTTTGAACCAGTGCTCGGAATTGAAATTCGAGGACACCGATGAACACGCAACACCGATAATTACTTCAGGGGACCTTTACCGCAGTTGGGTTTTATGCAAGTTGAAAGTTAAAAACTAGGGTTTAATTAAGATGTTAAATAAAATTTTTTAGAACAATTTTATATGTCTATGGAAGTTATTTCCTCCCATGGGGAGTTATTTGTGGGTCCCACACCCACCAAACATCCCATTTGTGGATATTTGAGAGGTGGGTCCCACATGATCCCCAAAATTTCATCTCCCATTACTCTCATCAAACTCCCCAATCAATTCCCCTTCCTTTATTTTTACAACCTCTTTATTTATGAGTTCTCTTCACCTCCCTCCCCCTTTATCTTTAAATTTTTGCAAACACATGTTAATTAATGAGTTCAAACTCTTTAATTAATTAATTAAATTTTTTGAGTTTTGAATTACATGTGTGAATAAAATAATAGCTTAGCTATTATATTAGTTTGGAACTTGTTTGTGTTGGAACTTTGTGAGAGCTCTGGAGAAATAGAGAAGGGTGTTCTTCTCTCAAAGAATGAACACCGCCCTTCCAAAGAAGAACCGTCGAGGAACGTCAGCATCACCTTCAATCTTCGTCCAAATCAAAGGAGAACGAGCCAACCACAAGGAATGCCGACGACACTCCATCTTCGGCTCTTCTTCCCCGGCGTCAATGAGTTGACGCTGTCTTCCTGTGACACCATCTTCCGCGATGCTCGACTACTGCGAAGCTTTTCCATGGTAGGGTGGATTGATTCAATTTTTATTTTAATAAAATTGTTCTTTTTATTCATGAAACCTTTTTTATTTGTGTCCCATTGCTACCGCGTAACGTGGAGGGCGCGGTCCGAACGCACATGGCCCGACGAACATCTGTAGTCTCCTTGTTTGCGATTGAGGCACGTTGGAAGAGGTGAAGATGGGAGAAGTGGTGACCATGTGCCATCTACATGTGGAAGAACCACAACCCACAACCATAGGCCACTCGACCGAGGAAGAATCTGCGGCCATATCCGACCGGGCTGAAGGGAGGAACCGTGGCGCCACACGATGACGTGTTGCGGAGAACCAAGGCCAACAAATGGTAGGAAGCTTCAGTGGAAGAACCGACCGAATCGACGGTCGACCAGGCAGAGGAAGTCTGCATCACCCTAAGGTGTCGCATAGTAGATACGCGGCCTACCCTAGTGGGCCGCTTATGCCATGATGGTCGGTCGGCTTCAGCCGACTGGTTAGGGAGGGCAGCGCCCATTGGCGCTGCTGGTTCGGGATGCTGGGGGGTCACGGCCAGGCTGCGCCTTCTTATGTCGAGCCGCGCCCTGCCGAGCTGGGCCACGCCCGGCCAGTCCGAGCCATGCCCCCTCTGGCTGGACCGCACCCCTTCGGGCCAGGCCATGTGTTTCATCAGGCCGGTCTGACCCCCTGCCGGGTCGGACCCGCCAAAACTAGGTTGACCCGACCCGCCAGCCCACTGGGCTTAACGGGACATCCCCGTTTTCACTAAAGGGTGAATAACATTAAGATCACAGGTTCGATCAATGCGCTGTCTGCGACACTGGGACCCTCATGACCTGACAGCCATTTTGTGATTCTCTACGTGAGTTTTGGATAAATTTCAAAAATGGCCAGGTTTGGAACGAGCGTGTTTCCAACCTGGTCCCCAGAGAAAAAATGATAATAACTCACAGACCGAGCGTCCTATTAACGCACCGTCTATCATGTTATATTCCTTTTGACAAGAAGGAACTTCGGGATACATCAACTCTGGAATTCTTGAGACATGATGTATTGAATCCTTGGCTCGAGAAGCGTACCCTCCCGGAATCGAGCGTGCTATGTTCGGGAACCCTAGTGCTGGATGAGACTACAACGACTACCATGATGGAATCCTCCGTGGGTTTGACGATGATGGAAAATGTACTGGAATCCTACGTGGCTTTGAAGATGATGATTACTGTTCTTGTATCCTACGTGGGTCTGATAGTTTGACTTCTGTTCTACTATCTTACGTGGGTCTGACAGAGTAGCTGGTCTAGTATCCTACGTGGGTCTGACAGCTTAGCTGGACTATTACCTAAGTGGGTCCGCCAG